>JAVLUX010000002.1:26995000-27463240 GCA_032164185.1 Moxostoma hubbsi | reverse complement strand
CCGTTAAAGTTTTTCCATGTGATTTGATTTGATGGGAGTCATGAGACTCATCCTAGCCAATCATATTGATGGATAAAATTAAATCAGGACAGGGAAGTAGCAAACACAGACGGTGGGAAAATATTGCAGTAAAAGTACAGTTACAGCACCTAAAATGTACTCAAGTAAAATTATATAATTTTTAAACTACTTAAAAAAGTACAATTCTGTTGTCTCAGACTTGTGTGACTTTCTTTTCTCTGCAGAACACAAACAGATATTTTTGAAGGATTTACAGTCAAATGTCTGTTTGTCCATACAATGCAAGTCAGTGGGATTCAAAACTTTCAAGATCCAAAAAGGATGTAAAGGCAGCATAAAGGTAATCCATACAACTCATGTTGTTTAATCCATGTCTTCTGAAGCGATATGATAAGTTTTGGGTGAGAAACAGTAACTCATTCAAAATATGGTAAATCTTTACTCCTGCAGTGGTGTGATGATTTGAAGCTTGATTATACGTCCTTATGCTTGAAGCATGCACAGAGCTACCTTTATGTTATTTTTGGAGCTTGGAAGTTTTGGACCCCATTAGTTTGCATTGTTTGGATATAAACACATCATACATATTATAAAATATTTTTGTCCATGTTCCACAGAGTTTGAGATGGCAAAAGGGTGAGAAAATGATGACAGAACTATTCCTTTAAATACTTATAACCATTCCTACATATACTTTATTATGCTTATATTATTAATAGAGCTTCAAAGCTGTCACTTTATAACAAGTGACAGCTTGTCACCCCTCTGATAGGAGCCTAGTTTGAATAGAACAATTTGGCTGTGGAAGATAATGGTTTGTACCCTATCTAATGAAAGCCACTGTGAAAAGCTTGATTCATCTAGTGTGCAATGAAGTAACCAAAGTCTAAATAAATGATTCAGAATCAAATTTAACTTTGACCTCATCACAATAGCTAAAGCCTCAATTTTCCTTCAGTTCTTTGTCCATAGGTTGACCAGATTCCTGCTTGTGGAAAATGGGACAGCCCCCTCCCAGCAAAAATGAAATTGACGTATCCTTACCTAGGTCCAGATCAATGCAAAGTAAAGAGTGCATCCACATCTATAACTGTTGTCACCTTGTACATTTCGCTAGCAGCAATTTTTCTCAGTGTGTGTTTTTCTTTCAAGAGTATATCTTATAATGCAGAGCAGTATAGTCCAAAATTAAGATGAACGAAAAGCATTGCCTTCATGAGATTTATCCAGTGTCCATACACATGCTCCACAGATGCAGATGTCCCAGGCAGGCATAAAGCAAATTCCACGACCTTGGATAAGACTCCTAAGTTGATGGTCTTGCTCTCCAGATCTCGAAAAAACATCTGTCCACCTCTCAGACATGGACGTCTTGTTCATGTTCCACTCAGTGATGCGACAAGTGACAATGTTTTTTGCACAAGCCCACTCATCAAAAGTGTGGTATCATCAAAGAAATACTGAGAGCACGGATTCTGGAGTAGAAGTTTTCGAGGCTGCTCTGAATGTCTTATCACTCTGGGATATCTGGGATATCTCTCAGTCAAACTTTGGGCATTTTTCTTGAGGAAGAAAGTATGCACGCAGACCATTGAAAAGGTGTAGTTTTCTTTCAAGATCTGGACCAAGAGAGAGGAAACGTGCGTTGCCATGCAGCAGTGATTTTTGATTCAGCTGCACAAACGTGAGTATGTTGCATATGACAGCTTTAAATATTGGGCAGAAGAAAATTTTGGATAATACAATTTATTTTTTATTATTATCCCCTTTTCTCCCAATTTGGAATGCCCAATTCCCACTACTTAGTAGGTCCTTGTGGTGGCGTGGTTATTCACCTCAATCCGGGTGGCGGAGGACAAGTCTCAGTTGCCTCCGCATCTGAGACCATCAATCCATGGCTTGTTATGCATGACAGTGTGGAGACACCTAGCATGTCTTATGCTACTCTCCGCAATCCACGCACAACTTACCAAATGCCCCATTGACATTCGAGAACCACTAATCGTGATCATGAGGAGGTTAGCCCATGTGACTCTAATTTGGTTGCTTAGGAGACCTGGCTGGAGTCACTCAGCACACCCTGGATTCGAACTCGACTCCAGGGGTGATAGTCAGCGTCAATACTCACGGAGCTACCAGGCCCCCGGATCATACAGTTTCTTGATCAATTTTGCAGTGCAGTTTATGGCCATGCACAACAGAATGATAAGCAAAAAGTCCTTCACTTACGTGCACCTTGTCAGATTCTGAACTTGCTTCACTAAAAAACAATTGCTAAAACTTGGTATGGCACACTTACATTTAGCAGCATCCACATTATTATTTTTTGTATGAACAAGCTGTGCGATGTCGGTGCAGCCTCCATGGGCAATGGAAAAGTAAGCTCCACAAATCTCACACCTCAGTTTACTAGGCTCTGTCTGTAACTCCTTTTTTATAACTTTAAACTCTTTTTGAAGATCATCATTAAATGTACACGCACGCTTCCTTGACATTTTTCCAGCCGCATTTTCATCTGTTTGCTCTTCAATCAGTTCACTAACTGGACGTCTATTGATAGGAGATTGTGACTGGATAATTTAATCCAACCATGTACTTCAAATAACACCATGTGATTTTACTGGTTTTACAAGCCATATCCTTGACTACCTGTGATTAGAATAATCGCTATTTAGATAGAGAAATTTTAGGAGACTGAACATACAGGACAAAACACAATTTTTTTCAGAATAAGTCGGGACACTAGAAAAAGTGCTTGAATATGGGACTGTCCCAGGTAAAACGGGATGTCTTGCCACCCTATTTGTCCGTCAACTGTTTTCTCAATCAGAGTGCCTAGTTCTTTGTTCATTTCAACTGACTTCATTTTTTATGAAAATTTCACAGGTTTAAATTAACCAATAATTCAAAATTTCTTTCTGTAATATTCTCAGCCATTAGGTTTTGCACAATAAGCCATTACTGACTGACAAATTTTCATTGGCAGTCAAATATGAGTAGTTCAAAGTGTACTCATGCGCCTCTGAAAAATCATAGACTTACAAATGACTCTCAGGCAATATGATATCCTCAAGATGATGCTAAAACCTTTCAGTAACCCCATTATTCAGTTCGACAACACATTTGAGGTCTGGGTGTCCCTTATTCAAAATGCACTCTTGCACATTTGTAGCCCCGAGCTATGGTGGGCCTCTGAGCACAGGTCTGTGTTTCTCTGCCTATAATGGGTAGGCCATTGTAATGTAATTTATCCAGCTTACCACAGCATCAAATCCTGGCGCCTTCACTGCAGACTAGGCTCCATCATTGGGTAAACAGTGTTGCACATGAGTGTGGTCTCATCAATAAATTCTTAATGACTCTTTCTGCCTCTGCAGGCCCTCCTTATCATGAGCTGAGTAAAACCCAAAAGGATTGGTGAAGATAGAATGAGAGATAGGCACAATCAGTGAAAGAGAGATAGAAAAATAGAGTGAGAGAAATATGAAAAGACATGAGAGGGTGTGAAGTGTATGGTAAACAATATGCATGATCTGGAAAGCATATTTTGACTGCAGAGGAGCATTTTTGTTTGCCACAAATTTAGTTGAATGAAATGTTGCATGTTTATACAAAAAAATAATCACAGGTTTAGTAACAGGCCATGTGAAGCAAACCAAATAAAACTTCTTTCAATGTTACTTCATCAAAAAGACTTAGTAAAGACAAGATTTCATGGAAGATCATGCGGTAAGAAAGTGCAAAACAAATATCAAATACTAAAACAAGTGGGCTAAGTTCCATCAGCGTAAGTTTGCAGAGAGGCAGAGATGCATTCACAACAGAAACTTGCTGCATGAGAAGATTTGGCTTTGAATTCAACTCTGGTGGTTAAATCCATATTTTCTGTATCAGTATGGTAGGTGTTGGTGAGAAACATATACAAATTTAAGTCTGTTTTCTTTCGCTTTCACATTCTCCTTCATCTGTTTTTAGTCCCCTACTGAGCAGGGAGGAAAATGTATGACAACAAATTACTTAAATATTGATCTGTTTCTCACCCACACCTATCTTGTTGTGTCTGGATTTATCCACTGGAGTCATATGGATTACTTTCATGCTCCCTTTATGTGGAGTTTGGAACTTCAACATTTTGGCACCAATTCACTTGCATTGCAAGGACCTAGAGAGCAGAGATATTCTTCTAAAAATCTTAATTTGTGTTTTGCTGAAGAAAGAAATTCATACAAATCTGGGATGACAGGAGGGTGAGTAAATCATGAGTGAATAAACATTTTTGGGTGAACTATCATTTTAATAAATAAATACAGTATAGCAGTATCAAGAGCATAGCACCAATGGAAGATTTTCAAACTAAATCCAAAGTGATTACAAATTTGTATATATATATATATATATATATATATATATATATATATATATATAAAAATATATTTTTTAGAAAATTTGTAATCAACGTTAGTGAAGTTTATATCAAGGGTCATTAAGTTATGCTCTTAAGTGAGGTAACAGTTTGATTAATTCATTTTGCCCATCAAAGTAGATTACTAGATATGTATTAAATTTGTAAAGCTATTTTTAATATCAGCTCCAGGTTTATAACTGCTATGTTGGTGTAGGAAAATCAAGCAGTCCCAGTTTGAAGTAAAAACAGAAAAACAAACAAACAAACTGTAGGAAAAATTATAGATCTGCTGTGCTTCTCTCTTATATATTAAACATTTGTCTTAAGGTCAATAGATTTGTAGCCACACAAATTTTAAAACCTAAAAAAATGTATGGACGTTATTGAAACTCATAATAATTATTATAAGACTATTATTATTGTCTTTTAAACAAAATTCATGCTCAGCAGTTCACAAACTGAAGGGAAATAATAGATTTGATTTGTTCAAATAATGCTTAAATGCTACTGAAGTGTCTTGGTAGATTTACAGACATATTAATTTTAAAGGAAATACTTTTTCTTCATTGACTCACTCATTTAACATTAGACACTAATTTGTCATCACCTTCTGGCATAATCAGAAACACATGCACTATTGCAATTACTGTGAATGAATAAATGATTTATTAAAAAAAAAAGATTGTGCTCAGTCTTTTATTGTCAAGGGTGAAAGAGAAGGAAGTGCTCCAGGATAAGGTGCCCTTTATTTTTGCAGCTAATTCTGGGAATAAATATATTGAACATGTTTGTAGACTTGTGATTGTCTTGCCTTTTTGCATTTCATGATTTCGCATCATTGTGTGTTGATTAAAATGTTAAATAATAAATAAATAAATAATACAAATAAATGTTTCAAAAGTTCAAAGTAAAAGTTATGATTTTTAAAAGTTATGATGTTTTAAGGTTTTTCAAAGAAAGTTATACATGTAACCTAAATTGCTGGCTAATACAACATTATCAGACAAATATTAAAAGTACATAGTACTAACATGCTATATTAATATATAATATTTGAATACTGTACTGTTAAGTGTTGGGTCTGTGAAAGCCATACCAACAGCTCCTCACCCCAAGTGTTCCCAGAACATCTAGTAAATAAAGTACCTTAACCCATTTGCCCCTTACCAAAGACATCATCAGGTCTGTTTACAAGCCTCTGCAGTCTGAGTTTGAATCTTTAAGCTCAACTTCGCTTTCAGGTCACAGCTCTTTGGCTCTCACCTTCCAGCTATGAATCAATATTTGTCACATTCTCAGCCATTATCTCCCAGACATGCATTTCAACATTTTCCCATAAATTGGAATATTACTACGAACAAAATCATTAATTAGATGCTTCATGTGCTTGTCTGGCCAATGTGCAAAATAAACATAGTTTTGTTCTCTTTAATATGAGTTTGTATTATCTTACAAAAGGGTACAAAAGATATGAATAAAAGTTTTTAATTTTCTGAATAATGTAGCAGTTGGTTTGTCAGTTCAGTCTCATATTTTTGGTTCTAATTTCAAATTTGTAATCAATTAATAGAGCTATTGTAGTGGAACGATTGGTGTTATGTTACATATTACATAATTTTACACTCACATAGTGTTGTATATTTGTAATCTGAAAGTGCTTTTGAAATGAATTCCCAATGAATACATATTGCTATGTAGCCTTAGTCACATAGTGACAGTGCATGTTTATTGCTCTTATTTCTATAATGGTACTATTGGGCAAAGGTCATTTGAAGTGCAACCAAATACTTAACACAGTGGTTCACACCTCATTATTGACTAAGCCTTCTGACATGGTGAAGGTGAAGGATTTGTGAATGCATTCCTTACTGTTATTAATTGTCAATGTGGTCTCATGAAGACCAGGAAGGATTGTGTTCAACACACTGACAACCAGTCAAGTGGAGATTGAGGGGCACACTTTAACACAAGGTCAGCCATGACTGTTAATTACATTCGCTCACTCATCAGCTGTTATTGTCGACAAGCTTGAATAGAAGACACAATACACAATGAAATGAGTTTGCAGGCTTCAAGATTAGCAAATAATAGTCTAATACAGAAGAGATGAATATGGGAAAACTTGGTTATGTCAAGGCTGGTACTTACATTCCTGTATAGCACAAGATGTTATGCACATGTACAGTTGAAGTTAGAAGTTTACATACACTTAGGTTGAAGTCATTAAAACCTCATCCTCCCTGACCTTGCACAGCATCTGTGCAAGAAGGCTCGCTGGGGGAAATGCGTACTTGCAGCTTGCTCTTTTCCCAGTTGACCTGAAGCCCCAGGCAGCTGAGGTGCCTGAGCACCTGTTCTCTGTGAGCGCATAGTAACTCTCGTAAGTGGGCCAGAATAAGCCAGTCGTCGAGGTAATGGAGTATGCGAATGCCGGCTTCTCGGAGCGGGGCAAGATCTGCCTCTGCGACTTTCGTGAAGACGCGAGGGGACAGAGACATGCCGAGGACTTTGTACTGATACGCCTGGCCGTCCAATGCGAGCCAAAGAAGGGGTCATTGTCGAGGCAGATTAGAGAAGTGGAAGTACGCGTCCTTCTGGTCTACCACTGCGAAACAATCTAGATGCCGGACGCAAGTTAAGATGTGTTTTCTGCGTGAGCATTTTGAACGGGAGTTTGAGCAAAGCCCGGTTGAAAACTCGCAGGTCCAAGATCGGTCATAAGCCACCGCCTTTCTTGGGTACAACGAAGTAAGGGCTGTAGAAACCCCATCTTCATTTCGGTTGAAGGGACTGGCTCTATCGTGTCTTTGCGGGGGCCTGGACAAACTGAATGCATAACCGAGTTGAATGGTCCGGGCCAGCCAGCGTGACGGGTTGGGAAGTGAAAGCCACGCATCCAAGCTCCATGCTAGGGGCACCAAGGTGATGGTTATTTTTGACCTACCCGGCGGGGCTTCGCTGCGGGTCGGAGCAGGTAGTATGGTGTCGGGAGGCGAAGATGCGTCCCGAGGCTCTAGTGCTGAGAAAAGACTCGAAGCACTTACCTTGCTCCGCACACCCGGCAGGGGGCGGGTTAGTGACTGAGGAGGAGGTACAGTGTAGGCATCCTCTAGACTCGTCAGAACCGAGAACGGGTGTCTGCTTCCTGCAGGGTGCTCGATGCGAGGGCTGAGAGCTGGGCCTGCAGGAGGACGCCCTCGGTGAGCAGACGGGGCATGGCCCATGGCGGCAGGTTTGCGGGGGGCAGGATGTGCGAAATGACCTCCGTCTGCTTCGCCGCTGAGTCGTCAACGGTGCCACCGAATGGATGGAGCTGGGAGACGGGGGCGTTCGAGAAGGCGTGCCTTGTCTACCTCCTGCATTTCGACCAGGTCCAGTCCATAGATTGTGTTTCTGGCCATCGCCTATTCGAGTGCCAGCGCTTCTGACCTTCGTGGCCCGGGGGGCGCGATCGGTCATTGAGCGCAGTTTCTGCAGCACATCAAGAACAAGACTACCCAAGTGCAAGTTTTGAAGCGCCTTGGCCTGGCGTTGGTTGCAGGAGGGGCCACGGCGTGCAGGGCAGAAGCGGCCTGGGACCGCTTCACCATCGAGGGTAGTGAGAGCGGAGGAGCGAGGAAGCCATGGCTTACTCAACTTGTCATGCACGTCCGGGAGCTCAAGGGACCGGCCGGCATTTATCCAGAGCTCGGGGGAAGCAAGCAAGCGTGCCAGGGAGGCGGGTGGTTTGAGGGGGTTTACCCGGCGAAACGGAACCCGTCATTATCCCGAAATCGCCAATCCCATAGGAAGGAGGCGAGGCGCGGGGTGCGGCTGAAGTGGCTTTCTCTCATGACAAAAGAAAGCCACGACCGCAATGTTGCCATGGCTATGTTCTCGCACTGAGAACATGAACCATTCATAAAACGCTACCTGCATGTGATCGCAGCCCAGGCACACGAGGCAGCTTTTATGACCTGGGGAGAAATCAACCACATCCAGAAACTACACAGGGGCGGAATGGCATCTTTAGAAAGACGCGTCCTGAAAAGGACGTTCAACGCCGCTGTGTATTGCTCTTTTAAAAGAAATATTACTCTAATATGCTCTTGCACTGTCGAAGCGCCCAAGGGCAAGGAAGGAGAAAGCCGCTGTAGTGCGCCGTAGATCCAACAGTAGAGAGCATCAGAGGAACAGGAATGGGTGTGTGACTCGCAGCTCGCTACAGTACAACTATAGGCTCCGAAGAAAATTTCTGAATGAACTCGACGTATTTCCCCACTTTTATACCCGTATGTCCGGGTGTGGAGTATGCAAATACTGTCTGCCAACTTCTCATTGGCCTTTTTTCATAGATCAGAGGCATATTCGGCGCTCAAGAGAGACCCCTAGTGTCGCTTCTTCGACACAACGTCGAAGTGAGTGACAGATGGGGAACTAATTTTTTAACCAATCCACAGATTTAATATTAGCAAACTAAATCGTTTAGGACATCTAATTTGTGCACAACACAAATAATTTTTCCAATAATTGTTTACAGACAGATTTTCACTTTTAATTGACTATATCACAATTCCAGCGGGTTAGAAGTTTATATACACTAACTTAACTGTGCCTTTGAGCAGCTTATATAATTCCAGAAAATGATGTCAAACCTTTAGGCAATTAGTCAATTAGCTTCTGATAGAAGGTGTACTGAATTGGAGTTGTACCTGTGGATGTATTTTAAGACATACCTTCAAACTCAGTGCTCTTTGCTTGATATCATGGGGAAATCAAAAGAAAATAAATAAAAAAAAATAAATTGTGAACCTCCACAAGTCTGGTTCATCATTTGGAGAAATTTCCAAAAGCTTGAAGGTACCACATTCATCTCTATAAATAATAATACGCAAGTATAAATACCATGGGAACACACAGTCATCATACCGCTCAGGAAGGAGATGCATTCTGTCTCCTAGAGATTAACATAGATTGGTGCGAAATTTGTAAACAAATCCCAGAACAACAGCAAAGGATCTTGTGAAGATGCTGGAGGAAACAGGTAAACAAGTATCAATATCCACAGTAAAACTAGTCCTATATCGACATAGGCTGCCAAGCAAGGAAGAAGCCACTGCTCCAAAACCACCATAAAATGCCAGACTACAGTTTATAAGTGCAGATGGGGACAAAGATCATACATTTTGGAGAAATATCCTCTGGTCTAATGAAACGTAAATTGAACTGTTTAGCCATAATGACCATTGATTGTTATGTTTGGAGGAAAAAGGGTGAGGCTTGCAAGCTGAAGAACGCCACTCCAGCCATTTATTTTTCTAATAAAGTTCTATGAAACCACATATGAATATCCCTCAGAGCCTTCGTGTGTGTCCATCAAGCAGATTAAATGATAGATTTCTCCATCATAATCACTCCATACTGTCTACGTTCAAACAGTCAGTGTTTGGGATTGAAAGTCAAATTTACTAAGCGGTGTGACTCAAATTATTCTCTTTATATTTAGCATGATCACACAGGAAATTACATGTTGTTTAATAGAGTTCCAGTACTCTAAAATCGGCAAATTTATGCAGACTCGCTGATAAGCGACATCATCAAATTTTTGCATATAGGCCAAGAATATTTACCTTCCCTTGTGCCGAGACCAAAACAAATAACCGAAGACAGGTTGAAGTCATGTTCCTTTCCTATTCTTGCAATAGCCATGAATAACACTTGTAACAACAGTGACAGTGATGAAAGTAAATATCAAAGATGATGACTCCAAAGTGGGAGTTGATTTTCAAATTGTATTGACAGCAGCTTCCAATGCATTTTTGGGTAGAGTGCAGCATTTAGGTCTTGCCCAGACCACAAAACTGAAGGGTGTAGCTCCAATGGAATACAGGTGTAAACACAGTGACTAATCTATAAGAGAGTTGGGGTGTAAATCCTACCTTTCCAGAGCCTGTTTATATGAAAAGTGCTTTTCAAGAGTTGTTTGCTGTGAAGAAATATAGCCAGCATGCATTTTGATTCTGACCTGCTCATTCAGGCATTGGCAGGTGAATCGGTCAGCTGTGAAGAAACACATCAGCTACAGTGGCATGCAAAAGTTTGGGCACCCCTGATCAAAATTTCTGTTGCTATGAATGGCCAAAAGATGGCCTGATTTCCAAAAGGCATGAAGTTAAAGATGACACATTTCTTTAATATTTTAAGCAATTTTACTTTTTTTAAATACATCTTTTACAATTTCAAAATAACAAAAAAGGAAAAGTGCCTGAAGTAAAAGTTTGGGCACCCTGCATGATCAGTACTTAGTAACACCCCCTGGAAAGTATCCCAGCTTGTAAAAGCTTTTTTGTAGCCAGCTAAATGTCATTCAGTTCTTGTTTGCGGGATTTTTGCCCATTCTTCCTTGCAAATGGCTTCTAGTTCTGTGGGATTCTTGGGCCGTCTTGCATACACTGCCCTTTTGAGGTCTATCAACATATTTTCGATGATGTTTAGGTCGGGGGACTGTGAGGGCCATGGCAAAACCTTCAGCTTGCACCTCTTGAGGTTGTCCATTGTGGATTTTGAGTTGTGTTTAGGATCAATATCCTGTTGAAGTAATCCTCTTCATCTTCAGCTTTTTTAAAGATGGTGTGATGTTTGCTTCCAGAATTTGCTGGGATATAATTTAATCCATTCTTACCTCTACCAGTGAAATGTTCCCCTGTGCCACTGGCATCAACACAAGCCCAAAGCATGATCGATCCACCCCCATGCTTAATAGTTGGAGAGGTGTACTTTTCATGAAATTCTGCTCCCCTTTTTCTCCAAACATACATTTGCTCATTGTGGCCAAAAAGTTAGATTTTAACTTTCTAAATACATCAGGCTTGTTTAAATGTTCATTTGCAAACTTCTGACACTGAAATTTCTTGTGAGGACGCAGGAAAGGTTTTCTTCTCATGACTCTTCCATGAAGGTCATATTTGGGCAGGTGTCGCTGCACAGTAGAACAGTGCATCACTATTCCAGAGTCTGCTAAATCTTCCTTAAAGTCTATTGCAATCAAACAGGGGTTTTGATTTGCCTTTCTAGCAATTCTATGAGGAGTTCTCTCTAAAAGTTTTCTTGGTCTTCCAGACCTCAACTTGAACTCCACTGTTCTTGTTAACTGCCATTTCTTAATTACATTACAAACTGAGGAAACGGCTACCTGAAAACACTTTGCTATCTTATAGCCTTCTCCTGCTTTGTGGGCATCAATTATTTTAATTTACAGAGTGCTAGGCAGCTGCTTAGAGGAGCCCATGGCTGCTGATTGTTGGAACAATGTTTGATGATTCAGAGTATATGTAAAGCTTTGAAATTTGCATCTCCTGGCCTTTCCAAACGATGATTGTGAACATGTTTAGAATTTGCCCCTTATATTGTTAATTTTTCAATGAGTGGTTTTTCCATGCTTAAAACACTCACGTCTGATTCCCAGTTTGTTAATTTTGCGGTTGTGTCTCCTAATGGATAATATGCATTTAAGTAAATCTTTGGCGAGTGAGAAGCTTTTTACACAAAATAATTCACGTAGCGAGATTTGAAATTATTTTGGGTTTTGGCTGATGAGACCGGAAAAACCCATCTGCTGTGAATGACTACAGATTTCAAGCCAAAGGGGAAAACACCAGCAACCTTATTTAACACCTTCGGACTCATCCCACTGTCTCTGCAGAATACATACGAGTTAGTGCCACTTGATTTAATCTAAATGCTTTATTTTAACCTTAACAGATTTAACGTTTCTCTGACAAATCGAATGTTGCACTCATTTGTTTTGTATTTTTTCCCCAATTACAAATGTACGGTGGCGATAACTTTGCTAATTTCGCATTTCGGTCCTTAACCTAAGTATCAATCTGATATCGCTAATATCAATATCGCTTCAAACTCAGTTATATAATGAAATCTATATTTATTTATATGCACTCACCAATGAAAACAAACATTATTTGAAACCAGCATATTGAAAGAAATATAAACAGTCTTATCTGTAAGTCATGAATGATGAGGATGATGGCTTTATAAACCCCTTTGCGGCGAAGTCCAATCCAAGGATCCACAAATGGTATGTCAAACAAATAATATCCTTATGAGCTTGTTAAATGTGTACATCCAGTAACATCATAATCCTTCTATGATGAATCACGAAAGAAGTACACCCTTGTCAAAAAATCCTAAAGGATTCCAATAAGAAAATTGTACAGGATTCTGATTAGAATCTCTATCATATTTTGGAACCATTCTTATAGGATTCCGATAGGAATTGTCTTATAGGACAATGCATAAATATCCTGTAGGATTTTCTTCTGGATTTTAATGGGATCCAACTGGGTCACTACTCAGGTTTATATGGGATTTCCTAAAATCCTAAATACCTTTTGCTTAAACTCACCTCAATGTAGATATTGTTCACTGTTTAATGTATGTTATGCAACCTGCAGTCACATTATAAACAACATGGCAGGTGATTTGGGCACACCAGTATTAGTGCACACATTTCTAAGGCACTGATAATGGACTGATGAAATAAAAAAACAAATCAACAAATGCATGTTCTGTTGTTTTAATTTCAGTATTTTATTTCTACTTTCATAACTTGAATGAATTTATTACTTTTTTTACAGATTATATTCATTACAGACTTACACACACGTGCGTGCACGCGCAAACACAACAATAACTGAAATACAACATTAAACATATCCTAGATAACAAATAAACATATCCTAGATAACAAATAAGTCTGATTCACACAAACTCACACACACAATCATTGTGGCGCCTTTTTGACATCTTACACACAGACACACACACACACAACAATAACTGAAATACAACATTAAATATACTGAACAAATAAGTCTGATCCACACAAACTCACACACAACAATTGTGGCTCCTTTTTGACATCTTGCATTCATCTACACATTTCTGGGAGATGGCTTTCTTAATTAGACTTGCTTCAACATTGAATTTATTTTTGATGTAGCCTGTAAGGAAAGAAATAAACAGAACATAAGTTTACAAACCATAATGATAATTGAGGAATGGTATTGGGCATCTATGTTCACAATAGAACTCCTCAAGGGAAGGCTGTGCCTATATTCTTGTTTACTATTACATACTAGGGATATGCATTTTTGTCAATTTCTCTTTTCGATAATTGCAGGTCCCAAGAAAACCAATACTCGAGTACTTAATGATCTCCATTAAAATTAAGCCAGTTTTATGACATATCCGGTATGACATATTTGGTACGGCAAGCTTTAAAAGGTAGCAAACCCCCTCTGCTGAGGTTCCAAGCATACCGTACCTCTGCGGTTAGCCTGTCAGTAGCGCGGTACTACAATATTGCGGTTATCGCGACAGCCCTACTGTCGAGCCCTGTTGCTCTAAAGTATATTGCTCTAAAAAAGTAGATACTTTTCCCAATTCCTGAATATAATTATATCCTGTTGTTTAATATATATAATAATACGGCAATCCTGCCAAAACTTGATTTTCAGGAAAATAAATTACTCACCAATTATGTCAGACACTTTTTGAGCCTCCAGTTGTGGCTTTGCTTCTTTTTCTTTGAAGGCATTGGAACTTTTTCCTGTGTAGCAGTGTGTTGCCAGTGTTGCTCTTCCAAAGACAGCCACCAGGAGGTCTTTTGTTGCTTTTTTTTTGCACCTGTCCATTTCATGTGTCCAAACTGTTCTGCACCGATGGACGTCTTGGGGCCAATTCTAACCTGAAAACAGTGATCAAACAATGAAACAGTAACAGAGTTAAAAAGTGAACTTAATAATATTTTGTTTGTTATGATAAAACCTATGAGCGTAGATTCAGAATCATCCAAGAGCACAATTTTTTGTCAGCCAGGATTAATTCATTCTGAGTGGACGCAATTACGACAAGACACCCCAGGTGAATAGGGTAAAAAAAAAAAATCACTAATAGATATAGAGGGAATGCATTGACGTGAGTTTCCCGCTGGAACACACTCCCTCAGCTGGACTGAGTGGCAGAAGAGCTGCAGTGTGACTGGATTTAATACGAGAAACCAATGCTCAATCCAGCCGACGGTGATGTCACGTGCAAACCCTCTATTGACATACTTCTCCAAATGACTGATTACATTACAAGTACAATACAAGTTTTCTGAAATGTTATGTTTAAATATGTGCTAATTTGCATATATCTCTAGAACAAAACAAAACAAAAAAAATTAAAAACATTGGATTAAGTTGTCAGGATTGCATTGTGTTTACTTGTATTTTTGTTCCTGTGTGTTTGTTTCTTGTGCTTTATTTTTCAGTTTGTTGACTTCTTTTACAGACTTAAAGACTCATATAGGCCACTGGGGGCGGAATATATAAAGCTTTTTGTCCATTTTGTCCAAAATGTATGTATCATGTCTCCTGTAAAATAGCATTTCCGGTTTTTGGCCGAAAGAGAAAAAAGGCTGAAAATATGAATCGAAAATAATCTAACAATTCTGACTTCTTTTAATACATAAACTCCTGTGGGAAACACTGCATCATAATATAATTTTTTGACCAAATCATGCAGCCCTAGTAAGAAGGCATTTTGAATGTTACTTAAAAACTATACTTTTTGCAGTCATTATTATTCCTAGTCTCCTTTGCACGAAGAGGCAGTAGAGAGGAAGGGGCAGGCACCACAGGGGAAGACTCTGGGGCTGGCAAATCCGAAGTGGGTCCAGGGGGAGAGTGGACTGGTGCAGTCATTAATGGAGTGCATCCTAGAACAAAATAGGTTTTTATATATTTTGACGCAATCACTTAGAAAAATTAAAAACTTTACACAGGGTTACCATTTTTTAAAAGTGTTAGAGTTTCCACAAGAACACTCTTAATCTCTTTTAATTCGGCCCAAAATTTGTTGATTGACTCCACTGTCATTCCTTGTTGATGTTGTTGCCTCCCTGCTTGATTCCTAGAATTGTAAAACATTTGTTAGTACAGTTTGTATGTAGTTATTAAAGGGGTAGTTCAGGCAAAAAATAAAACTTGCTAAAAATGTACTCAACATCACACCATCCCAGTAGATCAGTTTGTTTCATCATTGTAACAGATTTGGAGAAATTTAGCATTACATAATTTACTCACCAATGGATCCTCTGCAGTGAATGGGTGGTGTGAAAATACGAGTCTTGTGAGAACTTTAATAGTAGCTTTAATAAGAATCAATGTATAATTTATGCTGTGAAGTCTTTTGTAGTGTTTTATATTTTATATTTGTTCATTTAATTTCTTTCTGGTATGCTACTGTTAAATACATCTACTGCTGTTGGAAAAAAAAGCAATGTTTATTTCATTTGTATATTATGTTGTGTATGTTATGTGTATCTTTGTTCTTATTTTTTTAATAACAAAGAAAATAATGACAAAGATTTTTATCTTTACCACTTGGCATAAATGTCTGCCTTTTTAATTGTATATTTTGTTATCTTGTAAGGCTTTATTTTTTAAATAGGGACATTAGTTTGGCTGTAACACTCAGTCACTTGCAAAATAGTAAAAGCAACGTGAAAAAGAATCGTGATAAAATTGTGGATTTCGTGAAAAAAAATCATATGATATTTCATGCCCAATATAGGTTAATATAAAAAAGGGTGCGACCAAATTGTAAATCGGTGAGACCAACCGAGACAGTTAGTCACACCAGTGCGACTAGTGGGAAGAATGAGTCTAGAGCCCTGATATATGTAACTGTTGAAATAATCTTACTTTTTCTAGAATATACTGCTGCAGAAAGGATCTTTCTCTTATCCTTTTGACTTTCTTTGCAGAAACTTGTTTACTGACCGACTGTAAATAAAAGAGAATTATTTAATTACAAATATAACCTTCAAATTAGGAAGACTGTTCCAAAGTTTTGGTGCTAAATAGGAAAATGATTTACCGCCAGCAGTTGATTTTGATATTTAATAAACAAGGAGTTAATATTGTGTTAGATATTAGACAAAATGAGGTTAGGGTTAACAAACCACATCATCCTAACTTGCCTCATATTCCTCACTGCTTTCTGATTCAGAAAGTATTCTGCTATATTTCTGGCGCTGCCCTCTCCCTAATTCTTCATTCCCTTCAGGTCTGGATCTTTTGATGGACTGATTTTTCTCAATAGAATGAAGCTGCTTAAGCATGGCAGATCTAGTTCCTGAAATGATAAATAATAATTATCACAACATGCATTAATTTTTTCACAGTAATGCACAGACATATTACAAAAACATACTAACCAACATTTAAAATTTTTGCAGGGCTGGATTCTTCTTCGTACTGTACATCACATACACCACCAATTTCACACCGTCCATTAATAATTTTTTCCATTGGAAGCACATCCCATGTTGGGGGATCTTCAATCCATTGGATCAACATAAACTTCTTTTTCTAAATAGGATTTAAAAAAAATATATATATTTTTTCTTTGTGATCAATATTCTGTCAATCATATGCTAGTGCAGGGCAAAACAAAGAGCGTTTATCCTAATATTACATGCTTTGATGTTTAATGTAAAAATACATGAATGTTTTATAGGTGTATTAATCTTGGTTAAGGTTTTGTTGGATCCGGACCTCATTCTGACATAGCTTCGCACCAGCCGGTGGATCTAGCCGTGTTACTGTAGTTCTGTGCCTGAATGAGTCTCGTACATTATGACAGCCTGTTGCTTGCTTTCTCTTAGGAGAGATATGCTCAAGCTCAAAGATCACAAGTTGTTTCTCGTTTATATTGCGAGGTTTACAGTAGATTTAGAACAGATAAGGGGCATTTCCCTCCAAAATAATGTTTAAAACGGTTACTAAGCAACCAGCATCAGAAGGGACATTCTACCAGAAACGTACATTATCTGTCCTGGAAATGTTACAGTGAATAAAACTTGTATAATCCAAAAATGTAAAAAAAATAATAGATGGTTGATTTCTGTGAGTTGTTCTGTAAAGGAATTTGTCATTCATTAGGCTCTCAGATGTTTTTGTCTTTATTAAAAATACTTTTGAAAAATACAAATCCTGAAATATGGACTGTCCTCAGCCAAATTTGAGCTAAATATTTCATTGTTTTGTTATGATAAAAACTGTTATTTAAAAAAAATAACACCATTAATCAAAAAATTAAGCCGTTATCATTCACATCAATTGATTAAAACATAACATGTTACATATATTCTATAAATAAATAGTATTTTATAACTGTCCCCATGTGTTTGTCCTGTCCTGTCACGTTTACATAAAACAGTACATAAAAAGTGTGCAATAGGCCTTTAAGGTTATGACTCAGAGGAAGTGACATCATTTGACCAAGGTGATGCTTACATTGATTGAGGGTGAGTTCTGTCAATTAATTGTTTGATTTTAAGCTAGTTTTTGCATGTTTTTTTTTAGGAGGACGAGCTAAAGGGTCAGGCCCTGTCACGCTAATATATCTCAGAAAAGAATGAAATATTTATATGTCCAAAACATGTCTAAAAATGTTACTGAAATTCCTTGCTTGCATGCTAACAATTTGGATGTTAGCTTATTGACAGGCTGAGCAATTGCAGTTAAAATGGCTGACCATCAGTCCCTGTCACATCAGGTCCTGTCACAATCCTGTGTGACAGAACCTGACAGCCCCGTGACAAGGCCTTACAAATGAATGGCATAGTTACTATTTATTAGCTTTATTGCATATAATATGTATTTAACACATGCCATAGTAAAACATTATTTGAATAAATAGGTATTTCACTTTAAATTAGACAACAGTACAGATACTGCAGGGAACTGAAGAGGAACCTGACTGAGAACGAATGTATCATGCATGTGGACTTCTCTGAGAATTACATATGTAAATATGCATCTGAGATCCAGGCAGTGCATTTTGGTGCATCCCATGAGCAAGCAACACTGCACACTGGAGTTTTATATGTTGGACCAGATGCTGAGCCAGTGTGCTTCAGCACCATCTCGCCATCAAGACTAAAGGGGCCTCCAGCTATATGGGAACATCTAAGCCCCATTCTGTCCTATGTCAAGAACTTCTTCCCTGCTGTCACAGTGGTCCATTTCCTCAGCGATGGACCTTGTACGCAGTACCGCCAGAAGGGGAACTTCTACCTCTTCACCTCCCTCCTCTACAATAAGGGATTCCAAGCTGGAACGTGGAATTTCTTTGAGGCCAGCAACGGGAAAGGGGCACCTGATGGGGTTGGAGGTGTTCTGAAGAGGAGTGTGGATCGGTTGGTGAGCCACGGCTGTGACATTCACAATGCAATGGATCTGTTTGAGGCCTTGTTGCACACAGGCACCACTCTTAAACTGTTCTACATAAGTGAAGCATCCATTGACAAGGCAATGAAGGGCATACCAGACAGCATCCCACAAGTCCCATCAACAATGAGAATACACCAGGTTGTCACTACCTCTCCTGGGCAGATGTTGTACAGGGATGTAAGCTGCATGTGCACTGTACACAAGATTCTACAGTGCACATGTTATAACACAAAGGCATTCAGCTTCAACTCACCAAGCACAGTAATATCCGAAGAGATTGAATGGGGTCCAGAAGTCATTCAAAAGTGGTGTGTCATACAATATGATGGAGACCTCTACCCAGGCATTATCACCCGCATTGATGAGGTTCAGGTGCAAGTGAGATGCATGCACTGTGTGGGAGAGAACCGATTCTTCTGGCCCACCAGAGAAGACATGATCTGGTATGTATTCGAGGATGTCATTTGTTTCATTCCACCTCCTCAGCCTGTAACCACACGTCACCATGAGATCCAAAAGGACATTTGGGCAAAGCTTGTGAAGTATAAGGATTAGAAAATAATTAACTTGAAATATATGTTTGTTCTGGTTATTACAAATGCACGTGTCTAGTCCAAACAGTTGTTTTTGTTTTTACTCCTGTTTGTGCCATTATTGTTATTGTATCTGGCCACGTTGTTATTAAATGCATTTTTAAAAAATTGTTAATAAATTGTTGAATAAAATATGTTTATATATTGAAATATCATTAAATAAATTAATATTGAATAAAAAAAGATGTTTGGTCTCAATCAGTTGTCAGTCATATTCTAATGAATTAGGTCCTTATTATATGTAATTGGCTGAAATGTAACGTATTAGTCTAATATTACATTAACATTAAAATCCTAATAAGAAATTAAACTAGGAATGTTTACCAATAATTAAAACAAAGAAACCAAAGAAAACAATATCTTTTCCTGCAAGTCAGCCCTGTCACAACACCGTCAGCCCTGTCACGCCACGGTCAGTCCTGTCACACAAAATATTACGATATAAAAATGTATTATAAAAATATTGATGAATAAATCTTTCTAATTGTGTAGATGAAGGTGGGGGTATGTATCCACCATTACGTGTTTGTAAAAACTCCTATGTAAAGTTAGTTTTTTTTTACAACTATATGAGTGCCTTGCGGTTATTCTGTGCTTTCCATCAACTACATTTGACCAAAAAGTTGCTTATATTTATAATAGAAATTACAAAACCATGTTAGATACAACCAGGGACATGTGATCAATAAGAAAATAATATTTGTGTAAAAAAAAATCATTAGGAAACCAATCTAACATATACGAATTTGTCTGTGACAGGGCCTGACAATTTAGGTGTGAAATGCGTATAAAAATGTAATTTATTCAAGCATAAAAACATGCTGAGATGGCATGATATGTGTTTCTCATAGTTTAACATGTCTTCCATACGACTCAATGTTCAGAT
The DNA here is from genome assembly GCA_032164185.1 of Moxostoma hubbsi. NCBI lineage: Eukaryota > Metazoa > Chordata > Actinopteri > Cypriniformes > Catostomidae > Moxostoma > Moxostoma hubbsi. The sequence goes on along the minus strand of JAVLUX010000002.1, from coordinate 27,443,053 downwards.
TTCAAGAATTTGATATTTTTTCCCTAAGATTTTTAGAAGTGGAATTGTACGTTTCTGGTAGAATGTCCCAGAAACTTATGTCCAAGGCATAACCAACAGCCACTGATGACAAAGTCCATTGTGATGTTAACTACAAAAATAACGTTTAAGAAATTATTTAAGTTTCTACTTATTGTGTATTTCTACTACAAAGTTTCTACTTATGGTGTAAGCCGTTGACAAAAGTAAGACCGTTAAACATGATCTAATTATATATATCGAAAAGCAGATGCTAACGTTACTGACCACACAAGTCTTAAAATGTTAAGAAAAAAACATTTTACGCAGGTTTACACATAAATATTTCTAGATTGTGTCAAATTTTAATATAAAGAAACTTTTAAATATGTTACTTGCAATTGTTTGTCACAGCTCGTCTTCCAGAAAGTTTGATATCGTCTCTCTGACCGTTGCGCTGCAGTGAGCAAGGATGCGCATGCGCAATTGATTGTTCATGCCTACAATGTGAGTTTTCTTTGCATGAATATACAAATTATTTTCCGTTCAGTTTTATTATGTTAACTCTCTAAAGCCAAGATTTTGTATTATAATTATTATTATTTACATATGCAGTACGTTATACATATTAAATTTTTCCACAACAGTGACCACAAATGATTCCTCTTAACAAGAAGATATCCCTACATTGAAATGAATGCAAAACAACGAGGCCCTTACAAAAGGTACCCTATTTTTACAGCTTGAAGCTGAGTATAGATAAGCATTTCATATTCAATACATTTGAAATAATTAACTAGTCAATTTAAAATATTAATAATGCAAATTATTTTTCATATATATATATATATATATATATATATATATATATATAGACATTGTACATCTAATACAAGTAATAATAATTTAATTTAATCTAATATAAGTGTGTGCAGCAAGTGCTACGAAATCATAAAGCTTTGTACCATTTTGATTAAGTAAAAAATGGAACAACTTCAAAACACGAAAATGACTGAACAGTACCAGAGGGTTCAAAAAAATTATATCTTGATCATATTATCACTTGAAAGCACTGTCACTTGTTAAAATAGTCTTTGATCATATTACTAGATTTTTAGATCCAGAATCGAGTTGCCCCCTTTCAAAGACGATGGCGGACAAACAACACTCCTCATTACAATTGGTATGATCTTACCCATCAGAACGAATCCCCTGCGGACAGTGAGGAAGACAAGGAGGAATTTTATGATTCTGTTGATGAAATGGACCATGGTGAAGATGAGTGGAGTGACACTCAGGGAGAATTAGACTCTACTATGGATGACACTGCTGTTACAAATTCTGATTCAAATTCACAATTTGAAAAATCTGTGGCCCCTCTTTACACAGGATCAGAGTTAACAATTGCACAGGTGATAGTTCTAATTTTGTCCTTTTCTCTGAGGCACAGTTTAACAGCAAGTGCTGTGGAAGACCTTTTAAAGCTCTTAAATTTCTTTCTCCCGAGTAGCAACATATTACCAGAGTCTCTCCACCTCTTCCGAAAAATATTCCATGATCCAGTCTCTAAATGTTCACCTTTTCTGCCACATTTGCCGAACATATCTTCCAAAGAACAACATGCATTGTCCAGAGTGTAATGAGATAAATGACCCACAAAAGAATATTGCAGAAGGCAATTTTTATATAAGTCTCGCTATCGAGGACCAGCTAAGGGACATCCTACAAAAAGATGATTGTGCATTTCAATCAGAAGAATATGGAACAAATGATGTGAGGAAAGGGTGAAATCAATCAAACACTTCCTAATTTCACTGCTAATGACATATCACTACTATGGAACTGGCATTCCAATGTTTAAATCTTCATCTCATTGTGGCCCATCAGATGTGTAATAAATGAACTCCAACCAAATGTTCGTTTCAAAAACATGATACTCGCAGGTGTCTGGTTTGGGTGTGGTAAACCTGACATGTCCACCTACCTTAAGCAATTTGTGGATGACATTCTAAAAATCAATTCACAAGGTCTGGAATGCAGGCACCCACATACAAAAACAACTGTGGTGTCTAAAATTTTCCCTATCGTATGCTCATGTGACGCAGTAGCCCGATGTGTGCTTCAAGGTATACATCAGTTCAATGGTGCATATGGATGTGGACATTGCTTAAATGAAGGGAAAACAGTGCCAAAGGGAAGAGGATATGCCAGAGTCTATCCACCCACTGAGGCACAGAAAAGAACCCATGACAATGTCAATGAATGTGGGCAGAGGGCCATTGAGAATGATGTTGTCCATGTGTTTGGGGTGAAGACAGTATCACCATTAGTCCTCCTGAATCCCTCCACTGGTTTTGACATTGTGAACAGCTTTCCAATTGACTACATGCACTGTGTTCTCTTAGGAGTGACAAAGCAATTCATGGACTTGTGGTTCAATAGCAAATACCATGACAGCCCATGGTACATTGGGACATCACATAAGCTTGTTGATCAAAGGCTGCTTACCATCAAACCTTCATCTGATATACCAAGAATACCACAGACTGTGAAAGTTGCGCAAAGGTGGAAGGCTGCAGAATGCAGAAGCTGGCTATTATTCTACAGTGGTCCTGTTCTGTACAAGATTCTTCCAACAAAATTTTTGAAACATTGGCTACTACTGGTCACTGCAATTTTTTGCTTTCTGAAAGACACTGTCACAGAAAATGACTTGGCAGCAGCAACATCCAAGATCACAAAGTTTGTGCAGGAGATACCAACGACATATGGCTTGTGCCAAATGTCCTTCAATGTCCATCAACTCACACATTTGCCCTTCTCTGTCAAGATGTATGGACCTCTTTGGTGTACATCTGCATTTTCTTTTGAGGGTCACAACCATTATATTCCATCTCAAATTGCATGCCAATTCAACATACTTCAGTCAATTCCCCAACTACTTAAATGAACAACAACTAGTGCTGATGTCTCAAATAGGGTGGGCAAACTAGTCAATGACTGGCTAGGTGTTTAGCAAATATGCACAACCCTCTTGTTGCTAAGGCACAAAAACTAGAAGGTCTTGTTTTGTTGGGATGTTCTCGACAAAAAATGTTAGATCACAGAGATAAGATCTTAATGCTCCCAGTCTGTGATCTATCTGAAAATGATGAGTACTCTGCAGAGACATATGACAGAGCAATTGTGAATGGACATCTGTTAACAACAGAGAAATATGGAAAGGAGTACAAACACAACAGATTTACTGTTCAGCTAAATAATGGTTGCACTGGAAAGATTGAGTCAATTGTAAATATCATACATGACCACAAAAACTATCCACTCATTCAAGTTCAGCTTTTACAAACCACACTTGCTGGTTTTGTGTCTGAAGGATCTCCTTCCCATATAAAAGAAGTGGTGCCAACTCCAACACTTACGATTGTAAAACCTCTAGAAATTGTCCGCAAGGTTGTGCATATTTGCTTAAAAAAAGCATGCTATATTGCATTACAACCCAACAGCATAGAGCTTGACTGATGTATAGGCCTAGCATAGAGCTCAGCTGATGGCTGAATATTTTTATAGTAAATGGTGTTCCTAGTGTAAATAATTCCTTTTATTGTGTCGACTATATGATATTATGATATATGATCTAAATTGTATTTATATGCTTTTATTTATGAATCTATATCTATAATGTATATCATTTCTGAATTGAAATGATTAAAATGATCTTGCTGTATAAATGTTTATAATATTTAATTGTAATTACCTGGAAAAACAGCACAACATACAGAAATACAGATATAGAATTTAAAAAGATATAGCCTACTACAGGACAAACTGAAATTTCATGAAAATAAATCTGTTTGAAGAATCCAATAAGATCCTATAAGAATCCAATAAGATACTACAGGATAAACTGAAATTCCAACAGGATTTTTTGACAAGGGCAAAAACTCAGACATTAGCCAATTTGAGGTGTCCTTTTCAGATTGAGCATAAAACTATCAAGTTTCTCAAACAAGACAACAGTAGTGTACAGTGTTTAAAAAACACAGGAGATGCCTATTCCTCCATTACAAACAAACAAATACTACCCGTACCTGTATATACCTGAGGGCTTGGCTCACAGGCGCCCCCTCAGGCAGGTAGTAGAATTACAATTGGGGAAAAAACATGCAGCAGGTTTGCAACCATTACTATGTTATTATTTTTTACATCAAACTAAGAATGTATTAGGTAACAAGTTAGTCCATTTGAGCCTTCTCCCTGTTCATCCATCAGTTATTTTCACCACTTCCAGAGCAACAAGTGGGATTTCTATGAACCACCTTTGCTATGAAAAACTGTGTTAAGTATTACATACCACTTGATATTATGATACTTTATCTGGTATAGTATTGTAATATATGATTATGGTATTGTGACAACCCTAGTACAGTTTACCACATATAGTAAAATATATGCTGCATTATCTTATAGTAAATAAATTATGGGAACTATGATTCATTATGAGTCATTGATGAGATATTTCAGCTCCCTGCTGCTTTATCTGATATTCATGAAAAAGGATACCACTACAAATATTGTTGTGTCTAAGTCACAGATCATAAAGATATTAAATAATTTATGTATGTGTGTTTGTGTGTAAATACATTTTCTCTTAAATCACAGACCACTTAATAAGAAAGTAGACACAGCAGTTTTAATTAACATAATGGCTTTATATGCTTTATTTGTGTAGGCAGATGGTAATATACATTATAGGCCATATCAATTAAGGATTATATTATTACAAGAATGTGTTACTTCAACAGTTGTTGCAAAAGAGAGATTCATTTCATGACAGCTTATTCCGAGGCACAGAATTACTGAACGAGTGTGGTTAATGCCTTAATTGCTTATGCGAGGCTTGCAAGTTCAAGTTGTTGAATGAGATATACTTTTTAAAGAGAACCATTTAACCACTAGCTGTTCCAGTGGTTAAATGAAATAGACATTTCAATCTAAGAACCTAATGTTTCACTCAGAGGTTGTGCTCTGTCAGAGTTGCAGGTAGAAAATCATTTACTTGCCAGTAGCTCCAAACTTTTTCCTTTGCAATAAATATATTGGTGTGAGTGACCATATATGTTGTGCTAATCCATTAGTTTAGGATCTACATTGTTGATTACCACAGGATAAATCCTGCATTAGGTGGGGTCAGCCCAGACATCATGCTATTTCATAATTGTCTTGGAGAGATATGTTTAACTTCAAGATGCTTCAAGTATAAAGATGTATAAATATTTTAATATATATAAATATGCAGTATAAATTTGGGGAGCTTGGTGCCTCAGGAGTGGGTGTATGATGTGATCCCGGCAGCAGAGAACCCCCATGTGTTGCTCGTGAAGATGGGGGCGCAAGACTATCCAGAGGCCTTTCCAGAGCTCTTCTAGTGCACGACCCAAGCCCTGGAATAGCTGCGGGTGCAATGGGTTGTCCACATCTTACAACTGCTGACCGGGGAGGCCCAACTCATGGCCCAACAGCTCCCGGTAGACTACCTCCTGAGGTACCCTGAGCTAAAGAATGCCATCATGCAGCAGGTTGGCCGCAGTCCAGAGGAGCACAGGCAGCTGTTTATATCCTTAATGCTGAAGTTGGCTGCCCGTTTGCCTTCATTGAACAGCTCCATGACACCTGCCAGTGGTGTGTGCTGATTGAGGAGCCCAGCGACATCGGACATGTCATCAATCTCGTGGTGCTGAAGCAATTCATCTCCCGACTACCGAAATGATTGCCGGAGTTTGTCCAGTGCCACCGCCAGGTGTCGTTGGATGATGCAATACAGTTGGTGGAGGAGAATTTAGCCATGCCCCCCTCTCTGTGATCCCTCCCCTTTTCTGACATATCCTGTTCCCATAGAAATGAGGTAATAATTAATACCGTCCACGAGCATGTATTAACCCTCCTGTCTCTCTCTCTCCTGGCTCTTCCTACTCTTCCTCAACTTCGCCGACTCTCCACAGGCCGCCCCCATTCGAGCTGGGACATACCAAATACCCATGAGTAATTGGGGGGGTACTTACCCAGCCTTGGTGGATTCAGGTTGTAACCAAACCTCCATTCATTAATGCTTGGTTTAAAATGGGGCATTGAATACAAATAATTGGGTGAAGGTGAGGTGTGTGCATGGGAGATTTACGATTATCCTGCTGTGACCATCACTATTCTATTTCGGGGTCAAAAGTATAACATTGAGGCTGTGGTTAGTTCCTGCCTCACCCATCCACTAATTTTGGATACTGATTGGCAGGCTTTTCCTGAATTGTTAAATAGGTTGTGTGTGGATGGTTCCTGTAATAAAGTGGGATGGTGTGTGGTGTTCAATGCACTGACAGGAGAGGCGGAGCAAGGGCTGTCTACATAAGATTAGCATCAGGATAACATAAGAGAGGGGGAAGCCACAACATCCCCAGCCCTTAGGGGAATTCCCGCAAGGGATTTTCCTCTGGAGCAGATTTGAGATGAGACTCTTAAAGGTCCCCTGACATTAAATTTTCACTTTCTGAGATTTTTTAACATTAATATTAGTTCCCCTAGCCTGTATTTGGTCCCCTCGTGTCTAGAAATTTCAATCGGTGTAAACCGAGCTTTGGCTATCTTTCTCTGCCTGTGAGAAAATGAAGCTCAGACGGGCTGATCTTGAATCTCCTCCGTATGATGTCATACGGAGGAAAGGTTACCTCCCCTTTCTCTGCTTTGCCCGCCCAGAGAATTTGGCCCACCCATGAGAAAACGAGCGCGCACACGATTTTAGTTTTTCCTAGAGAAATATCATGGCGTGTGAACGAGCGAAGCACAACAGTTGCTCAATAATTGGATGCACAAATGATCACCGTAGTATTTTTTTTACTTCCTTCATCCAATCCCCAGAAGGATCAATGGATTAATTTAATTTACTCTGGAAATGCACCAACACAACACACCAAAGTTTTGCATGTCTGCGCCAAACATTTCACAGACGACTGTTTCCACAACATGGGTCAATTCAGAGCTGGGCATGCTGAACGTCTGAAACTAAAGTCTGGATCAGTACCAACTCTCTTTGGCTCAGCTACAAACCTCAAGTAAGTCAACTAATGATATATAATTGTGTTGCTTTACTATTTATGGTTACCTAGCTTGTTACACGTAGAATGTGGCTGTAACATTAGCTATGCAGCTAACTGCCGAGTTACTGTCGCTAATGTAAAGGTAGATAGCATCAGGTATGTGTGTGAATACACACACTGTAACGCGAGTGTTGTACACTTCTTTGTTATTTGGATAACCGTTCTCCTGTTGGTGATATAGCGCGCGCGATATCTGCATTTCAAAATCACAGAGCTTGATGGAGTACTTTGTCATTAAAAAATAAGCTACATTACAGTCTTCTCTAAACTAGAAATATTACTGATATAGATGCTAATACAGCGTTAGCTGTATATACTAGCATTAGCTACATGATAATAACTGTAACCGCATACGTAAAACATCCGAATATAGTACAGTATCCAGACGTAATATTTTAAACTAACCATTCGGAGACGTCCTGCTGGAGCCGCTGAGTTGCAACTTCTTCATCCGTTGCTTCTCCATCCGGATCAGAATCTGGGTCAAACTGAAATGCTTGAACGACTGCGAGTCAGCGTGCCATTGCAATATATCCAATGTAAACATGCATGGTACCATTGCCGCAATATGGTCAAGGCCACACCCACCCTACACCTTGCCCCGCCTTTCTCCTCCTCATTAGCATTTAAGGCTACAGACACCGAAATGGCACGTCTGAAGGAAAGCTCATTGTGGGTTGGCTTGTAATGGCTAAAATTCTGTACCAAGGCTGAATTTTGGAAAAGAGATTTCAGATACAGTACTAGGGACCACTAAGGCCTATATCAAAGCCTACAAAAAGAAGCATGTCAGGGGACCTTTAAGCATGCGTTTGACCAAGTGAAAATAATTGATGGTCAATGCCTTCAGACACGCAATGCACTTGCATATCCGTATTTCTCAATTATAAACAATCGATTGTATCGAAAGAATATACAAGCCATTTGTTATTACCAAGGAGCCATCAGGAAATGTTATTCCAGGTGGCTCATCATAGACTGGTGGCAGGTCACTTGGGACAGGGGAAACCACTAAGTCATCTCATGGACCATTTCAATTTGCTGGGCACTTGCAGGGGTGTTAGACACTCCAAAAGCGCCACTGCGCCCTCTTCCATTGATCAAGGTTCCCTTTGATAGTGTAGGACTATCCATGCAGAAGAATTGCAGCAATATGATTTGAATCTAGAAAAAACCCTATCTTTTAATCATGGAATTCTTCAACATCATAAATTAAAGGACCAGGCACCAAAACCCCTAGTGAAGACCTGCCTTTGGACAATAAAATGGCAAAGACACTGAAAAGTCATAATTTAAAGCAGAAAAAGGTCATTGGTCAGAGAGGCCCCTCAACTGAACTTCTGAACTTCCACACAGACCTAAATCAGGCTTTTATTTGAAAGGTTTCCTTGTTCGACTCTAATACTAAGACATTTAATCTTAATCCAGGAACATTACACACAAAGTCAAAGTACTTTACTGAGTTAACCTTCTAAAATATACAGAATGCATTTAAACCCACAATGTACACAATACCTAGCCTTGCTATATAATTTGAAAATTACTTTGACCTGTGATTCATTTTATAACTGACAAATTAATGATTATAGACCGATGCACCTTTTTAAATATGTGTAGTGATTTGTAATCATTTCTAACTAGCAAATCAATAAATATAATTCCTCTCATTCTACTAAGAATTGTAACTATTTAAGGTTATCCTTGTGGTAAAACCAATGGTTTAACCAGTATGATTTGTAACCAGGGATTTTCATGTTTTGTTACTTACACATGTAATATTCATGAAAGCATGTCACATTTAGTATGTAAATGCTTGCTTGTTTATGTAGAGGATGTTGATGACAACGAATGTTATGTTTCTTGTACCGTTTTCAAGATATGCACTATTTTTGAGCAGTTTGTAAGAACACTAAACATAAATCAACTTCTGAAAAGGACAGCTCAGTCGACACCATGTGACTCCATAAAGTCACTTCCGATTGGCTCAGGACACCTTTGAATAAGGTCCAAAACATTGACGGAACAAACTTTCGCCAAAGAGCCAAAGAACCGAGCAACATAAGCAAACGCGACGACACTCAAGTACATCTCCACACGTTTGCTCAAAGTGCTGGTGTATTAGTTAAATACTTTGGGTAATCTGAGTGCAAATCGATTTAGACTTCTCGAAGGATAAATGGTTGATAATTTTCTTCACATTCTGTCACTTTACTCACCAACCTGTTTCATGTTGTATGTGTTAATTAGTTTTATGTTTAAAATAGCAATAAAGTTTGTTTGTATTCAAAGATATATTGACTGGTATATTTTGACAAATAATCTAATCTCTGTTTTTAAAGATTTCGCTTCAGATCTGTACCTAAATATGTTTAATATTATTTTAAATAAGCCATGATAATAATATTACTCCAATAAGTGAATTAATCATAATTCCCTTATTAAAGCTTATTCCTTACAGTATAAATTGTGAGTGGATACAGACGTTGTATTGTGATTTTAATGGTGGATAATTTTATTCAGACAAATAATCTTGTATTTGTCATTTATCTCATTTATAATGGTTGTTGAATGCGGCTAATTCTATTATAAACTTCCTTACATAATAATGTAGATTAAGGACAGTTTAATTTAAGCTTCCTAGCTCACACATACTGTTTTCCTACAAATAATGGTGGGGTACACGGCACTTTAACCTGTACCTTGTACATCTACATTAACCAAATTCCCTACAATAGAGTTGGCATGGACATCGTCAGGCCATTAGAATGGTCAGAATGTGGGCATTGCTTTGTGTTGGCTCTGGTGAAATATGCATTGTAATACCCAGAATTAATATCTTCACAACATCTCAGCACATAATGCTTTGGAGACAATCTTCAGAATAATCTCCCAAATGGGGATTCCGAAAGAAATCCTCACTGATCAGGGCACTACTTACATGCCACATACACTATGCGAGCTGTATGAATTATTAGGTATTATATTGATTCTGACAAGTGTGTACCATCCAGAAACTGACTTGTTCAAACTATTTAATAAAACCTTAAATATGATTTGTGAGTTTGTGCACGAAGACGCTCGGAATTGGGATATGTGGCTCGAACCTCTGTTATTTGTAATGCCTCCATGGGATTTTCTCCATTTGAAATATTATATGGGCATAAGCTCTATGGCGTGTTAGACGTCATGAAGGAAAATCAGGAGGAGGGACCTTCACAAAGCAAAAATTTAATTAAATACGTTCTTGACTTGAGAGCAACACTCCAAACACTGGGCATCTATCACAGGATAATTTTCTACAGGCACAAGTCCCAGCTTTATAACAGGGGAGCTTGACTTTTGGAGTTTGCACAGGGAGATAAAGTACTTGTATTCCTGCCCACATTGAGCTCTAAATTACTCACGAAGTGGCAAGGGCCCTTGAGGTCACATGGCAAGTTAGGTAAGTCGACGGATAGGGGCAGGGCTTGTCAAATTTACCACCTCAACCTCCTAAAACCATGGAGAGAGGCGGTTCCCGTATCCTTAGCGATGGCAGTTCCGGAGAGGGAGGAGCTCAATCCGGAGGTGAGCCTAAAAGCCAATCAGTTTACTCCAGTCCCGATTGGAGATGACCTCTCACCGTCACAATGTACGGAGGTTGCCAGATTACAAAAAAGTTTCTCTGACATGTTCTCGCCTCTCCCTGGCCGCACTAACTTCTTAGAACACCACATTGAGACAACCCCCAGGGTAGTGGTACGTAGCCGGACCTACCGATTACCCAAACACAAGAAATGGGTAGTACGGGAAGAATTAAGGCCTTGCTCAATATGGGCATAATAGAAGAATCCCACAGTGATTGGGCCAGCCTGGTAGTTCTGGTACCTCAGAGCGATGGCTCGGTCGGTTCTGTGTGAATTATAGAAAAGTCAACACAACCTCAGACCGCACGCTGTGTATGCCACTGCTTATTTGGATGATATCATTATTTACAGTAATGATTGGGAGCAGCACATGCAGCATCTAGGGGTCATTCTGAGGTCGCTGCGATGAGCGTGACTCGTGGCAAACCCAAAGAAGTGCACAATTGGACAGGTGGAGGTACGGTACCTGGGGTTCTGCTTGGGGCATGGGCAGGTGCGACCCCAAATTGATAAAACTGCACTGATTGTGATCTGCTTGTGTCCTAAGATCAAAAAGGAGGTGAGATATTTCTTGGGGCTGGCTGGCTATTATCGAATGTTTGTGCCTATTTTTTCAGACATAACCAGCCCACTGAATTATCTCACTAAAAAGAGAGCTCCAGACCCAGTCCAGTGGATGGAGCCTTGCCAACAGAGTTAACTCTTCACAGAGTTAAAAGCTGCACTTTGTGGAGGGCCACTTCTGCATTCCTCTGATTTCTCTCTCCCTTTTGTTTTACAGATGGACAGATCGGACAAGGGGCTTGGTTCTATTCTGTCCCAAGTGGTGGAGGAGGAGGAGCGCCCAGTGCTGTACATTATTCGAAAGCTGTCTATGAGAGTGACGAATTACAGCACCATAGAGAAGGAGTGTTTGGTCATCAAGTGGGATTACTCTTCCTTATGTTCATTCACTGAAAACAATATGGAAAACATGCATTGATTATTTTAAACTAGATTTCTACTGTATTTTACTTATTGCATTTAACAATCTGAATCTAAGGCCATGTCCACACAAATCTGTTTAGGCTTGAAAATTATGCTTTCAATTTCATAATGTCATCGTTTTCCAAAGTATGTGTTATGGAGAGCATTTTTGGTCGAGGAAAGTGCCGTTCCAGTGTGGAAGAGAAGCATCAGAGACTATTTATCAGAGATGGGCCACTTCTATTAAAATGAATGGGAGAAATTTCGAACACCCAACCAAGACGCCCAGTTGTCAGGATGTAGAAAGGAAGTCACGCCTTACTGGTAAAGAACCAACTACTTTTTAGATACAGACATCACCTGTCAATCAACTTGCTAACGTGCATGCACATTAGCTATACAAGCTGTATTTCGGTAAAGAAGTATAATTTATGATAGCAATATTATAAAATTTTATTGCTGATTTTTTTTTTTTATCCCCCTTTTTTTCTCCCCAATTTGGAATGCCCAATCCCCAATGCGCTCAAAGTCCTCATGGTGGCGTAGTGACTCGTGTAGGACAAATTTCAGTTGCCTCCGTATCTGAGACCTTCAACTCGCGCATCTTATTACGTGGCTAATTGAGCGCATTACCGCGGAGACATAGCTTCACGGCATCCACCACAATTCACCACGTGCCCCACCGAGGGTGAACCACATTATAGCGACCACAAGGAGGTTACTCCATGTGACTCTATCCTCCCTAGCAACCGGGCCAATCTAGTTGCTTAGGAGACCTGTCTGGAGTCACTCAGCATGCCCTGGGATTCGAACTCGTAAACTCCAGGGATGGTAGTCACCGTCTTTACTAGCTGAGCTACCCAGGCCCCCATTTTAGATGTGGGTAGAGTAGCCAAAAACTTTACTCAAGTAAAAGTACAATTACTTACAAAAATGAATTACTCAAGTAGAAGTAAAAGTAAAAAGTATCCAATAAAAAGAATATTCAAGTAGTGAGTAACTAGTAAATATTCACATATAACATAATGGATGTTTGCTCTCCTATATTCCAGTACATGATTCACATTTAATATGCATTACATAATGACTATTATTATTAATAAAATAATACAACTATTATTAATATTTTTGTTAATAATGGAAATTAATTCACCATTCACCACCATTTGGTTCCAAACCCATACGACTTATTTCTTCCATGCATCAAATTAAAGGGAATGTTCACCAAAAAAAATAAAATGCTCTGCGCTCAGCACTGATAGAAAAATGTAAACTTAGAAACTGAGGTCATAAGTGGCCACAGTTACAGATTCACACTGAAAATTAATGAGCATCACCATGACGCAGATGAACCCAAATTATCACAATCTATAAAATTTACCTCAAAATGTTTTCTTAAATGTAATCTTGAAATATATCCTTGTCTTGGTGTAAAATTAAGGCATTGTGTGGAGTGAAAATTTTTTTTTGCACTTTTGCTGCTGTAGTGTTGAACATGACTTGAGTGACACCATGCAGCTGTGAAGTTCTGCTGTCGTAAGAGTCCCACTAAAAAATCTCAATAAATTATGCATTTATTAACACTTTTTTAAATTAAGACCAGCAATTAAACGACAGGAACTCTACCCATTGTAATTAAGTGAAAGTACTTTTTTTTCATCAGAAATTTACTTGAGTAAGAGTGAAAAGTACCCACCATAAAACATACTCATAAAAGTTACTTTTTTTCCAAATATTTCCAAAAACCCAGTCACCCTGTCATTTTATTCAATAGATTTAAATGACAGACAAGGAAACAAATAAATTACATGTGGCTGGAAAAGCAATAAATAACAAATAGTACTCATGAAACATTGTGTTTAATTTGTGTGTGTGTGTGTGTTCAGGTAATCCCTATGTTGTGGGGACCGAATGTACCCACAAGGATAATAAAACCTGATATTTTTGACGTTGTGGCAGCTTATAGATCATACTAAATGATGTTTTTTGAAAATGTAAAAATGCATAAATTTTTCTGTGAGGGTTAGGTTTAGGGGTAGGGTTAGGGAATAGAACATAAAGTTTGTACAGTATAAAAACATTATGTCTGGGGGGGGGGGGGGGGGGGGGGGGCTTATGCAGTTGCTTGTGTGGACACATGTCTACCATGATAATACAGCCTTCTGCCACTTTAGGAGATCAGTGAAACCCTTTCACAACAAATGAGCCAAGGAATTGCTGACTAGAAGTTTTAACAGATTACAACTGTCACTGGCTGCCTTCTCCATTTAATCAGCCCCTCCAGGATTGGAATATGGAATGTCTGGGGGGTGTTACCATATATATTCATATATATTCAATACCATATTCAGCAATTTCCAATTGTATTTGAGCACAAACAATTTACTCACTCTTACGTCACCTGAATAGAATTTTCAATACTCCATGGCAGAGATTCGCACAGATTTAATTTCTTTCAGTGCTCTGCTATACCACAGGCAAGCATGTAGATTTTTTTTTTTTTTTTCTGAGAGTACTAAAAGCCTGTAAGGTCAGTCTTTATACTGCATTTCCCAAAAGGAAATCAATTTAACTTATTATGAAAAGGCTGAATTCCTGTAGTAGAGTATGCAGTCATCTGCTAAGACAGAAGCAACCCGCATAGCGAAATTGCTATGCTTTTCACACCTAAAAGAGAGAATAATCTCCATTTAAACTGCTTTCTTAAAAAAATTTAATAAAATTGGATTTTTTGTCAAAGTTCAACCTTTCCAATCTCTTCATACCAAGTTTACAAAATGGCAGTTATTGATGAAGTATCAGTTGAGGGCCTTGAGATCAAAGCAGAGCTATCTGCTCCTCAGTTTTCAAAGTGCTGAGTGAGCTAACGGTGAATGAAGCTACAACATGATCTTAGACCTTTAATGACGGATGGGGCGTGCACCAGCACTCAAATCAATTCATCCATGTTTTGACATCCACAACCTTAAAGAGTGTTCCCTCTCCCCTCTGGCATAAAGCAGATTGAGATCACATCAAAAGCTGAGATCATTGAAAATTTAGACCATTCAGCATAGCAGAAAACATCTTATTTTTCAGTCTATTTTCTCAGGCAGTGGAGAATAAAGATAATTTTGCATATGTGCCATTCCCATAACGATTCTCCATCTGGTGTGAGAAAAAAAAAACATGCATGACAACAATCCATAAGATATTTGTTTAGTATAGTGGGCCATATTGCTTTGTTTCTTGTAGGGTGAAATTAATATTTGTTTTGAGAAAATGGCAGAGACTGAAATGTGTTTAACACATTTAGCCATGCATAATAAATATACATTGACTCTTTTAAACTATTCTGCGGCAGCATATGTCTTAATTATTTTGCAGGCCCATTTGCTTATATTAAATGATTCCTGTAACCTACTGATCCAAAATGTTTGTTATTCTCTCTTATATAACTCACTCCTCTATCAACTAAACATGCACTTGCCTCCAGCAGCCACAGTGTTTTACATTACACTAGGCCTAATGCAAGGTAAATAACCATCCAACAACCATTGTCTGCACCCCCTCTGGTAGAGGCCTCCTGATCCACGCCTGATTTCCATTTATACTACATGTTACTCTGGGATAGATTTTCTCAGCATTACTACAGATGGTTGCAATGCCAAAGAAAAAAGTTAATATGCACATTCTGCAGTGGCATAGTATACAGGCAGGTTGCTCAACAACTGGAACACATGCAAACAATGGCAGTGTATGCATGTGTTGGTTTTGGGGCATACTTTTGTGTTTAAGAGCGAGGGAGTGTGTTTGTGCCTTGTGTGTGTTATACCATGTGTATGAGTGCATAAACATCCTATAGTGGCTGTCACTAATACAAGTGGGCACAGGGAAAATAATGGGCTACCGATGGGCCAGAATCAATTATTTCAACATTGCTTTTTAATACCTGCTATGTCAGTGAGGGGGAAAACGCATTCAGCCAAGGAATTTTAAGATTGATACCTCTTCTGACATAAAAAGAGCAGAACATTTTCTCAGAGAGACTTGAAAGTGCTTCTTCCTCATCTAATGGTGAAGAGCTGAAGAGGAGAGATGGAGAATAACTCACCTAGCTGGCAGGTGTCAGTGAGAAGGGAGTTTAAAAAGCAAGAGAGTAAAGGGAGGGAGAGAGGGAGGGCTGTCAATCTCATTCCAATCTGCTTCCGCCATCTGGAATAAAGCCAAGGTTAGGGTGTCTGTCATTGCTACCATAATGTGCCTTTCAGTTCAGCTCTCAAAGAGCCATTACATCTTGAGTATCAACCCTCCACCTGTAATTTACCTAACTCACCCACTCTTTCATCCACCTGTAAAGTCAAATTTAATTAACCATTTTCCATTAGCCATTCCCTGCCACAGTTTTTCTAAAGTAAGGTACTAGATTATTGCTTAATATTTAGTTTGCTCTGAATTATTCTTGTACGAACCCCTTGTCCTTCTATGTGGATAGCGTGTTTTGTCTTCGCTATATGCTACGCATTTCTTTAATTTGTACTCCTTTCATTTTTTTGTATTGTGCCATCCTTTACACCCGTATATCCGGGGGAGGGGCATGCAAATTCCGTTCGCCAATTTTTCATTGGCCTTTTATCAAAGTTCAGAGGCAACCGAGGCTCTCAAGAGAGACCCCTAGTGTCACTATATCGACACAACTTCGAGTGAGTGACAGAAGGGGACCATAACAAAACTAGATCTGGTAAGAAACCTAGTTATTTTTTACATTGAAGCCTATTTGAGTCAAAATGATAAAGTATATAGTTTCATCTGATCTGCCATTAAAATTTTTTTGGTGGTTTTTCGCAAAACACCACACTGTTAAATATAATGACAACAATGGTGGACAACAGCGCTAGTTTTTCATTAGAAATCTTATATTTACTGTGCATTTTCACATTGACAAAAAATATTTAATTAAAATACTTTCAGAGACTTTATATGGAGTTAGTATTAAAATAAGATGCATTTCAAACTGTTCTGAGACCAGTGCAGACAGACAGCACAGTGGAGGTAGCTTTCCTATGCAGCCTATTGCATTCACTACTAACATCCGACCAAAAGTTCAGTTTCAGGCTACAATTGGACCACTCAACATGTTTGGCAGACATGGATGGTAATCAGTACATAAAATCATTCCATTTGTTGTTAGGTCTTCTTCCTCATTGGCCATATTTGAATCTAGATTGAAGACACATTTTCCTCTATAGCCTATGATGTTGTTTGAGAAGTGTATGGCTTTTTCGGGGTTGGACTGAACAGAGAGGGTTAAAGGCCATGCTTGACCACCACTCTCGCGCTCTCTCTCTTCCGTTCCTCCTTCCATCCTCTCTTTCGCGCTCTTCAGCGCATTCCTGCTCATCTCCAAAATGTAACCTCTCTCTCTTTCTGCTGAAATCGACCCTCCAACTGCATCGGAACTTCCAGACCATCGAACCCAAAAAAGGTCTCCTTGAACTGAACTAAGCCAATGGATTTCACAAGACATAGATGCAAAACAAACATAATGCAAGTACAACCATCTTAACATTCGCTGTAAGTGCAGGTGTTTCTTTAATATAATTTTAGTTACCCGATCTCAGATCACTGCATAATAAATTGAGTATTAAGGGTTCTAAAGGCATGGTGTAAGGAATCCATAAGTTTATTTTCTTGGTACAGATAAATTATATTTCTTTTTCTGACAGTACTCATTGATTAATCTGTTATCATGTTTCGTCTGTGTGTTAGTTTACAGTATGTTGTAGTTTAGTCAATAAAGTTGTTTGTATTCAAAACGAATTTCACTGAGGGGTATTCCAGAAAGCAAGGTTAACTTACCGTGACATAAACCCTGAACTCTCAGTTGATTAACCCAAAAATTGCTAACTCACGGTATGTGGGTTGCAGAAAACCTGCATGGGGTTAGTTCACTCAATCATGAGTTTGAAACTCAAAGTTTGTGCGCATTCTCGGTGAACTCAGAAAGGCATTCTCAGGAGATCACTGAATCCACGAGTCACCATGGATACAGATGCTAACAAGAATTTCAATGAAGCACAACATGAAGCTCCCCGTCTGTCGCTCACTTCGACGTGGTGTCGAAGAAGCGACACTAGGGGTCTCTCGAGAGCCTCGTGCATCTCTGAACTTGAGAAAAGGCCAATGAAAAATTGGCAGACAGAATTTTCATGTCCCACCCCCGGACATAAAGGGAGGAAAATGAGTCTGTTCATTCGGAAAATTTCTTCGGAGCTGACCGGTTGTGTGATCAGCGAGCTGCGATTCACAAAACTGTTCACCTCATCTCTAAGAGCGTATGCTGTTGGATCTACGCCGCATATCAGCGGCTTTCTCCTTCTCTGCACGGCAGTGCAGCTTTGCCCCTGGGCGAATAGCCCCCCCGAGCTGGATGATGAGCTCACCACTGCATTGGAGAGTGTTCTGGTGTCTGATGTGGAAGACTCGATTGTGCTGCCACCCTCAGGTCAGCATGCCCAGTCAGAGGCTGACGTCCAGAGGCTGGCCCCCCCTGTTCCTTTCTTCCCGGAAGTGCATTATGAGCTGACGAGGTCGTGGAGGGCACCTTTTACTGCCCGTAATTGACCCTCTCACTACCCTCGACGGCAGAGCGGTCCACATGTACTCGGCGCTCCCCCAGGTGAACAGAGCGGTGCTCCACTCCAGGGCCTGTAGGATGACGTCGTCACTGACTTCCAAAGCCTACAGCGCCACCGGACAGGCCACTTCTGCCTTGCGTGCCATGGCCCTCCTGAAAATCCACCAGGCCAAGGCACTGAAAGATCTGCACTTGGCTAGTCCTAATCCTAGTGTTGCAGGAACTGCACTCAGTGACCGACCTTACTCGGACAGGCGATGGCCACCCTTGTTGTTCAGGAATGACAACTGTGCCTGAACCTGGTCGAGATGCGGGACGTGGACAAAGCACGCTTCATCAACACACCTGTCTCCCAGTTTGGCCTCTTCGGCGACACTGTTGAGGACTTCGCCCAGCAGTTCTCAGTGGTGAAGTAGCCAACGGAGGCCATCTCTCATATCATGCCCCGCTGCGCCACCAGCACAGGCCATGCTCTGTCTGTCTGCCGAGGGCATCCTCTTGCAGCTTCCAGAAAATGTGCAGCTCCACCTCATCCTGGGCCCAGCTCACAGCCCCAGCGTCGAGCGCCTTGCAGGAAGCGTACGCCCACCGTCTCAAGAACATCCTCCAGGACCCGGAAGGCTCCCAAGCGTTCCTGAGACGGATGACCCCGAGATCGAGACGTTTGCTCCGGAGCTGGTAAGCAGACCCCTCCGTCCCCCAGTGGAGGGCCGGGAAGAGAATCCTCAGTTCAGTTTGTTTTGTCCCATGTTCCTGTCCCCTTGCGTCTTTACGAAGGTCGCAGAGGCAGCCCTTGCCCCGCTTCGGGAAGCAGGCATTCGCATACTCAACTACCTCGATGACAGTCGGTCCAGCAAGGCACAGGTAGACCTGATCACCTCCTGAGAGACCTTCCACTGCACGCTCTGGTACTCCCTCAGGACAGACACGCTGGCACACAGCTGGCCCAAGGGGCTGCGCAAGTACGCATTCCCACAGAGGGAGCTCTGGCTTGGTGGATCATGTCTACAACAGGAGGTGGTAGGCCACTTAGATCTTCAGCATAACATCCAGGGGCCAGATGTGGAGGTTTCAGAGGTCTAGGCGCGGATGCCAGAGGGTGACCTGTCCCTGAGAAAGAAGGTCCTTCCTCAGGGGAATTCGCCAGGGAGGTGCTGTCGCAAGGAGCATGAGATCCGAGAACTAAGTCCACGTGGGCCAATAGGAGGCCACTAAAGTGACTTGTTCCTCTTCCTCCCTGACCTTGCACAGTACCGTGCAAGGAGGCTCACTGGGGGAAATGCGTACTTGCGCAGCCCCCAGGGCCAGCTGTGTGTCAACGTGCCTGTCCCAAGGGGAGCCTCTGCTAGGGATTACCAGAGCGGGCAGTGGGAGGTCTCTTTGTAAGCAAACAGGTCTACCTGTGATTTGCCGAACCGCTCCCAAATCAGCTGGGCCGCTTGGGGGTGGAGCCTCGTCTCTCCTCTGATTTTACCCTGTCATGATAGCGCATCCACTGCCGTGTTGAGGTTGCCCAGGATATGAGTGGCGTGCAGTGACCTGACTCCAAAGGAGGAGATGGCGGACGAGTTGCGACGTGACGAAAGCGTACCACCATGATGATTTATGTACGTTATCATGGTGGTGCTGTCTGAACGGATCAAGACGTGCTTGCCCTGAAGTAGAGGGAGAAACCTCTGCAGGGCAAGAAATACAGCCAGCAACTCTAGGCAGTTGATGTCAAATCAAATTCAAATCACTTTATTCTCACACTACCATGTACACAATTGCAACAGTAGGTGAAAGTCTTGTGTGCAGTTCTGAACAACATGGCAGTCATGACAGCGACGAGACATATACCAATTACAATAAACAATATATTTACACAACACAATTTACATATCAAATGTACACATACACAACATAATAATAATATACAATGTACAGTAAACAAAACACACAATATAGAATGCACATACAAATATATATATATATATATATATATATATATATATATATATATATATATACACACAGTAGTTGTATTGTGGAGAATATAATTATGACAGTCCAGTGTGAGATATAAGATTAATAAAGTGTGGTGCTGATTATCGATCGTGAGCGATCAAGTGTTCAAATGTCTGATTGCTTGGGGGAAGAAACTGTCATGTAGTCGGCTGGTGCGGGTCCTGATGCTGCTACGATACCACCTGCCTGATGGCAGCAGTGAGAGCAGCCCATGACTCGGGTGACTGGAGTCTCTGATGATCCTCCGAGCTTTTTTCACACACCGCCTGTTATATATGTCCTGGAGGGAGGGAAGCTCACCTCCGATGATGTGTCTGGCAGTTCGCACCACCCTTTGTGGCTGCTTGCC
This sequence comes from Moxostoma hubbsi, assembly GCA_032164185.1. Classification (NCBI taxonomy): domain Eukaryota; kingdom Metazoa; phylum Chordata; class Actinopteri; order Cypriniformes; family Catostomidae; genus Moxostoma; species Moxostoma hubbsi. The sequence goes on along the minus strand of JAVLUX010000002.1, from coordinate 27,422,344 downwards.
CGTTGCACATGGCGTGGTGACCAGAACGCGTCAGGACACCTGCTGTAGGGGGACTCCTGTCCGCAGAAAACAGAGGTCTGTCCATGGGGTTGAAAGTCTGGGGGTAGAAGGGGGTGATGAACACACGGTATGTGCCGCGGCGCCATGCCCATCTCGGGACTCAAGTCTGAAGCCAGTGCTGAAGCGGTCTCGTATGCAACAACCCCAGCGGCATGACCGCTGCGGAAGATGCCATATGGCCCAGGAGCCTCTGGAATTGTTTTAAAGGAACTGCTTTGCCTAGCTTGAACAAGGTGAGGCATTTCAGCACCGACTGTGAGCACTTGAAGTTGAGGCACGCTGTCATTGAGACTAAGTCTAACTCCATGCCGAGAAAAGAGATGCTCTGAACCTGGGTGAGCTTGCTCTTTTCCCAGTTGACCTGAAGCCCTAGATGGCTGAGGTGCCTGAGCACCTGGTCCCTGTGGGCGCACCTTAACTCTCAAGAGTGGGGTAGGATGAGCCAGTCATCGAGGTAGTTGAGTATGCGGATGCCCACTTCCTTTAGCGGGGCAAGGGCTGCCTCTGTGACCCTCGTAAAGATGCAAGGGGACAGGCTGAAGGAAAGGACCTTGTACTGATATGCCTGGCCATAGAATGCGAACCATAGGAAGGGTCAATGTCGAGGCAAGATAGAGATGTGGAAGTACGCGTCCTTCAGTTCTATTGCTGCAAACCAACCCTGATGCCAGACGCATGTTAGAATGTGTTTCTGCTTGAGCATCTTGAACGGGACTTGTGCAAGGCCCGGTTGAGAACTCGCAGGTCCAGGATCGGTCGCAAGCCACTGCCTTTTTTGGGTACAATGAAGTAAGGGCTGTAGAAACCCTTCTTCATCTTGGCTGGAGGGACAGGCTCTATCACCTATTTGAGTAAAAGAGGCGCGATCTCTGCACGTAGGGTGCTGTCATCTTCACCGTGCACTGAGGTAAAGCGGGTTCCGGCCGGATGACCCAGGGAATGAGGAAGTAGCTCTTTTATTGAGAATGTGGGGCTGTGGCAAAAGAAATAAAGGAAAATGAGGATTCTTCTCCCGGCCCTCCACCGGGGGACGGAATGGTCTGCATACCAGCTCTGGAGCAAACGTCTCGTTCCCTGGGTCGTCCATCTCAGGAATGCTTGGGAGCCTTCCGGGTCCATGAGGACATCCGAGAGACATGGGAGTGCACTCCCTGCGGGGCGCTCGATACTGGGGCTGAGTGCTGGGCCCAGGTTGAGGCGAAGCTGCCTGACCTTTGAAGGCCGCAGGGGGACTAGAGCCCAGGTGCCCTCCACGACCTCGTCAGCTCATCGTGGACCTCCAGGAAGAAAGGAATGGGGGGGGGGGGGGGGGGGGGGCTGTGAGGAACCGTCTAGCTGTGAGGGCTGCGGGGAGGACGGAGGGTTCCAGTCTAATCCCACACTCATGGTGGTCCAGGCAAGTATGTCGCAATCTGGGTGTCAGCCTCAGTTGAGTCTTAGTGTCAGATGCTAGGACGCTCTCCGATGCATCGTCGAATTCATCATCCAACTTGGCGGGTCCGAGGGAGTAGTCCGTACTTCAGGCTGTGAGGCGACTCGCTGCCATCCCCAAATCGCCTCCATCGTGAGCCGGGTTGTCCTCAATTCCGTGGAAAGAAGGAGCGACGCAGGATGCAGCTGGAGTGGCATTCCTTTTTAGGAAAGAAAGCCACAACCGCAACTTTGCATGGTTAAGAAATCGCAATGAGAACAAGAACCATCCACAAACGCCACCTCAATGTAATCGCGGCCCAGACACACGAGTCAGCGTATATGACTGTCAGGAGCGGATAGATATCGACCGTATCCAGGAACTACACAGAGGTGGAAGGGCATCTTTATAAAGACGCATCCTGAAAAGGACGTTAAACACCTGCTGTGTGTGCTCTTTTAAAGAAATTTATGGAAAATAAACTCTTTTAGAAGCGCTGTCAAAGCATGTGTGATAGAGGGAGAGGGAGTGCGCATTCTTATTCAAGTGACCGTAAGAAAAGGCACTTTTTGATGAAAACTCTTCAATGTTCACAATAAATAAGTCTGAAAATGTCTGTTTGTATCTTTACTCAGTTTCAACAAACTTGTTAACATTCAGCCTATTTGTTCGCCGATTAAACTTGTTTGAGGTAGATTGTTTAATATACATACATAACTTTCACTGGCTTCCAAGAAACAGGAAAAATTCCCAGACTTTAAATAAATATTGGCTTCACTGTTTTGATGTCATCAGCAATCCAGTTCTATATCATATATCAGTGGTCACAACACATTTGATCTCCAGCAAGAGAGATTCTACATTTCTGCTATTTTGTACTGTTATGTTTAGGGTTTGGGGAATATATATATATATATATATATATATATATATATATATATATATATACTGTATATATATGGAATTACCTCTCATATGTTTACGAAAATCAGAAGTCAATGTTTTTTGTGCAAAAAAAAAAACATTACTAACATTATAGGTGAAACTCAAGGAAGAAAATATCATCATTGAAAAGCAAATGCCTTCCAGCCATTACAAATGTGGAACTGTATTTTCAAGGATGAAATAATTAAAACTGGCAAGCGATAATCAAACACAAGCTGCGAATGTAAAGCGTTAATAAATGTGTGTCCACTGTAGGGAGTGTCACAAGGGACGGTAAGCCCCAGGATTCCCCTGAGCCAAATTCCCCTACAGCTGTAGTGAGCAGAATAGCCTCTTAGAATGCACAACATGTCAAACCTTGAGGCAGATTGGCTACAACAGTAGAAGACCATGTTGGGTCTCTCTTATCATTGTCTGAGTGGAAAAAAGGGGGAAAAGAAAGTTATGCCTCTGAGAATACAAACAAGACTCTCAGGTAAACAAACCAGCCTGCTGTGCATGCAAATACTGTTACACAGACAAAAGGGCTTGTCAGAATATCCTTCCATTGGTATTTCTTTGAAGACAGATTACTCTTATCTCTCATGTCACTTCAGTCACATCCTATCTGATTTGTAACACATTTAGACTGGCAGTCGTGGCAAATTAAAACATAGCTTCAAAATTTCACATTCATCAAACTAATGCAGTACAGCAGTTTCATTCCACCTGCATTTCCACACATTATTTTTGATGTGTAAAGCAAAAATTTTCAGTGGTGTGACAACTGCTTTGAAAATGCCCATTAATTTTCTCTTTCCAAAGAGTGTATTAAAATATTGCATACCTCTTATATTAATCCCTTCTTAGAAGTCATTAATGGACTGTGTAATTGTGGCAGCGGGGGCGTGGTCAAGCACCCGTCCGAGGGGAGAAAGCGGTAAGGGCACTTACACCTGAGCTAAATTATGTGTAACACCTGTTTCTAATTTCAGTAAGTACGGGGAGTGCGGCATAAGAGAGCCACAGTACCTCCAGTGGAGAGAGAGAGAGAAAGACGGACGGACGCACGCAGAACTAGCTCGAGGAGCTGAATGATTAAGCAGTGAATTGTATATATAAAATTGGAAAGCTCTGTACTGAGGTTTGGTCTCAATAAAAAAAGCATACCTTTGAGATGAGTATCCTGGTCCCGTGTCCTTCTTCACGACCTTGCTCCTCGCTACAGTAATCCAGAAAAAAAGTTGTTGCATTTTCAGTTTAGCTGTCAATTTAAAATTTCTCAGTATTTGTAGATCACTAGCTATCAGTGAAGAAATTCAGATGTCAATGCCAATGTAATCAGTCTTGACTAGTTCATGTTTAGGCATGATGATGATAATAATAGAAGATAATGGCTGCAAGCTGCCATGCATAAGGAACTGTTATTTTACTATTTAATGCTGTGTAAAATTCATTCATTAAACATGTACATGGATATAGTTTAATCACATTTATGTATTCTGGGATCAAAAATTATTCCCCACCATGGTACTCATGCTAGAGGGGAGAACACAATGTGTCTACACCTATCACAGGCTAAGCTTGTACCAAAGGCCTCCTGGTGTTCCCATCCATCAAAAGCCTTTCAGTATGCATTCATACTTATTTCAACATACCCTATGTGTAAAACATGAGTATTAGACAAGCAGGCATATTCTTACCTCAAAAGTGCTTGAGCATCCATTTCCAATGTCCTGCTCCTACATGACTGTCATCATTGTACCTGTAAATTGCTTTAGGTAATTCAGCATTAAAATATATGGATTCCCTACGAACGTGATCTGCTAGGAAAAGTGTAAGAAATCATGGTCCAAAACTAAGATTTGGGCTTTGTTCTCCCTTTCAAATCACAAATCAACATGTGACTTTTTAGAAAAGAAAGATTTACATCATGCAGTTTATATCGATTTACATAAACCCTCTTTTTATTTATTCCATTTCCCGAATTTGACATTAATTGTTAAAAGGTCTAACAAGAACTGCTGCTACAGGAGCTTATTTGCATGCAAGAGAAGAAAGAAATGAAAGAGGAGGTGAGAACATTGCTTTGCATCAAACACACCAATCTGACTGATCTCATGAATTTATGACATCACGGCTCAGCACAGACTAGTTAATGACAGGTCCAGTTAAAATCAAAAACCTTTGTGTAAATTCTCACATGATCAGATATTATTCTCAATGGACTATCAATCGTTGAATATGGTTCAAAAGTTATCTCAGCTAATAGTAGATGATATAAAACCAAGGGTATATAATTTTGCCCTGTATTCCAGGCACATCACTTTTATCTGCACCACATACTGATCATTTCCACTGTATTCATTATGCACACCAACAATTCGGTCTGGGTTTAGTCAGCATGCAGTCTTGAATGCCAATATGTTACCTACTGTAATTAGCATTTAACATAGATTAAAAATTTATTATTTTACAAGTTATTACTCATATTACACTATTTTGTTTCTTAAGTTGTCAAACATTATGTATTGCTGCCAGCTGAAATAGCTTCAAACCATTGAACTATATACTGAGAGATTTGGGTTAAGTGTTGGTGTGGGACAAATGCATCCAAGTTTCATATTACCTCTGTCTCAACTTCAAATGGGGTACTGAAATCAGTGCAATTTACACATGTAAAGGGGAGACCTTAAGGGTTTATACACTTGTCTCAGTAATGGGCTAAAAGCACATTTGACACCCAATCCAGATCTCTCATACACTACACTTTTAGAGATTCCATTGAAAATCAACAGGCACGCGAAAAAAATTGATTCCCTCCCAAACCACAGGCCTTTTCTTCTCCTTCAAGCTTAAATCCATCCAGAAACTCTCAGGTATGATGTTAATATTTCAGCATTAACATTGGTTGACTCATTTAAAAGTATCACATTTTTATTATGTGTATAAGAGCTTAGTAATTTTTGTGAAGCAGCTCAGAACATACAAAAATATTTTGTACATTATGTTGCACTTAAAAATTATTTACACAATATGCCTATTTATCAAACTAAGTGGAATCTGCAAAGAAACGATGTGAGACCTTTTTTTTCTGAAATGATCACTTTTTTAAGTATATTTTTACAAATTTAACCAACTGGTCCCATAGCTATTTTTACTGTAAGTCAGTTCCCCTTAAAGGAATAGTTCAACCAAAAATAAAAATTTGCTGATAATTAACTTTGCCATCCAAGATGTAGCTGAGTTTCTTGCTTCATCAAAACAGAATTTAGGATTTCATTTCATGCCTCCTCCTTTAAACAAATCAAGTGAATGTACACATTTTTTTATGGTCCAAAATGCATATTTAGGGTGCATCAAAATAGTCCACAAAACTCCAGTTGACAAACAAAGATCTTCTGAACCCAAATGATTTATTATTTTTAGAAACAAAACAATACTTATATAGAGGGAGGACGTAAGCTCGTTGGTAAGGTCACGCGTCACGTGGAGGAGAAGGCAGGAAACGTGTCATTGTTTACAAGAGAAGGTGCGCAGTACAAAAGTTTAATTATCTTTGCTGTAGATTTTTGTTTGTATAGGTGTATTGTTCATAATGGTCATTTGGTGTGTGTGTATCCTGGATGCCTCAAACTTCAGAAACCCCAAAGGAAATGCATGCCGGAAAAAATATTAACTTTTCATAGATTGCCTATACATGTGATTGTATAGTCAATCTATGTGATTGAAGTTCTGGCTTATCGTACTGAATCTTTATAATAGTACACCCCTACATTCTCTCAAATATTGGAGGGTGTGCAGTGAACATTTTCCCCCTGAGGATTTCAGACCATTGAAAGAAACAAAGGGTCGATATCTCAGGTGTTTGTGAAAACTTTGTCATTGTCACGCCTCTCTTGGGCTCTGCACCTCTCTCAGCGCTCCTCATCACCCGATTTCTAATTCACCGCACCTGCACTCAATTCACTCACTCATCACTGCCTGCATAAATAACTCACCTTCATGCCACTTCACTGTCAAGTCTCACACAAAGGACTCTCAGCTTGACCACGCTGCTCTCAGGCAGTGTTTATTTACTGGGGTTATTAATACAATTTGTATTTAATTACTTATTTTTAAACATGATTAACAATCATATTTTATCTAATTACACAATGATGATTCATCAACATTATAGACATTACAGTTTTATGTTCTGTTAATGCCTGATCTTCTGTAAACCTGCTTTGAAACGATGTGTTGTGAAAGGCTCTATACAAATAAAATTGACTTGACTTTATTTACCTGTCTGTATTTGCTCTTTAGCTACGTCAATATCTGTTTAGAGTTTACCCTGCTGTTTTACCTGTTACCTCTTCAGTTTGTGAAGCTTCAATATTGTGTATATATATATTGTTTTGGACCTTTTTGGTTTGTGAACAGCGTTTAGTCTGTGGTCTGTGCATGTTTCTCTTGTAAACAATGACGTGCTTCCTGCATTCTCCTCCACATGATACGTGACCTTACCAATGAGCTTACCAATGAGAGACCTTACAATCCCTCTCATGAGCGTGTGTTGAAGAGATGGACAGAAGTGAACATTTGATTGGGGAGTAAATTTACCCAAAACTGAGTAAATTTTCAGTTTTGGGTGAACTATTCATTTATGTTCACAGTACACTTTTTTTGGTATAATGCTTTGCTTGAAAAGTGCATTTGTGCTATATTTATTTCAAATAGATGCCACCTAAATTGATATTTTCTTTAAAAAAAAAATTAAAAAAAATGGTTGGCGAGTGGAATTTGCAGGCCACTCCCCCGGACATATGGGTATAAAAGGAGCTGGCTCGCAACTACTCATTCAGGTTTTGCGCTGAGGAGCCAAGACAGTGTCCCGGCAATTTCAGTGGATAGCTCAGCATTGTGGCAACATGGACACAATGTCTCGAGGTTAGGACAGTAACCAAGATCTGTCACTCACTCAACGTTGTCTGTCACCAGACAGAACTCCAGGCAGATGTCGCTGACAGAGAACACTACAGGTCCCCAGCCCTCTTGATGAAGTGACCACAGTCAGGATGGCAGTCTTCAATGTGAGAGCTTTTAGCTCAACAGACTCTAGGTCTTCACCTCTGGAAAAATACCAATTTTGCCACTTCAAGGCACACAGATGCCTCGTAGAGGGAGCCCTGGCCTGAATGATCGTGTCTTCCGCATCCTGTCCAGAGGCCAGATATGGAGATTCCAGAGGTCTGGTCATGGGTGCCAGACAGTGTCATGTCCCTGAGAGAGGAGGTCCTCCCTCAGGGGATTTTGCCAGGGAGGGGCTGTCGCAAGGAGCTGGTTGGACCAGTAGGTCTTCACAATGCATTTGAATTGGTGGGAAAATGCTCCAAAATCCACATAAAGGGAGGTTTAAAATTAACCCATACAACTCTAGTGGTTATGTGCATGTCTTTAGACATGATATGCTAGGTGTGGGTGAGAAAAAATATCAATATTTAAGTATTTTTATCAGAAATTCTCTCCTCTGCCCTGTAGGGGGTAATAATTTATAGCAAAAAAAAAAAAAAAAAGGACTTAAATATTGATCTGTTTATCACCCACACCTATCATATCTTATAATCAGATTTGGATTTAACTGCCAGTTACTATCCAGTCACCTGGACTACTTCTATTTTTTCCATATATGTATTTTGGAGCTTCAAATTTTGGCACCCATTCACTAGCATTGTATGGACCTATAAAGCTGAAAAATTAGTCTAAAAAATATTTGTTTGTGTTCTGCAGATGGAAAAAAAAAAGTCATGCACATATGGGATGGCATGAGGATGAGTAAATTATGACAGAATTTAAATTTTTAGATGAACTAACCCTTTAAGTGTCCAAATACTTAAAGACTCACTGCATGTGATATTGCCTAAAAAATAAAGCAAATTCAGAGACCTTTATTATTATTATTGCAAATACACCTGGATTTTGAGTCTAATCCAAATGTAGAGTTAATTTTAATACACAAACCTGACAGAAATAATCAACCTACTTTTAACCTATTTATCTACATTTGCAGATTCTTCAAGAGAAGTAACATCTTTAGGTATAAACTATTGTATAGCAAAGAAATGCACAGCCACATTAACAATACTTTGTCACTGAGCATGTTTACGTGTACTCATGTTTGTTAATCTAAATAAATGTTGTGTGTTAAATGAGTTGTTTATATGTACCTTAAACTTTGCAATCCAATATAAATATTTGTTTTCATATAGATTACTTGTTTTCTGGCAAAACTTCTGCGCATACAAAGAGCATCCGTCGTCAAGTTCTGAAGAAGCAGAGAAAGAAGGATAAAGCCACTCGAGCATACACCAAAGTCAGTAATTGCAGATTTTGCTTTCTTGACATATCTCAAATATGCCCCCCAAAAACAAAAGTTTGAGACAGAAGTATTAGAGTCAGTATTAGAGAAAGAATTGTGCATGCTCATTCCTCTTCCAAATAACAAGACATCTCTGGATGAATATATTGAGCAAAACTTTGGGGAGACAATTGGTTACAGATGTGGGAAGGAAACAAACTTTTAGAATGAAAAAGTTAAATTTTTCTTTTCTTTTTTTTTTTTTGGTTTAATGGATGCATAGAATAATACGTAATACACATCCTACAGTATGTTCAGTCCATATTGTTATTTGCGTGCAACCAACTTTTTGGTGTTGTAAGTCCAGCTTTTTATATATATATATATATATATATATATATATATATATATATATATATACACACAGTATAGTTCGTACAGTATAAAAAACATTATGTCTATGGAGAGTCCTCATAAGGATAGTGCACCAACAAGTGTGTGGGTATGTGTGTGTGTGGGTATGTATCTGTGTGTTACAAACCCTTATGTAAAAAGACTTTGCTGTGTGCATCGGATAATCATGCGCGATCAGCATGTTTTCACTCTGATTATACGAGTTTTAAACTATTATTGTGGTGCTTTTGCGATAGTTTGGCTGTCTGATTAAGAAAACAAACGTATTATATGCCTTAAAAGATTGTTTGAGTTTATGTTTGTGTGAATGAAAACTGCATCTGCACCTACTAAGTAGATGTGGATGCGTGCAGGGGAAGATTGCATTTAGATAAGACTGCTGTGCATATACAAGCTGTGAATTGATGTTGTGGTATTTTGGTGACAATTAGGCTGTTTGTTACATAAAATAAATGTATTATGTGCTTGAATATACTCTTTGAGTAGCTGTTTGTTTGACGAATGGCAACTGCTACTAATGTAGACAAATGGCTGCACGCATGGGACGAAGATCACGTCTGTGTGTATAAGATCTTTATATTGGATGTATGTATATAAAGTAAACTTGTTCTGTGGTTTAAAAGACTGTATGAGTAACTGTTTGAGCAAAGTGGGAGTCACATGGCCAGGATCAGGATGGGAGCTTAGCGGGGAGGCTCCAAGCAACCGTGCACAAATTAATACAAAAAAACGCTAATATTACTGCTAGCTTTTTAAATAAAACATTGCCGTTGATATGTCAAAACCTCCTGCAACCAAAGAGTTTGATATCTTTACTCGAGGACACAACACTGGCACTAAAACAACTTCAGCAGATACACTGAGTGAAGCAGAAGCTAACCACATGGCTAGCTTAGCAAAAGTCCTAAGCAAGCTGAAATCACTCCGAGCAGAATTCGGAACGAAGTTGGACAATATTTATACAGGTCTGTGTTTGATTACACTTGCAATTTTTTTTTTTACAATTTCATAACTTTATAATATGCTAAGATAATCATTTATTGAGAAACAGAAAAGTAGTTTGGATATTAAAATCATATGTTGGAATGTCCGGGGAATGAGAAAACTGGCCAAACTGAAACAAGTATTAAATAGGATAAAATTTCTAAAATATAAAATAGTGTCTACAGGAATCACATTTAATTGCATCAGACATACATTATTTGGCTAAAATTGGCTAGGCCAAGTATGTCATGGTACTTTTAATACTCATGCAAGGGGTGTAGTTATCCTTATACACAAATCAATATAATTTAAAATGACAAAAACTACCCAAGATCCATCTGGAAGATATATTATTGTTCTAGGTAATATTTCGTCACAAAATCTAAATCTTATACATTTCTATGGTCCCAATGATGACAACCCATATTTTTTTTTTCTACTTTGTGTCTACTTTGGAGGGACTTAATATTATCAGAGGAGATTTTTACTCTGCCCTTGACCCAGTATTGGACAGATCCACTTGAATTGATTCAACTCATGTACAAACTAGAAAAACTTTAATTGAATATATGAAGGATCTAAGATTAATTGAAGTTTGGAGAATGCAGAACCCAAACAAAAGGGAATACACTTTTTACTCAAGCTAATATAAAACTCATTCACATATTGATTACTTTTTAATTTCTATGGAACTACTTTCTAATGTAAAAGAATGCTGGTACAATAGTATATTAATAAGAGATCATGCAGCAATATATATATGGAGATCCATTTAGGTAGATTTGCGCACTGTTCAAGATGGAAATTACAAGTTTATTTGTTACAGGATCCAGCATTTGTAAATGCTAATTTGAAATAATTTGACAAAGACCCTGAAAATGACAAAATCTATCTCTCATGACAGCTAATTATGATAAATTAACAACTGACAAAGTAGCCCCCTCCTGCCACACGTCAAACCTTCAATAGGTTAAAATGGGATTACCTTTTTGAAGCACCCCCAAGATTTGGATTAGGTGAAACCTTTCACAAAATGATTTGAATATTATACACAACCCAGCCGCCGAAATCCTAAATAATAGTACCATTGCTAGTCCCTTTAGTTTACAGCGATCCACCTGTCAGGTTTGCCCTTTGTCTCCACTGCTATTTTTGTTAGCAATTGAACCCCTAGCCATGGAAGTGAGAATGCATACAGGATTTTCAGGGATTACGATTGGGGGAAGATCATCATATTTCTTTATATGCAGATGACATAATATTTTTCCTGACAAATGTAAAAAGTTGTCTTCCCAACTTGATGAGATTGAACATTTTGGGGAGTTTTCTGGATATAAAATCAATAATTTCAAATCAGTATTAATGTTCCTTAATAAGGAAGAAATACATAGTCCCATAGTCAATACTCCATTGATGTATTACTACTGAAGGATTCAGGTACTTGGGTGTCAAAAATACCCCTGTGCTCAGTGAAATAATTCCCAACAAATTACGACCCCCTGGTAGACAGAATAAATTAAGCACTGAATAGCAGGTCCAATTTCCTATATCCATGGTCAGACGATTAAATATAATACAAATTACTATTCTACCCAAATTATTATATTATTTTTCAAGCACTCCCACTGCTACCAGGGCCGCCATCAGGATTTATGGAAAGGGGTACAACATTTTCCAAATTGCCATTGGGTTTTAAACTGTGCAGAGTGCTTTTACGTGCTCATTTCACGTTGTCTTACTCTTAATGATTATTGTTTTTTTACTAAATAATTGCTAAAAATATATTATTATTTTTAAAGATTGTTGTTTCTAGAGTAGCAACAGTAATGTTTACAACAGCAAAGTCACTATATAAACTCAATATTTCACTGGAAACAAATCTACAATGTCAATAAAATAATTTGATCCAATGGCTGTGAAGAAAGCAGGGAAGGCTGTCATCAAGGTGTTTGAAGATCAAACTGCGCACACGTGGGTCAAGTGCAGGTGGACCACCTGTCACCATCTTTTCTGCCAAATAGGGATGTAATGGTATGATAACCGTCACAAAAATTACCACGGTATAACGGTTTCACGGTATTTAGGTGCATTGATAATATTAAAAGAAGTTCAATATTTGGTTATAAAATAGGCTATTTCTGATAAACACACAGATAAATATTTCGGTTATAACCAATTCTTCAACTTTATTTTGGATTTCTTCAAATTTAATCCTTTAACTTTTGATCTTGAACATCAGGACACTCTCTTAAGCTGACAAGTTAAAAAAAGAAAAAGAAACACGTACAGTAGTCAGATGATTATAACTAAAAATATTTTGTTATTTTTATTTTATTATTTATTAAATTGAATTGTAATAATTTGTAATGATTATTGCCCAGGTTAATACTTCAAATAAGCATTTGCATGCGTACTGAAAATATATTATTCGTGTGCAGTTTTATTTATTGGTATTTTGTCCAATACTGACAATTTCTGCCACAGTTTAACTGTCAATTTCTTTTATGCATACTCTCAATGTCAATTTCCTGAACACCAAAAGCCATGCATTTTGTAAACCCTATTTTTTTATTTAGGTAGATGGTGAGGCATTTTGACTCTGTAGTCAGTCCCTGTTTTACATTAGCTGCACAATGCACATTGTGTGTGTTCCGCACATCTGATTGGCCAGGTGTTTTGACCGCACCATTTACACAATAACAGCGGGGGGATGAGGATCAGAATCAGATGACAAGGTTAAATGTGTTTTAATGATAACAATGAATGTATTTATCATGTAAATACCTATCCATTCTATTTTCGGTTATATAAATCAGTAAGTAAATTGTTGTACTTGAACCCATTATATGTCAACCACAGACCTTTGCATTGGCCCCCCTGGGCCTTGGGCCCGGAGTCATCTGTACCCTTTGACCCCCCCTGACGGCGGGCCTGACTGCCACTACCAAAAATGTTTTACGACAAATTTAACAAATTATTTGGTCAATTTGTTTGATCTGACACGAAAGCTAGACTTCGCATTAAGCTATTATATCTGTCTTATGATAGGGGAGGGCTTCAACTTCCCAATCTCAGTTGGTATTATATGGCTGCCCAAATGACCTCAGTGTCATATTATTTCCGTACAACAGCGCTCCCAGCCTGGGAAGGCATTGTACAAGAGTCCATTCCTGATCTACCATTAAATCTGTATCTATACTCCTCGGATATTAAGTAATTGAAGGAGAGCACCATTTTTTTTTCTTCTTAAAAACACAAGCTCATTCTGGCATGCTGCACACAAACATGTAGGTGATATGCCTGAACTGTCTCAATTTACTCCTATTTGGGGTACAGTTGACACCTGGTGAGAAAGATGGATGATTTAAGACATGGAATATAAAAGATATTCGTAAAATTATGGATCTTTATGAAGACGGAGTTTTACTTTCTTTTGATCAATTATGCCAGAGATATCTAATCCCCCCCAAAAATTTCTTTAAATATTTACAGTTAAAAAGCTACATGTCATCAGAATATGAACAGATAACATGTATACCACCTTTATCAAAATTAGAGGAAATAACACTTGGGAATTTAGAAGGGAAAGGACATATATCTATATATTATAGCATCATGGTTAACTATAGTACTGTATCAACACTAGACAAATTACATGCTTGGAAAACTGATATACAAGAAGACATTGGCGAGGCAGATTGGAATAATGATTGTCTAAAAGTGCAAAAACAGACAATAAATACAAGGTTTTAATTTATCCAATATAAGTGGTTAATGAGAACGTGCATAACTACTGTCAAACTTCATCAAATGTCTGCTAATATTCCAGATGTGTGTGTACTAAATGTTTAGACAAGAAAGGTACTCTATATCACTGTCTTTTGGAATGTCCAAAGATCCAAAACTTCTGGAAGGAGGTTATAAAATGCCTGTCGGATATGTTTAACACAAAAGTCCCTTTGAATGTTAAACTTTGTGTTTTTGAATATATCTGATGGATATATTTATACAAACATAGAAACAAACTAAACTTCTGGACTTTGGACTCCTTCAAGCCAGGAGAGCTATTGCACTACTAAGAGTATGGACGCTCCATCTTTGAAAATGTGGATAAGGGAGCTATCGGACTGTATGGGTCTGGAAAGACTAACTTACATTGCTAAGGGCAAGCGGGAAGACTTTGTTCAGCTCTGGGAACCATACATGAACATCATGAAATTGTAGATGGAAATGTAGGCTTTACCAGAAAATTTTTTGTTTTTGGTTGTTTTTTGTTGATGCAAATTGAGAGTATGTGTATGGGGATATGTGTATCTGTGTAATGTACTTGTTTCAGTTCCTAAACTGTTCTATTGTTACTGTATGTTTCATTGATGTGATTTTAAGTGCTTCTAAGCACTTAAAACTGAAACGAAGATCACTCCGAGCCAACTGCATTGATCAAGAAAATTACAATAAACATTGTGGGGGGGAAAAAAATAGTTTGAGCGAATATAAATTACGGACGCTTGACCTGCGCAGTCTGTTTCTACATGAAAGCTAATTTGAATCTGGCAGCTTGTAATGTAACTAGCTGTTGCAGAATTACATATGTATGATGCTACTCTACAGGGCCCAGTAATTAATCATCATATGTGTGACGGTACATATGAAAGGGTTAATACATTACATACATTTCTTTACAACACTGTGGTTATCCCAGTGTCATTGTGATGCAAATTATCCATTTGTCAGTCTTTCACTTCAATGGCAATCTAAACTGTATGGTTTCCACATTCCCACACCCTTAATAATAAAGCAGTCTGGTTTTGTAATCTGTTTATAATATGCTCCTAAACACAACACTTCTGAATTTGAAGCCCTGCCATCAGAACAAAGTATGAAAAGGTTTTTCTTTCTCCTGTGTAGTACCACTCCAAAGAGTGCCACTTTCTTGTTCCTTCATGTCTATGAACTGTTTAGACGCGTCACTCACATGTTGTTTCATCTCCTGTTCACTTTTTCCTTTGGATTACTCATGCCGCCAGCTGTTTAGAATCAAAGTGCTCAGTGGGTGCATACTCTGAACATCATTAATGTATCTTGCAGATATTATATGGCACTCATTGGGCTCATCAAGTGTGACATGCAAGCAGTGCCAGTGGACACTGGATGAAAGTGGAGGCAGAATGCAAGGAGAGCCAGGAGAGCGTAATCTTCCCAGCAAACCCTCACTCCCCTTTTCTGTGACACCCCTTTCAATTTCATCTGCACATTACATGGTCCTTTTGCTCAGATATGTGATGTCCTTGTACTTTTTTTCAAAGAAGGCTCCATTATGGACTTTAAGGAAAGGGCTGTGTGGGTCACTTGTGGAGGAAGAACACAGGCAAAGCAAGAAGTAGATTATATTTTTGATTTGCTTCCGTTTCCTTGCTTGGAGTACATGTTCTCAGTGCGCAAGCAATGCCTCACAGACCTCAGCAGGACTGCTTGAAAAGCCTCCAGTCTTTTATAGATATGTTTTTAAACTGCTCTGGAAAAAACTGGTAGTGCAAAAAGATAGACGCTTATTGATGAGAATGTGTACTGGCATTCTGCAGAGTGAACAACAGCACAAACAAGCAGGTTTGACAGGTAATTTAACACGTTCTGTGTTTTAACTTCCCTTAACTCTAAACATACTCTCACAGTAAACCACATGAAAAAGAGCTCTGTTGCGAGACAGCTGTCACCCATTGTTTGAACAAGCAGATACTTATGTCCAAAAATCAAACCATTGGTTGAGTCAGTGTTGTTTTCTCTGGCCCAGTTAGGTGGCACTAGTGACACGGAAATCGCATACTTTTAAGAAAGCTAGAAAGAGGGCCTAATTTCTACTGGAACAAGCGTAGAATCCCCACCTCATTCAACCCTGAAAGAAATGTATCATATGACCTGTGCTTATGTTTCATGAAAAATCAAGTATAGTCAGCCTGATCACATGACTTTGGCTACATTTTTGCCACCACTCGGCATCTGTGGGCGGCACCCAGCTACGATTCTGAAGGCTGCTCAAATTTCTGAAGGGAAAAAACTTGGTAACACCTTTATTCTACATGGGGCAGGGTCGCCCTATGGGGGCTGCTATTTTAGAATCACATGACCAGCTGAATTCTACTTTCTTAATCTCAGTAACCGGCGTGTTATTTGGACACTTTTCATGGCTGATTGTGAACAGTATTTCAACAATAGCATCTGTAACTAAAATCAATTGACGTTGAATGATGCTACATCCACACCACTAGCTGTCACTGTAAGTCCAAGCTGACACTAACAAATTAGTGATTAGTTATTGAGTGCACCTATCAAATTTTAACTGAACAAAACCTACCTCCCTACCTTAAGCCTTAACCTAACTGACAATGTCAAAAATTGATATTAAAAATGTAGTTTTAAATGAAAAATGCGAACCTCCATACTCTAAACCTTAAACTTTAGCTAAACCAGTAGAGTCATTAACACTAGAACTACAGGAATTCTATAACTAATAGAATGGCCATAGCGGTCATTCTGACCATTTATACTAGACTGTACCAAATGTCATTTTTTTTTAGCTGCTAGACTGCCCCGGAAGGTATGTGCCTCGCTTTGTGTCCAGCAAGTTTTTTCACCACAGTGAAAATGTTTTTGAAAGTGTAAACGCCAACAAACATGGATTGAGGCAGAATATTTTGTTAGATAAAAACATGTTGTGAATTTTGGAAATTATTACATCTATCTTTTTTCAAAACATGTTGAATTTCAGACTTTACAACGCTCTGGAGATATTGGAAATGTTTGAACACGAATCGAAAACAATCCTATGCAGCCACCACTGGAATCAAAATCCACAAATAAATGAATCTGTTATATTAATAATAAACACCAGGACACAAAATTTAAAATTCTAATGAATGTGAAAATGTATTAGTTCATTGACAACCACAGAACTTGCTATTGTAGCTAATTACAGATACAAATGTGACTATTTATATTCTATTATTTTCTTTGTAAAATAAAAACAAATCAATACAATAGCTTATAAAACATCACCAATGTGTATTTCAAGGCATAGTAAAAAACCTTATACATGTATGAAACACATAGGCTATAGGCCTAACCCAAAATGGCCAAAACGGTTAATAAAGAATATGAACATTCACTAAACTGTGGGAAAACTGATTTAGAAAGCAATGAAAATATAATGAAAATATTATGCTGTAAAATCATTATGAACTAATTTTTGGTTGTTTTGGGGGCAAACACCGCACATCATTCACTGATCGATTACTCACTGTCAACACAGGTACTCTCTAAATTCCATGTGCAGCTCCCACACACTACCTTTTGACATTTGTCACAACTGTCTTTAGTTTTGTTTTTCTTGCAGTTTCTCCACACTTGGCACTGCCTTCCCCTCTCCATCTGCAGCTGCTCCTGCCTGGGTCCTCGCACCGTCAACTGTGTGGCTTTTGCTCTCATATGGCCGTAGCAAAGTTCATTTGCCAGTCGCATTATGAAGTTCCTTCGTGACATTCTCTCATTTGTGCATTTCTCGAACATGATGGAAGCATTTATCGCAGCCAGGTCAAGGATATTATAAAACACAGCCACTGGCCATCTACGTGTGGGTGCTTTCACATAGTATTTCCTCGCCATTTGATCTAGCACATCTACTCCGAACTTGGTTCTGTTGTAGTATGTGTCTCTGGTTTAGCCTTTTGGCCACTTGTGATGGCAACAGCTGTATGGACAGTGCTTCCTTCTTTTGCACTGATGGACTGTGAGCTTTGCATTGTCACTTCTCAGTACCTCTGTGGTGAACAGCGCCCTTTGTTCCTTTACGTAGCAAATGCTGAAATGCGTGCGGTCAAAATGACCGTTATGGCCAATCAAGGTAGAAATATTCAGAACTCTTTTTTTTTTTGCTTTGAAATTTTAATACAATAAAAATGTTAGAATAAAATATACACACATTTAAGAAAAGTCATGGTCCTATGGTTATATGGGTTTTATTTCAACAAAGTTATTACATTGCAAAATTTAAACACGGTCAAAAATGACCGCCGTGGTAGTTTTAGTGTTAAAAGCAAATGTGAAATGAAAAACTATTGCTGATGCAACCTCCCCATTCTGTGGTGCTTCTGACACTTTTAGCTCACGTGTCAACTCACATGCTCTTCAGGTCTCTTACCCATGTCCTCCGTGTT
The DNA here is from genome assembly GCA_032164185.1 of Moxostoma hubbsi. Classification (NCBI taxonomy): domain Eukaryota; kingdom Metazoa; phylum Chordata; class Actinopteri; order Cypriniformes; family Catostomidae; genus Moxostoma; species Moxostoma hubbsi. The sequence goes on along the minus strand of JAVLUX010000002.1, from coordinate 27,404,001 downwards.
GCAGCTACAACACTATCACAGGGGTCGGGAACCTATGGTTCACGAGCCACAAGTGACTCTTTTTTTAAAAATCAAGTGGCTTGCCGGGTGTCTCACCATTCACCAATAGAAATAATTTTCCTGCAGAAAGTGTGGATGTGAATACAAAGCTTGAAGTCAGTGACACTGTTTTCATTTCCTTTCTCCTGAATTAGTCGTACAGCCTACTCCTGGTGAACAAGGTTTGAAATTAAAAATTTTTAATGGGCAGTGGTGGGTAAGTTTGCTGATTTACCAGCCACTGTAAACGGCAACCTGTAAGATGCCTCGAAGTGATATATGACAAGAAATTAGGCAAAAAGACGTGCGTTTGAAGAAACATGTGTGATTATATTTTTAAGAACCAAATGGAGGTATTTCATGCATGGGTCATTTTGCTCATCTACCCATAACAGACGAGTGTCCTGTAAGACACTAGCTTGAAAATTTTTTATCTTTATTATTAAATCTATAATCTAAATTTATTAAATCTTTATTATATTTTAATGAGAATTGTAATTTTTGGGTGAACTATCACTTTAAGGGCTCTTGTCAGATCTTGATGAATTTGCCAAGAGAGGTTTGGAAACATTTCTAGTAATTATTACAGTGAAAAAGTGAAAATATCCAATATATAATGCTGAAATATAAACCAAAGCAAGATCATACTTTATTAATGCCTTCTTTCGCTATTTCACAGCTTTGAAAGTCCTGTGTGGATTCTTATTTCAGTGTAGTTACAGTTTTAAGTGTCGTAAGTATTTAGATCATTAGTTCTGTACAGCAGTACTGCCGATCTCTCTAAATACAGTATACATAACCTACTTAAGGCACCAACTCCAGTCGTGGAACACTAGCTGTGTCTGCAACCACCCACTATGCACTATATAGTGCATTATTTCGAGTTTTCACTATTTTGTAGGATGTACGAGCTGGAAGTTTACTGCTTCCTTCACTCATGCAATGTTTTATTTCATGCTGAATGTAGTAAATTACATTTTGACAAAAAATTACTGGATTAAAATAACATAATAAGATATAGAGGCAAAACATACAGATACATTTTAACATATACTCTTTATTTGTATATATTAAAAATGACAAACAGCATTTAAGATTTATTGTTTAAGATTTATTGTATTAAAAAATTATTTAATAAGAATAACAAGCAAGGCCGAAGTATTTTAAAACTTGCGTATGTGAAGTTTCTGCACCAGGCCCAGAGCTCCGACACTATCATCCGAATTCACTCATTTCGTTCACTTACTGCTGAGATATAGTGCACTAACTGCCATTCACTATATAGGAAATAGTGAATGAGTGAACGGACACAGCCACTCTCGTCGGCACGATTGCCTCGCGCCCGGACATCTCACACACTCCTGCCCAGCGCACCTCGCTGTGCACGTGCAGAAATGCTGTCTATTCGCGGTCCAGTTGTCAATCATGCGAATGGCAGTAATATATTGCTGCACTGATTTAAAAATGTACCGTTAAAACCTGATGTCATAAGAGCCCAGTTACATTTTCACCCTGAAAATGACCATCTAATTACACAGAAAAGTCAGTAATGTAATGAGATTAATGCCACCCATTGTAAAGAAGTAAAAGTAAAAACAAATAATTAGAAATGTACTTGATTGAGAGTAAAAATTACACACAATTAAACCTACTCTAAAAGTACATTTTCTCCAAAAGGTTACTAAAGTAAATTTAACGGAGTAAATTTAACATGTTACTACCCACCTCTGCATTTTACTATCACCGCGATGTCCTCATTCCAGCTTATTTTGCCCAGTTTTGCTCACTCAGACAGACAGGAAGTGACTGCATTACTAAAAGCCAGGTAATCATTTAATGTTAAAGAGCAAGTAATATAAAAGTGGGTGTGCACAGGTGTGCTCTTAGCTTTTTTTTTTCTCGTAAGTGTTTCAGTAAAACTCAATTACGTTCAGAATGGGATACTAGCTTTCATCTATTGAATAGGTGTTCAGTACATAATTATTGCTTAGTACATGTCTACGATTTTTTTAGGAGGGCCAACATAGTATGTGAAGCAGAATGCACTATGAAATTATAAATGTGTCATATATCAATTCTCACCCCACTATGATTATCACATTATGTTGTCCAGTATGTCCAGTTATTATATTTGAAATAAATATGGTTATTGTGGATTTTTGCCACATTTTGTGGATTTTTGTTATTGTATAAAAGTCTTGACATTTGGTATTCCGATAAATTAATAAACCAAGTAGATGCAAAAATTGTGGCTCATATTTTTTTCCAGTTCATTTGTCACACTTTTTGTTGTATACTGCTCACTTTTGTGTACGAAGTAGGTCATCCAGGTTCTCAATGCACACAGAGTGCATAGTATACATACTATATACTAAAGAGTATCAGTATCAATATGTAATGCCGAACAAAGCCTGGAACGAATTGTGGAATGAACAGACACTTTTTGAATTCAGCTGCCAATTCCAACAAAAATCATAATGAACAAATGTATTTACTTTTTTTTTCCAAAGTACATACAAAATAAACCTTCCAACAACAAATCTGGTCTAGAAAGAAATTACTTTGATGTCTGATGTTTTTCAAAATATGTTCATTCTTTGCTTTAGTAGATGTATCTACCGCATTATGGCACAAAGAAGGAGGTGTCATTCTCTCAGAGATTCGATAGTAGGGAATAACATGAGTTAGTGATAGATTAGTTTAATTGGCGTAAGCCCCCTTCACTAGTGTAGTCTAGGGCATACACAGTCCTACGACGTATGTATGTCCACCTATCTTTCTTAGGATTTTGCATATACCCACCTAAAATAAGTGACGATATGTATGGCCATTACTATTTTTCTAAATGTTATCCATGTTTTATATATTAATGACATGCAAGCAAACAAACAAATAAAGGATTTCAAGAAGAAAAAAATATGGAATTCACTTCCTTCTGGTCACATGAGGCTGTCAACTTCCTACCCCTACTTCCAGGAAGCATGGCAAAGTCAAAACCTCCCAATAAAAGGTTATTTTCTTGTTACTAAGTATTTTTTGTTGACATGTATATATCTACATAATCATGATAGTCTCTAGAATCACCCAAACAAAACAAATCTTGCAAGAGATCTATAGTTTTTTGTTTACTTAGTTATAAGTCCAAGAGGCAACTATAGCGATTGATATTGTTTGCATTAACTGTATGTTATTAACATTCAATTCTTATTTAATCGTGGCAAAATATACATAAATAGAAATGTTTAATACTTCATCTTCGATATTTAGCCAATATTTCAGAATAGAAATGTTACTGCCTGAGCAATTTCTTAATTTATGTAAACATAAAAATATCAAAGCGAGAGTTATGAAAATGAAACCAATATAAAGACGCATGTACATAATCAGTGATACACCTCCCTTTTGAGTTGTCCCTTGCATGCTTCAGTGAACAACATCAAATAGAACATTTAGTCCAACAATGTGCACATTTATGGAAATTTAGGTATATTCTCATTTACTTCATAAACAATTATTATATATGTCCATTTTCCACTAAATTATGCGATAAGTTCCACTGGCATTCTGCAATTCTTTCATATTGTGGTTTCAAAACCTCCTGGAAGCTAAAGGTGCACACCTTAATTTATCATTCCAAATATGGTCAAGATAAAGAGGAAATTATGACATCATGCATACCTCAGTGTCCACATGGCTGGGCCCATCCCATACTAGGGACAGGCATACCACTTATTTTCTTTTTGATCCAATAACAATAATTTGAAGTCCAATATCACCACGTGTGTCTTTCAGCATGCATGTTAAGATGATCAGATGAAGAAATAGTTCTTCCCATTGTGTCCCATCCTTCACAAATATTTGCTAATATTGCCTAATCTTTTTTATTTCACTTTATTTCATGATTAGAATCGATATTTGTTTGAGGATAAATATTTTTGATACAACATCAGTATCGGAAGTGTCAATACTTAAGGATCAATCCACCCATCCCTATCCCACACCATAGTAGGATAAATTACATATCAAACATATAACATACAAAACAAATCAGTTGAGTGCTGAGACTTATTATAAATAAATGGACGATTACAAAAATATATGGTTTGTTTATTAATTCCATGCAGTCTCTGGTATTTGTATATGATTATTGACATTTCTGTAGCTGTAATTGCAGAAGAGCTGTACATCTGCTATCATCATCACATGCCAATAATTTACTTTGTGCCTCATTATATGATTGTAATCCACATGAGATCATTAAAATACTCTGCTATAACAACTCGATTTTGATTCAAAGTCAAATATAATATAATAACAAGATAATGTATTTTATAAAGTATACTATTCTATATTTAGGGGCTAATGCTAATGGTATTTGCGGCCAGAATCACAAAACATGGTCTTGGAAAATGACTCAAAACAAAGAGTTTGAAAGTTATAATCTCAAATTTTAAATAGAACATTATCAGCTTTAGCATGATAATAGAACATAATAGAACTCAAATAGAACATGATTTAGCTCCATTATGTTCCCCGTCTGTCGCTCACTTCGACGTCGTGTCGAAGAAGCGACACTAAGGGTCTCTCTTGAGCGCCGAAATATGCCTCTGATCTATGAAAAAAGGCCAATGAGAGTTGGCGAACAGTATTTGCATACCCCGCCCCCTGATACGGATATAAAGGTGAGGGAAATATGCTCGTTCATTCAGTAATTTTCTTCGGAGCCGATGGTCGTGTGTGCAGCCAGCTGCGAATGACACAACTGATCCTGCTTCTATCCTCTGACGCTCTGCTTTCCTGTTGGATCTACGGCGCACTTCAGCGGCTTTTCTCTTCTCTGCACGGTGTACAGTTTGCACGGGGTCTGGGTGCCGCGCACAGCCCAACGCTGCCCTACCTGCTCCGCCCCGCTGCGAAGTCCCACCGGGTATGTCAAAATTAATCGCCCCTTTGGTGCCCCTAGCGCAGAGGTTGGACGCATGGCTTTCACTTCCCAACCCGTCTCGCTGGCTGGCCCGGACCATCTGACTTGGTTACGCAATTCAGTTTGCCAGGCCCCCGCCCCCCTTCATGGGCGTCCGCTTTTCCGCAGTACACGGCGAACATGCCCAGTCCCTGCGCGCGGAAATCGCTACTCTTTTGGCCAAAGACACGATAGAGCCTGTCCTTCCGACCGAGATGAAGAAGGGTTTCTACAGCCCTTACTTCATCGTACCCAAGAAAGGCGGCGGCTTACGACCAATCTTGGACCTGCGAGTTCTCAACCAAGCGTTGCACAAACTCTCGTTCAAAATGCTCATGGAGAAACACATCTTAACCTGCGTCCGGCATCAAGATTGGTTCGCAGCGGTAGACCTGAAGGACACATACTTCCACATCTCCATTCTGCCTCGACACCGCCCCTTCCTGTGGTTTGCGTTCAATGGCCAGGCGTATCAGTACAAAGTCCTCCCCTTCGGCCTGTCTCTGTCCCCTTGTGTCTTCACGAAAGTCGCAGAGGCAGCCCTTGCCCTGCTCTGAGAAGCATCCGCATACTCAATTACCTCGACGACTGGTTTATTCTGGCCCACTTGCGAGAGTTACTATGCGCCCACAGAGACCAGGTGCTCAGGCACCACAGCCGCTTGGGGCTTCAGGTCAACTGGGAAAAGAGCAAGCTTACTCCAGTCCAGAGCATCTCTTTTCTCGGTATGGAGTTAGACTCGGTCTCAATGTCAGCACGGCTCACCAACGAGCGTGCCCAGTCAGTGTTGAAGTGCCTCGCCGCCTTCAGGCCAGGTGCAGCGGTCCCCTTAAAACTTTTCCAGAGGCTCCTGGGGCATATGGCATCCTCCGCGGCAGTCAAGCTTCTAGGGTTGATGTATATGAGACCGCTCCAACACTGGCTTCAGTCCCGAGTCCCGAGACGAGCATGGCGCCACGGCACGCATCGGGTGACAATCACCCCCGCCTGCCGCCAAACATTCAAACCCTGGACAGACCTCTGTTTCTTATGGGCAGGAGTACCCCTACAGCAGGTGTCCCGACGCGTCTTGGTCACGACCAGATCGGGTTGGGGCGCCGTTTGCAATGGGCACGCAGCCGCAGGCCATTGGAAAGGGGCCCAGCTGCGTTGGCACATCAACTGCCTCGAGTTGTTGATCGTCCTTTTGGCCCTGTGGAAGTTTCTCCCGTTAGTTCGAGACGAACATACCCTGGTCAGGTCGGACAGCACCACTGCGGTCACGTACATAAATTGCCAAGGCGGCGTACGCTCCCGCCACATGTCACAACTCGCCCGTCGTCTCCTCCTCTGGAGCCTCAATGTGATAGCGGACGTGCAGTCATGACAACGCTTGCCTGGTGGAGAGTGGAGGCTTCACCCCCACTGATTTAGGAACGGTTCGGCAAGGCCCAGGTAGACCTGTTTATCTCCCGAGAGACCTCCCACTGCCCGCACTGGTATGCCCGCTCAGAGGCTCCCCTCGGGGCAGATGCACTGGCACACAGCTGGCTGGTGGGGCTGCGCAAGTACGCTTTCCCCCCCAGTGAGCCTTCTTGCACAGGTGCTGTGCAAGGTCAGGGAGCACGAGGAGCAAGTCACTCTCGTGGCTTATTACTGGCCCACCCGGGCCTTGTTCTCGGACCTCGTACTCCTCGTGACAGCCCCTCCCAGGCGAATTCCCCTGAGGAAGGACCTTCTTTCTCAGGGAGGGGGCACGCTCTGGCATCAGCACCCAGACCTTTGGAACCTCCACGTCTGGCCCCTGGATGGGACTCAGAAGATCTAGCTGGTCTACCACCCACGGTTGTAGCCACGATCAACCAAGCCAGAGCCCCTTCTACCAGGCAACTCTACGCCCTGAAATGGTGTCTGTTCGTGAATTGGTGTTCTTCCCGGGCAGAAGACCCACAGAGGTGCGCAGTTAGGTCAGTGCTCCTGTTCCTACAGGAGAGGTTGGAGGGGAGGCTGTCCCCTTCCACCTTGAAGGTGTATGTTGCCGCTATTGCAGCTCACCATGACCCAGTAGACGGCAAGTCTCTGGGCAAGCACGACTTAATCGTCAGTTTCCTAAGAGGTGCCCGGAGGAAAAATCCCTCCCAACTAAACCTGTTCCCCTCCTGGGATCTCTCGGTGGTCCTCGCCGGTCTTCAGAGATCCCCTTTCGAGCCACTAGAATCATCTGGACTCTCTAAATCACCTCTCTCTAAAGACGGCCCTGCTTATCGCGCTCGCCTCCATCAAGAGGGTCGGGGACCTGCAAGCATTCTCTTCTAATGACACTTGCCTGGAGTTCGGTCCAGCAGACACTCATGTGATCCTAAGACCTCGACTGGGCTATGTTCCCAAGGTTCCTACCACGCCCTTCAGAGATCAGGTAGTGAACCTGCAAGCGCTGCCCTGGGAGGAGGCAGACCCAGCCCCCTCACTGCTGTATCCGGTACGTGCCTTGCGTGCCTACCTGGAACGCACCCAGAGCTTCAGACGCTCTGAGCAGCTCTTTTCTGCTTTGGAGGACAGCAGAAAGGGAACACTGTCTCCAAACAAAGGTTGTCCCACTGGGTGGTGGACGCCATCCTGTTGGCCTATCACACCCAGGCCGTGCCACCCCCTCTGCTGGTTCGAGCTCACTCTACTAGGAGCGTGGCATCCTCATGGGCACTGGCTAGGGGCACCTCCCTAGCAGACATTTGTAGAGCTGCGGGCTGGGCAGCACCTAACACTTTTGCGAGATTTTACAATCTCAGGGATTAGTCAGTCTTGTCCCGTGTTCTCTCAGGTCCGAGCCCGTAGAACTCGGTACATGTCGACGGTCTGACCAGGTGAATCACTTGTTTCCAGCGCCTTTTCCCTCTGCCGAGGTAAAACAGTGTGCCTTCTTTCCTAGGAGACCCCCCCCCCTTAAGTCCCTGGTTGATTCCTCCCTAGCCCTTTTGTGTCCACAGTTCAACAGAGAAACTTGCCGGCCCAGTCCACTACGGGTACCCCAGGCTACCCCTACTGGAACAGGTGCTCCAAAGGTTAGGCCTCCTATGCGGACTCCTCCTGTGTGTACTTCTGCAGTAAGGTCACCTTACGAGCTGACCCGCTTCTCCCTTAGGCAGTCTTTTTCGCTGCCCTCCGGTCGCCGTGTTGTAGCACTCCTGAGGCAGGATCTACCACCGCACCATTTTTTCCACATGCGACCTAAGAGGCCATGTGATGTATTTCGCCACCTTTACCTCAACTTGTCGGGTGGGTGTGGCCTCCGCAGGGTCTTTTCCCCCTGAAAGAATAGGAATTCGGGTAAGACCCCTTCCCTCGATGCAGTAAGGGCCCCGGCTGCTCTTGCTCTATGCCGAGAAAACATAGAGAGAAAAGAGGCCCAGCCAGGCTTGGCCCGTTCCCTAGTTGGGAGCTTCACCTTGTTCCCCCCTAGGGTAACCAAAAGGATTCTGATGACTTTTTTTGGGGCACTGGGGAAGAGTATGTGCAGTCTGAACACAGTTGGTCGCTGGTGCACGTAGAATACCTGCCCGCTTCTGTGTCAGCAGTACACGTACAGAGCATGGCGTGATTTGAAGTGGACACCTAGTGTCGCTTCTTCGACACGACATCGAAGTGAGCGACAGACGGGGAATGTCTCGGTTACGTATGTAACCTCTGTTCCCTGATGGAGGGAACGAGACATTGTGTCTTCCCGGCCACGTCGCTTAGCTGAGCCGCTGAGGTGCCCGGAACACTCCCGGCTCCTCAGAAAAATCCTGAATGAACGAGCGTATTTCCCTCGCCTTTATATCCATATCCGGGGGTGGGGTATGCAAATACTGTTCGCCAACTCTCATTGGCCTTTTTTCATAGATCAGAGGCATATTTCGGCACTCAAGAGAGACCCCTAGTGTCGCTTCTTCGACACGACGTCTCGTTCCCTCCATCAGGGAATGGAGTTTACATATGTAACCGACACGTTTCTATGTATCAACAAGGTCAGTGTCATATATTATTTCATATAAATACTTATGGAAAAAAAACACTTTACTGATCATTTTACAATAAATTTGAGCTTTTCTAAAAAACAAAAATGCATGCTTTTATAAATTTTATCTTTTTAACAACAAACTTCCAAGTGTCTCCTTTCAAAAGAAACAATAATTATGCCTGCAATACAATGTGGGGATGAACTACAGCCATTGTATTTTGAATATGTCCTTTTAGGCTTGAGCTCAAAACAAGGGGGCACTTTTTACATGCAGATCATTCTCTGTGCCAGGCCCATATTTTACTATTCAAAGATCTTATTGTCTTTTGTGAGGCACCTAAAGCTTTCATACGACTAGATTTCTATTTAATTTATTTGTGTATTTTTATGACTCGAGGATTTGCTGTATACCTAGAGCTACATAGTTTGTATCATATCAAATTGCATCCAAATAGCAATGAGTGAGAAAGTTCCCATTTTCAAGTAGAGTAAATAAAAACAACAACATTTGATTGAGTTGAAACTGGCTCAAAAGCTCTATTAATGAGTATGCAAATATATGGACATCAACAGAGATATAGACGTAAGGATTTGAATGCTAATTATGGAGCTGCTGAACATAGGAGTTACTGTAATCAACCTGAATTAATTACAATAGCATATGTCACAAACTTTCATTATATTTAGCAAGAACCAATATCATTGCTGTACATAAATATACATTCTAATTGCAAACATTACACTTGGTAATTAAACCATAACCTGCCATGAGTAATCCATCATGCTAGTCAATTATAAAGAGGATAATCTACAATAACACCAATATACATAACACCATATATGATGCATTATTATTACATTTTAGATGGGTTATTTGGTACATTTTGTCATTTGTGGGATTTGGGCCACTTTGCAGGAAAAAATAGTGCCTGTACCTTTTGAGTTTGATTCGCCGTTTCCTGCTTCCTCCTTGAGAGAACTAAGAACTTTTGCCACAGTGGTGCTGAATCCCAGGAAGGAGGAAAGATACACTGCCATGATGTCCTCACCGCTGGAAGAAGTCTTCAAGTCCCTTACCAGCATCCACCAAGCACAACACCACTGTTCTCATTGAACAGTGAATGGAGCAGGAGAAGCACCTTGAGGTGCTCATCCAGGCCCAAGCAGAGGACCAGCAGGTGTTACAGAGCTTGCTGCCTCGGGGAGACTACAGCTGTAACCCCAGCAGCAGCAGGAACTCATGTGAAGCAATCAAAAATAACACCGCAGGATGACCCGGAGAACTTCATAGAGCTCTTTGAGCTCACAGCCAGAGCCCTGAAGTGGCCGTGTTCACAGTTGGTGATCTCCTAATGCTGATGTCTGGGGAAACCCAACTCGAGGCACACCAACTTAAGGTGAAGTCTGAGCCAGTCTGCTGTAGCTGCGGGGGTCTTTGGCATTTCCAGGACCAATGTGCCACAAAGAAGGTGGAGACATTGGTCCGCGTTCCTGACGTGCCAAAGCCAGGAGTGTACCGGATACCTGTGAGTATAAAGGGGCACATATAAAGCCTTGGTGGATTACGGTTGTAATCAAACCTCCATTCACCAAAGCTTGATTCAATCCAAGGCTTTGGCTTCTTAGTTCACCGGTGGGTGAAGGTAAGGTGTGTCCACAGGGATATTAACGATTACCCATTAGTGATGGTCATCATTCAGTTTTGGGGAAAAAGCATAGTGTAGAGGCTGCGGTTAGACCACGCCTCACCCATCCTCTAATCTTGGGTACAAATTGGCCAGCATTTGCTGCTTTATTGAGGGAAATTGAGTGTTTCGGTGGGTGGTTTGCGATTCACTGGCTGATGAGGCGGAGCCGGGGTCATCTACATCAGCTCTGTGTCAGGATGACGTAGGGAGAGGGAAGTGCCAGCTTCCACCCTAGAGGATTCCCTGCAGGGGATTTTCCTCTGTAGCAGACATGAGTCGAGACCCTTAGTCATGCCTTTGATCATGTGAAAGTGATTGATAGTGAACGTCTCCAGCCAGACATTAAACTTGCATTTTTTTTTTTCAATTATCAAGGATCGGTTGTATCGAGTGAGACAGGACGCTCAGAGAAAGGAAAATACAACCCAATTGTTAGTACAGAATAGAAAAGTTATTCCAGATGGCTCATTATAATCCGATGGGGAGTCACTTGGGGCAGGAAAAAGCACTGAACCATCTAATGGCCCTTTTCTATTGGCTGGGCATTTACAGGGATGTTCACAGATGTGTGCGACATGCTGTGAATGTCAACTGGTAAATCCACTGGCCACCCCAAGAGCGTCATTGTGCCCCCTTCCCTTGATAGAGGTCCCCTTCGAACAAATTGTCATGGACTTCGTCAGGCCATTAGAGTGGAGGGCACAAGGGCATCGCTTTGTGCTGGTTCTAATGGACTAAGCAATGCTATATCCGGAAGTGCCTCTGCACAACATTTCAGCACATAGTGCTTTGGAGGCACTCTTCAGAATTATCTCCCGAGTGGGGATTCCAAAAGAAATCCTCACTGATCAGGGCACATAGTTTATGTCATGTACACTATGCAAACTTTATGAAGTACTGGGGATTAAACAGATTCGGACCTGAGTTTATCACTCTCAAACAGACGGCTTAGCCGAACGATTTAATCAGACACTAAAGAGAACATTTGTGCACGAAGACAAACAAAATTGGGACAATTGGCTCAAGCCCCTATTATTTGGTGTATGAGAGGTCCCGCAAGCCTCCACGGGGTTATCCCATTCAAATTATTATATGGGTGTCAACTGTGCAGCGTGCTTAACATCCTATGGAAATTTCTTGACCTGACAGCAAAACTGCACACATTGGGGCAATTAACACATAAGAATTTGCCCCAGGCTCAAGAATGTTAGAGCCGGTTGTATAATAGTGGTACTTGGCAATGGGAATTTGCAGTGGGGGATAAAGTCCTTGTATTACTCCCCACATTAATCTCTACATTACTCGCCAACTGGCAAGGGCCCTTTGAGGTCACATGGCAGGTCTTAGAATTCAATTATTAGGTTAAATGGATAGAGGCGGAGTACATCGGATTTACCACCTCAATCTCTTAAAACCATGGAGAGAGGTGGTCCCCGTGACATTGGCAATGGTAGTGCTGGAGAGGGAGGATCTCGGATCGGAGGTGAACTTAAAATTCACTGATTGAGCCACCTTACAGAGACCACCTCTCACCATCACAAGTCATGGTTGCCAGGTTGCAAGGACAATTCTCTGACGTGTTCTTGCCTCTTCCCGGTCATGTGAAATTCATTGAGCACCATATTGAAACGACCTCTGGGGCAGTGGTACGCAGTCATTCCTAACAATTAACCCAAAACAATTAACACAAAAAAGTGGTTCGGGATGAATGAAAGGTTATGCTAGATTTGGTTGTAATAGAAGAATTCCACAGTTACTGGGCCAGCCAGTGGTGTTTGTTCCGAAGAGTGATGGCTCGGTCTGGTTCTGTGTGGATTATAGAAAATTCAATGCGGTGTCTAAATTTGATGCATACCCTTGGATTTATGAGCTGCTCGATCAGTTAGGCACGGTGCTCTTTTATTCGACACTGGATTTAACAAAGGGATATAGCAGATCCCCTTTACTCCCATTTCTGTGAAAAAAATGCATTTTCCAAACCATTCGGCTTATACCGATTTGGTTTGTTCGGGGCCCTGGCTACATTTCAGCGGATCATGGACTGAATCCTCAGACGCTGCTTACACTGCTGCCTATCTAGATGATATCATAATTTACAGTAATGATTGGCAGTGGCACCTGCAGCATCAGAGTGCACTCCTGAAGTCATTGAGAGGGCAGAAACTCACAGCAAACCCTAAGAAGTGTGCAATTGGACGCGTGGAAGTACAGTATCTGGGCTTCCACTTGAGTCATGGGCAGATGCAGCCGTGGTGATTGCAGCCTGACAAAAGTCCAAAAAGGAGGTGAGACAGTTCCTGGGGCTGGCTGACTATTATCATATGTTTGTGCCAGATCATTCAACTGTCTCCAGCCTGCTGACTGATCTTACTAAAATGGGGCACCAGATCTGGTCCAGTAGACAGAGGCAGACAGGCGATGGGGGAATGTGGTGATGTGGGCATGGCCGAGCAACATCTGTAGAGAGCGAGGCCGAGAGAGTGTGTGTGGTATGGACTGGCATCTGTGGGAGATCACCTCTAACAGCTGTTTTGTGTTTACAATGAGAGCGGAGAGTGATTTAAAGGGCGATCCAGACCGCCATAGGGGAGATAGAGCTGCATGTGTGTGTCAGTGCAGCAAGCAATTGAGTTTGAGAAAATAAAAGTACCTTTTGAGTTTGATTTGATTTGAGTAAGAACTTTTAAATTTTTTTATATATGCATAAATTAAAAAGCTAAATGTACACTGTGTTCAAATAAACTGCATACTTTAACAATTCTCTGCTTGCTTTCGCTGATCAGGACATAAGAATGCGCTTCTCGCATTTTCAGTCATGCTTCCAAAGTTTTTATTTGCACTCCCAGTGTTTTCATTCATAGTTCTGCCACAATACTTTGTGTGGGCGTAGCTAACAAATATTTCTCATTTGCTTGTGAGATTTTGAGTGACAGCTCTTTGACCTGGAAGTAGAGATAACCTGGAAGGGGCTCTGGTTCAGGTTTTGCATGTAAAATTGTGAGAATATGATAGTGCGAGGGTCTTCAACCATTTTCAGGCCAAGGACCCCTTGGTGGGTAGAGAGATGGAGCCAGGACCCCCGTTACATATTGTATAAAATTGAGTGTTGTGTTTTATTCCTATAAAAACATAGATGGTAGGTAGAATCCAGATTTGAGATCTAGCACCAAGAACCATCTGGACCCTGTCAACATCAAGAAGGATTCTTCCAAATTAGGTAAGGCATATGCATCCTTTACCATTTGGAGGTTCAATTTCCTGTAGTCTATACAGAGTTGTCTATAGTCTAACATCATTATATAATTTTATAATTTACCCCATGAAATTGTTATCACTAGGTTTTTATTACTTTTTTAATCAACATAGGCATTTTAACTTTGTTCATTCATGCATTGTCATGATTGTTTGTCTTCATTTTATGCTACATCATTGTGTGAGATACACACATCTCCAATAGTCAAGCTAACCAATTAATTTGGTTTTAAAAGCTTTTTCTAATTGATGGCCGGGGTGGTACACAAATTGTCAGTGGCATTTAAGATGTAATTTAGAATGAAACCACATTAGCTATCGCTAATTAGCATGTCACAGGAGCTCATGTGAACAGCACTTTTCTGGCTGAGGTTTTATTACGAACTTGTTTACAGTCTGAGATGTTTTGCACAGTTTGTTTTTTGTTGCATCAAAAATGTCCTTTGTGATAAGTGAATTGCAGCTACCGTTAGCTGTGTTTATTTGAATAATGTTTATTTATTAGAGCAAGAAATAGTATCTGTATCAACTACCAATTAGAAGTTTAATGGAAGCATTCATCCTTAAATTCAGATCACATATCCTATTCTGATGTTTCTGTTTACACAATGATATCACCAGGTACAAAACTGACTTGAGATGGATAAGTTTGTACAAAATGCAGAACGAAATGAAACTTGACATGACATGAAATCATAAAATCTACACTAAGTTTTGTTTAATACACAGAATAGCAGAACACAAAACCAACCAAATACAATAATGGCACAGATGTCACAAGGTTAAAAAAATTAGGAAGCTGGAGATGGAGATTCCAACTCAGATATGTCACTCTTTATTCTCAACAACAGAATCGCATTCACATGGTGAAGCTTCAAAAGGGCAACGGCCAGCATACAAATAACTTTCCCAGTCAAATAACCCAGTCACAAGCACACACAAAATCTTTGAGCGTCTGTTTATCTCTCTCGAGCACTCTGTGGACTGGGCACCTCTTATCTCCCCCGTCTCTCACTGCGAACATAGAAACAGAAATTACAAGCAATTCATCTCAGGAGAAAATCCTTACCACTTCCTCTGTCCCCAGATGAACACTCGACCACACCCTCTCCTCCACAAAGACATTGCGTCAGTTAGCTGAAGCTTTGGGGAGTGTCCTTCTACACAACCTAGTTGAAAACCTTCTACAATAACTCCAATTCTAAGTTTGGCTATGGTGTCCTTTTTGGCTTGAATGTGTCTGGTATAAAATTGGCCAAGCAAACATCATTCCTCAGAATTTTCTGTCTGAGGGACAAAAGTGCATAGCTCGTACCTCAAAAAAACTCAAGAGTCTGTAGTGCGGCCAGATTACGCAATGCCACATTGCCTTCATCTCAGGGAACCGAGGTTACATACGTAACCGAGATTTTCCCTTATGTTTCAGTTAACTTGAAATTGTTCCTTCCAGTTGGGAAGGAAGTTTTATTATAATGAAAATGCTTGTGACTTGCAACAGTCTGAATGCAGCGGTTGTGTAAAATGATGGGGAGCATCATTAGTATATGTTTGCCCAAAAAAAATTGCAAGCACTCTAGACAGAGGACTTGCAATGAGAGAGACGTTACGTCTAGGTTGTAAAACCTTGAAAATGTATTTTGAGAAGACCATCCAGCTGCAAAACATGTCTTGCAAGGACACAACTTTCGTCCATGCCAATGAAGAGGTGATGCCTCTAGTTGAGTGTGCTTTACCACCAAATGTGTAATTCGCACCCTGTGACTCATAAACCAGGTAGATTGCATCAACAATCCAGTGAGAAAGTCTTTGCTTTGAGATGGACGTCCTTTTGTGCATCCTCCATAGCACACAAAGAGCTGGTCAGACAGTCTGAACTTTTGGGTGCGGTCAACATATGGGTAGTGCTCGCACAGGGCATAGTAAATGCAAGGACTGTTGCTCAATCCA
Organism: Moxostoma hubbsi; assembly: GCA_032164185.1. Taxonomy (NCBI): domain Eukaryota; kingdom Metazoa; phylum Chordata; class Actinopteri; order Cypriniformes; family Catostomidae; genus Moxostoma; species Moxostoma hubbsi. The sequence continues at coordinate 27,388,136 of JAVLUX010000002.1, read as the reverse complement.
AAAATGGAGGAGGGAAAAATGCTTGAAGGTGGACCACTTGAGCTCTGAAGGGCATGGATAAAACCTTAGGCACATAGCCTTTTCTGTGTTTGATTGTGGCCTTTGAAAGTCCCGGACCAAACTCCAGACATGAATTGTCGACTGACAGTGCTTGCAAATGACCAACCCGTGTTAATGAGGCCAAAGCCAGCAGTAATGCAGTTTTAAGAGAAAACGTGGAATTTTTGAGTCCAGAGGCTCAAAGGGCTGCCCCACAAGCACTTTTAAGACCTAAGTTATGTCCCGGTGATGCCATGTGAGCAGCAGACATGTGAGCGAAACCTCTGCGCACTTTGCCAATTTTTTTATTATCTTTATGCTCTAATCCAGTGAAGTTCGTTACACCCAGTAACATATTTGCTCTTTGAGGTAAAAATGCCAAAGAAGTCAAAATCCTCAGACTCTGGAAACATTAAAAGACACCTACGCGCTCAAGCTGAAAACTCTGACGACCCTGCGAGCTGGGGACTCAATTTGGAGGCCGCGACGGGAGAAGAAAGCCAGCGTCAACTGTCCAACATCTCGGTGAATAGGTTGATCGATTATGGCAATACAAACAAAATTCTCTGAGTTGGTCACAAGAGTGGCAGATATTGGGAAACAAATTGATTATCTGGAGTCATCTGAAAAGGAATTATCCGCTAATCCACCAGCATCCAAAACAGACTTGGAACACATTTTGGAAAAATTGGAAGATTTCAAAAATAGGAACCAAAAGAACAATATACAGATTGTTGGAATTTCTGAGCATGAAGAGGGCAGAGATATGGTTAAAATCCTGGATGATCTCTTTCTGAGTCTCGACTGTCTAAGGAAGCTGGATGCCATTTTTGTTTCATTTTGCTTTGACTCCGCCTAGTGGCTGGAGGTTTTCTATCATGACACTTCTTCAAGAAACTTGCATTGATGGAAGATAGCTTTTACACTGAAGTTCCCGGCCAGATTGAGAATGGACATTATGGATGACCACAAAATGTACATGCACACAAAGAGGACTTGTTTTATAAAGTGAACAGAATGAGTAAGTCATGGTATGTATATATATATATATTTTTTTTTTTTTTTTTTTTAATGTGGCCTCCGAGTGAAAATGACTCGCTCAATACACAATTGATCATCCGAGGAACCAGGATGTCTGTTTTATTTCTTTTTATGCTGGTTCTGCCTAGTGGCCGGGGTTCTTTTTGTGGAATTACACTGCTTCGGGACAGTTGTGGATGAATATGTTCATTCTTTGTGCTTATGCCTCCTGTTGGCTGGAGTTTGTTTTTATGGTGTATTTTTAAGGGACATTAGAATGATTACCTCATCTGCCTTACTCATAAACAGCCGGTTCACTGATCACTTGGTTGTCTGTCCAAGGAAACTGAAGGCTTATATCAGCTGGAATTTGTTTTGTGGAGGAACACACCTTCGAGACAGGTCTGTGAATGAAAGGTCTACATGTTCTTTGTGTTTATTCTGCCTGTTGGCTGGGGTCTATTTAAAAATAATTTTCTGTTATGTAATTTTGCCTCACAAAATTTGTGCAGAAGCACCGGACTCGAGCAATCCAATGGCAAAGTTGTCGTGGGGGCTCTCGCATGCATAAATGGACCTTTTTAGTTTAGAGGGATTGACACCAGTTGGCGCTGTCGTGTGCAGGATTACTGCGCATGTTTTTCTTTTTTCTGTTTGTTTTGTTCGGGGGAAGTTCAGGGTTTGATTGTTGCACTAATGGGGAATGTGGTCTGTATAATCTTGTTTGTCACACAATTTATTTTTGTTATTATATCAATATGTCAAATGATAATATGAGTAGGTTATCTCGCTCCACATGGAATGTGAATGAGTTGGGACACCCCGTAAAAAGGAAGGTTATTTATTTTCTTAAGCGTAAGAAATATGATATAGTGTTCCTTCAAGAAACGCATCTTTCCCTACAGGAAGCTGAAAAATTTGAGAAGATATGGGGTGGATATGTTTTCTTTAGTGCTGGCTCAAGTAAGAATAGGGGAGTCATTATACTTATAAATAAACATTGACAATTCAAATGTCTTAAACAGTGTAAAAATAAATTAAGTCATTATTGTTTTAGGAGAAATTATATTTACACACCTAACACTGATGATTAGGACTTTTTTATAGATCTTGAAGTGATGTTGCAAGCCGCTGGCACCCCTAATGATAAAAGATACTTTAATCTTTTGATGGACTCAGTCCTTGATCATAGTGGAGAAAAAGTGTGTAAGCCCCCTAGAGCAACATGACGCTCCACAGGATGAGTAAATATCTAGGTCTTGCAACTTTTGAACCCATCTGGTAGGGACAATACATTTTTTTCATCAGTTCATAAGATTTATTCTAGAAATAGTTTTTTTATGTCTAAGTCCATCATTTCATCTGTTGTGGATTGCTCAATTGGAAATATCTTCGTCTCAGATCACGCCCTGGTGAGTTAAAGGATGTTGCCACATAAAGAGAAATAAATCATGTAATTGGTGCTTTAATGTATCCCTTTTGTAAAATCTAATTTCCAACAAATGTTAAAGACTGTAATCAATGTCTATATGGAGACCAACTGGTCCTCAGTATCTTCTGTGGGTGTGGCTTGGGAGGCACTTAAGGCAGTTCTTAGGGGTTTGATCATACAGTATGCCTCATTCACCAAAGAATCCAAAGCATGTGAACTTGTGGAGTTGGAAGGGAATATAAAAAGTGCAGAGGCAGAGCTGAAGCACCGAATGTCATCTGATGGCCTCAGAGAATTGACCTGATTGAAATACAGATATAGTATAATTTTGTTGCAGAAAGTGGAGTATTGGTTATTCCGGGCAAGACAGTTATACTTTGAGTCAGCAGGAAAAACAGGGAAGCTTTTGGCTACATATAAAGCAGAGCATTGTCTTTTTCTACCATTCCCTCAGTGAAATCTGCTGGTGATGAAATATTTACCTCAGTCATTGATATTAATAATGCTTTTAAAGAATTTTGTCTTGATCTCTATAGTTCCACATCTTCGTCTACTGATGAAGAAATTAGAAACTTTGTGGAACAATTAGAACTTCCTAAATTGAAAAATTATCTTGATTCTGAGATAAACTTGGAGGGGCTTGATGAGGTAATTAAGGCCTTGCTTACAGGCAGGGATCCGGGGCCAGACGGTATTGCCGCTAAATTTTGTTGATATTATGCTACAGAACTGATTCCACTTTTGTTAGAAGTTTATATGGAAACATTAAAGAATGAAAATCTTCCTCCAACCATGACCCAAGCCCGGATCAGTCTGACTCTTAAAAAGGACAAAGATCCAAGGGAGTTTATGAGTTGCCATCCAATCTCCAGCTAAATGTAAAAATGTTGTCAAAAAATTTGATATATATATGAGATATATAGATATATAGATATAGATCAGGTGGGGTTTATTCAGGGCCATAGCTCTTCTGATAACATTAGGCATTTCATCAATATCACATGGTCAGTGGCGAATGATCACTCCAGTCGCGGCCATCTCACTTGACCCCGAAAAACCTTTTGATATGATAGAATGGGATTATCTTTTTAAGATTTTGGAAATATACAGGTTTGGGAGTACATTTATTGGTTGGAATAAGTTACTTTATAGACACCCGGTAGAGGCAGTATTAACAAATGGACTAATTTCAGATTATTTTACTTTGAATAGGGGCACTTGGCAGGGTTGCCCTCTTTCCCCATTATTGTTTTGTCTTGCCCTGGAACCATTAGCTGTCACGATAAGGAAGGAGGAGGATTTTCCAGGGGTGGTGGCAGGAGATATGGCGCATAAAGTTTTGCTTTACGCAGATGAAATTTTGCCTTCCTGAAGTTTTCAGGATATAGAGTCAATTGGTCTAAATCTGAAGCTTTGTCTATGACAGCGTACTGCACAGTAACAGCTTTCCAGCTGGGCGCTATCCCAAGTGGGCCTGGGAGGCGGTCACAGGACAGGGACTGGGTCAGGTGGCCTGGGAGGCGGCCACAGGACAGGGACTGGGTCAGGTGGCCTGGGTAAGGCAGACGGAACCACAGAAGGAGGAGTCTCTGGGGAATCGGGTAGAGCTGCAAGCGGAACAGTCTCTTGGTAAGCAGGTGGAGCCGCTGACGCAATAGTCTCTGGGGGAGTGGGCGGAGCTACACGAGGAATAGTCTCTGGGGCTGGAGCCATGGAAGACTCTGGGGGCAGAGCCGTGGAAGTCAGAGCCGAGGGAGGTGGAGCATTGAGAGGGAGCTGTGGAAGAGTCTGAGGGCAGAGCCGAGGGAGGTGGAGCCAAGGGAGACTTATGGAGAGGAGCTGAAGGTGGAGCCGTGGAAAACTCTGGAACGGAGCCAAGGGAGGCGCAGGCGTGGAAGACTCCGGGGGCGGATCTGAGGGAGGCAGAGCTATTGAAGACTCTGGTGGTGAAGCCGTGGAAGGCGCAGCCATGAGAGGCTCGGGATGACCTCCATGGTCGTGAGCACTGACAGAGACTGGGAACGACCTCCGTGGTCGTTAGCACTGGCAGAGACTGGGGAACAACCTCCAAGGTTGTGAGCACTGGCAGAGACTTGGGAGAAGGTGCCCTCTACCATCTCTTTCTCCTTCGGCCAACATGGAGCGTGGTTAAGGGGATGGTCGAGGCTACAGGCGCTGGCTCTGGGACGGTAGAGGCTACAGGCACTGGCTCTGGGACGGTCGAGGCTACAGGCGCTGGCTCTTTGACCGTGGCAGGTGTGGGCACTGTCTCTTTGACCATGGTCACTACCGCTGGCTGTGGCAGGGAATCGACCACTGGAAACAGGATAGGAAGATTTGAATGGCTGGTATATCCATTTCTTAGGTCATTTCTTCTGTAATGTTTGGTGCCCAAGGAGTGGAAGAGAGGATATGCAGGAGTAGAATCTTTCAAACTTTAATAATAAAAACTGGAGTAGTACATTTGCTGGAGTAGAAAGAAACACTGGAGTGGAAACAAACATAACCATTCAAACATTAACATATCAAACAGTACTATTCTAATATTACAACTTAATGAGGGAATGACATACAGGTGGGGATAGCAAGGAAGTGATAAAGGCACATGGAGACAAACTGTGACATACACAAGATTTTATTTTATGATTATACATTCCGTCTCAGACATGTGGCTCATTGTTCACTTCCGCCTGAGAGAGCCCCTCCCTGGTTCTGTATAGAACATTACGTTTTTGCCCCTATTTCGCCATTGCAGAGCCTTTCTATCAAATTAATCTGAGAGGTTAAGTTACATCCCATTATCTCGCATTTGCACTTGGTATGGACAAAAGTGTCAAGAGTGTCAAGTGTTTTTAATTCGGATCTCCAAATTATATCAACAAGTCTCCTTTTTGCTGGTCAGAGTGGATTGGGAGGGGGATTACTACACTTTTTGGGATTCCCAGATCTTAGTTCTGTAGGTATTTACAGCTGCACCACCTGCTCTGTACCGTTTTGGGAGTGGTTTACACTCCCCTAAAGCAGCAGATACTCTGGGAGTGGTGAATACTGCTTTTGGAAAAGGTCATGAGGCATAAGTGTATTAGTCCCTGCTAATTCAGCGATAAATATCTAAACTTGGCACTGGAGGAGGGAGTGTGGGCTAGGATTCTAAAAAAAACATCATATCTGCATCTAGAGATGGAAGGATTTGCCATCCAGGATCTCTATAATTTCTGGAAACCAGGACTGATTGGGCCACTTCGGCACAAGCAATATAATTGTTTCCTTGTCCTCTCTGACTCTGCATATGAAAAAGTGAAGGATGCAAACATTTGAGCCATTGCTTCCACTCCTATCGGAGCTTGGGACTTGGAGTACCAGAGGGGACAGTAGCCGTTCTCCGCTGAAGCAAATATGATTGATCTCTGCTTTGCCAAATATTTCCCAAATCCTCAGAACAGTATGAGAATGAAGTTTCCATTCGCCCGGCATTGCTCCTTGGCATGACAACAGGTCTGCGGCAGTTTATGTATGCCACAACTGTCGTGTTGTCCGAGCGAATCAGATCATGATAATTTGCTATTTCGGGTTGAAAAGCCTTCAAGGCTAGGAAAACAGGCAGCAGTTCCAGGTGGTTGATATGCCACACCCTTCTCGCACCTTTACAGGGTGCCGGAAGCTGGGCAGCCATTGCACACTGCAACCCAATCTGCACTGGAAGAGTCCGTGGCCACCACTTTCTGTCTGAAAATCTGCCCTAGCATGACACCTTGCTGGTAGAAAGCAGGAGCTGGCCAAGGTGCTAAAGCAGCTAGACAGAGATGAGATATAGTGATGCACATGAACCATTGGCACCAGGCATGTTGTGGCACACCGTGCTTGTGACAGTTCTGAAGAGGTCTCATGTGTAAAAGACATAATGGAATAATGGTGGATGCTGCCAACATAATCCCCAATAAAGTTTGAAATAGCTTCAATGGAAGTGTTCTCCCCAGTTTGAACTGAGACAAGACACTGGAGAATGGCCTGAACGCACTCGCTTGAGAGATTTGTATGCTCACTCATGGAGATGAGACTGACTACCAAAAGGAGATTTGTTGGCTGGGGGAGTGTGTGCTCTTCGCCAGTTGACATTGAAGCTCAAGTTGTTCAGATATTGGAGCAATAAGTCCCTGTGCTGGCATAACAGTGCATCTGATTGGGCCAGTAAAAGCCAATCGTCAATGTAGTTCAAAATGTGCACGCTGCTCAGTTTCAGAGGGGCGAGTACTACATCGATACACTTTGTGAACGTGTGAGGAGCCTTGGACAATCCGAAGGTCAGGACTTTTAATTGATATGCGGTTCCCTCGAAAGATGATCTCAAAAAAATCCTGTGATGTGGTACGATTTTTATTTGAAAGTGCACATCTTTCAAATCTGTCGACACAAACCAATCGTGTGGGTGGACGTGTGATAAGATCTGGACATGCGATAAAAAAAATATTTTGAACGGGCACTTTGCAAGTATTCGATTCAAATGTCTCAGATCCAAAATTTGCCAAAGCCCACCATCTTTCTTTGGGACAAGAAAATAGCAGCAGTGAAACCATTTGTGTGCTTGACAATCTGGAACAACCTCTATCAAATTCTTTGTGAGAAGATTGTGTATTTAGGCTCGTAACACAGATGCACTTTCGGATGGAACCATGGAAGACAAAACACTAATGAAACAGGACAGCCAACTTGCAACTTGCATGAGGAGCTTGTCTTGGAAAACTTGGAGCACCGCCATTGCATGGTGTGGTGAGCCAGCTTGCCCCACAGCTGAGTATACTTTCCAGGCAGTGTGGATGTTAATCGTCATGTCTTGGAAGGATGAACAGGGCGTGATTTCCATGACATGCTACTCGCCGGGTAGATATGTGCCACTACTGCCTCCTCCACAGGGGGTAGTTCAGCATAACTTTTGTCATCCCCATGGTCCACTTTAGTGAGGAGAGTGGAATCACTGTTTAAGTGAGCAGAATAGCATGCAATCCAGGATCTAATTAGTTAGTTCTGAATAACGGGGAAGATCTGTGGAATGTGGTCGCTTGACAATGTCCGGACTGCATGAACCACGGATCAAGGTAAGATTTTTCCAGTTCCTCTGGAGGATACCACTCAAGATCAAGCTCCTCGACTTCCCTTGATAGGACGCAAAGCATCTCCTTGTCAGTGGTGTGTGCACGCTCCTCACATTCACTGGGTGAAGGAACAGCGACATCCTCCATTGACCACTCGCCAGATGCAGCGAGACATAACATCATCCCTAGCATCAAAACCACCAATCGTGATGAGGTTGTGCACTCCAGCAGAGAGCTGATGCTCATTATGCACATACTATATCAGCATAGATGCTTGCAGGGCGTGTGACAGCACGAGGTCCACCTAATATTCATCCCACTCGACTTTGTGGTACCGCCATACCTCCTTGATTTGTTGGGATCCAGACTTTACAGGGGGCCTTTAGAGTCCAAATTAAGATTGCTGTCAGTACGGTTGTCAGTACAGAGCACTATAGGCTCCTCTAGTTCTCAACACCAGTCGCTGGTGACAGGAGCCATCTTTTATTCTTATCATTTAAGTAAAAGACTGCGCAGGGCTGATATTTCCACCCTGCCCATGCACAGTTTCATCCCACCCATTACAGAGGAGCAATTTTAATCTATGTCCATGCAACTTTTAATGATCTTCTTCATGCTCACTTGTAATTATTATTTTTTTTTACTATATTAGATGTCACAATTCATTTAATTATTTTCAAAAATGAGATTAAGTAAGAGAAATTATGACACTTCATTAATGTAGTATCTGCCAATAAAAATGGGAACTGTTTCATTATTAATAAATAGCAAATAGCCATTTTCAAACTCCTATTGGAAAGGAAAAATTAATATCATAGGATTCTCTAAATTTACCCTCTCCAACCGACAATTCTTAGGAATAGGCTACTCTCCATCCCCACACACAACTCATGCTCATGCAAAATGCTCAACAAATCTAATCAGGTCCTGTGGGTGCATACATGAGGCCTGTATATAAAATTGAGTTGAACAAACACAGGGTTACAGTGTAGCTTTCAGGTTGACAAAAACAAACAAATCCAACCCGGTTCAGATCAGGTAAAGTGATCTTCACTGAGTTTATGATTAAAGGTTTAGTTCACACAAAAATAAATATTAATGTAACTTTAAAGGGCTGGTTTTAGAGAGCATTTGCAAGCAAACAATGTTGACTCAAGGAACTATACAAATTTATATATCAGGATAAATTTATTGCACACCTGTATTATTGATTGGCAAAAAACCTCTCTTCAGCAAGCTGCACAGTGTTACTTCAAAAAAATATAAGACCTACCTAACTTCATAATTCTAAACAAGGTAAAAATAATAAGTCATATACAGTGCAAAAGTTTTTGGTTTTGTTGTTGTTGTTATAGGGTATAATGAGATTTGTGTTTGCTTAATGAGCAATAATTACAAACACTATGACCTGTTTTGAAGAGAACAGCTAATTCAAAACCATCAGTAAGCTCTCTCCCTCTTTTTGTAGACACAAGCACATCCTACAGAACATCAGAATAAGACATTCTCTAAGTTTAGCTGGCCTTGAAGGGTCTTTCATATTCATCAGTCTGGAATGTACATAATTCAGAAGCCAGCATGCATCTTGGGAATGGTGGTGTATGTTAGGAACACAAATGGATGAATAATACAAGACGTCTGGTGCACACAAACGTTCCAGTTGAATAAACACACACTGTGCATCTGGCACTGTCCCACTTTATGTCCTCTGCCTGATGCTTTTATCAGAAGCAAGAACTTAGCATGAATGAATTCTAGAGAATTAAACGTTTTATTTTTTGTTTTTTGCAATAATGGGGTGTATTTGCATGCATTTTACTGATAGACTAAATACTGATCATGAAAAGACCAAGTGCATTAGAGACAGATAGCAATCCAATGACTCAAAGTTACCTCATGAGGTGGTTTGAGATGCATTCAAAACGCAACTCAACCAAGTGTAAATCTGTTTGTTCAGGCCACATACATAAACTTTACACATCCCAGATGGAGCTATATCAGTAAAAGGAAGTTTAGAAGCCCAAAGAAGGCAAAGAAAAGGCTAGCCATAACAGCTGTTGCCTTTTGTACCACAATAGTAAGTAAACATAATCCCCTCCTGTTTTTATTTTTCATGATTTTATGAGCCACGTCAAGTGTATTGTTTTTGTTGCCAAGTGTAAATGGGATGTCCCATTACATGTAGACCCTGTCTACACTGGATGTGAGTGGCATATCACGTCAAAAGCTATAGAACCCATTATAATCATTAATAATGTCTACACTGGAAGCATCTGTTGCGTCGTATTGTGTCATGCCGTCAGTAACCATGTGTGCCATTCCATTATGTGCTGCACAAGCTGGCCCTACTACTGCCAACAATACAAATAAATGGTTTAGAATGTTCGCGTCAACACGCCCAGTTTAGACAGCCTCGAGCCAGTGTATCATGTTAACGGATGTGCCCGGTGTAGACAGCATGTAAATGTAAAGCAATTCAGTCTATCGTGGCACATTAAGTGGTTTCATGTAATTAGGTCCAATGTTGTTCCAATTATGCTGTAATATTCATTACGCACAAGTTTACAGTGTCTAAAGCCCCCTACGTATGATTTGGAGAAAATACATTTTCTCATTTGTCATATAACTACTTAGCCCACACTTTGTTTAAATAGCATATTGCTTCGATTTTCATTTGGGGAAAATATTGACACAGCTATGACTACTTGCATGCATTGCAGTAATGTGATGTGAAGTATATGTTCATCAAAACCTAGATATATATTTTGTAAAATGTATACTTTGGTGTGAAGAGCATAATGCTATTTACACCAACAATGTATTTATTAATTTGTTTATTCATTTCATGGTTTTGCATGGCTAATGTGTTTATTTCAGCCTAGATCGTTAGCCTCCACATGATGTCAGTTTTTAAGCAGAGCGCCCCTGTGATTCACACTCCCAGCATCTTCAGGCTGAAGTCTGCTGATAACTGAATGAGAGGTGAGTCACTAATAGAGGTTACTAACTGATTCACAAACTGAAACAATATCAGTCTGCAATGGCATGATGGATATTTTAACCACTTCAAAGTAAGCTAATGCATTCCTGGTGATAACGTGGCTTTTAAGAGAAAGAGACCGTAGTGTGACAGAATGACTGAGAAATAAGCAACAGACAGAAAGACAGAGGTCATTGCTGCTGCAGAGATTGTAGTGCTCGAGACAGTGGAAAGAAACAATGCAGATGGGACCTGAAGAGAGAGACATGGGCGGAGAGGGGTTGCCTGACATTAATAGCACAATATTGTCAACAAAGCAACAGGTTCTAATCATTTTCTAAAATACCATCATAGACAAGCATCTGGATTTAGGTGTGCAGAAACTGTGAAGATTCAACTGGAACCCTTCCAGCATATACCCTTATACTCAGGGAGGGACACTTCCTCATCTGTAAAAGTGCCATTTATCTTCCAGTGGTGGGGGTTCAACATTTCTGCCCAGACAAGCATTTTCCAAGGGCCTCAAGCTCTGTCAGTCGGTCTGATAACAGCTCGGAGATCTACTCTAATGGAAGCCTGAGTCAGCTCTTTCACAACTGCCCATTCAGCCAGCTAAGTGGAACGTAACCTGTCAGTTTAGGATGGTTTGTTCTTAAATAGTTTCTGTGCCAGGAGAACAGTAAGGATGTTTTTTACGCAACAGAAATAAGAGAAAACACAGGGGGTCTGTATATGGTCAGCTTTGCTTTGAACACCGTAGCTGCCTTCTGGCTATTTGATTTTCCCATTTTTCACAAATGGTTGTATTGTACACAGAATCCCAGTGACTAGATGCTTTATTTCTCTGCCTCTGATACAGTGTCAAAGAATGCCCTCACAGAAGCTAATTTAGAGGGAATTAATTGAAATGCCAGGGCAGGCAATTATTTTGTCAGAAAACACCTTGTGATCATTGCGTGGAGCTGCCAGGCTCCTGTGGCAGATTGTCAGAAAGCCCTTCCTAACACAGAGGGACCGTGGAGAACCAGCATGGAGCCTAATAAATAAAACTCATTGAGCCCTCTCCACTCATTACCATGTCATCTCAAATAACGAGTCCTTTCAGAGAGAAGCTACTAGAAGATGTATGGCACAGTAATTAGTTGTTTGCGGCTTGTAAATTATTTATTCCCAAAATACATTTAAAGTACAAGCAAAATTGCACAACAAGCATTTGAGGAACTGATGCATTATGTATGCCTTTATTCACAAGATGGGTTTTAATTTCACAGTGAAAGTGGAACAGTTTTTCTATTGGTTGATTAAAAGAACTAGCGCTGCCCAATTTGCGGATTAATAATTCTTTTGAGTCGGTTCTTTTCAGTGCTTTGGCCAAAGGAGCTTGCAAAATGCTCTGAATCGATTCATGATTCAGTACAGTTTGTTCAGAGTGCTCTCTCACTGAATCATTTGGAGCGGTTTCTCACACAGTAAAACAGCATTGGGATATTTATGAACACCGAACAAACAGTGCTGGATACAGTGGAAATTGACATACAGTACAATCAACTGAAAAAAAAAGCTGTTCTTTTGAGAGGTACTGTAACTTTTTAGAAACTTCAGCTAGTGCTGTGTCATGTGAATACGGGGCTCTTCATGCTGAACATGCTGTTTTTCAATCATTTTCCATGTAATCATTAGCTAGATGGATGTCTTTTGACAACTGCGTCATGTTTCACTATGTTTTTAGCATCTCACATGGGGGCGCTCATTTCTAGAAGCCATGTCATGTTAAAAAGAATTCAACTGATAAAAAGGCATTGTGGCAGGGCGGAGGGCAGGGCTATTCCCTTATCAGGCTAGTCAAGCCTCTGAGAGGGAATGTCAGTCATGTGTGTGTTTGTCTTTTGTTTAAGTTTATCATTAAAATATTATTTATATTGCCAAGCCGGTTCTCGCCTCCTCCTTTCCATCGAACTATGTTACACGCATCTCGAGACCCCAGCGTTCTGCTCCATTCATTGGGGTGTGTTTTGCTTTTTTTTTAGCACTAGAACGCATTTGTTCTGAACGGTTACTGGAAGAAATCCTTTAGCCAATAGTTACATCAACGCTACTCATTCTCAAGTGAAAAAATAGCTTCTCTCAAAGTCATCAGAATTGAATGCTTTATTTTTGTAAAAACATTCTCACGGCAGACCATACACCTAGAACCCCTAGATGTAAAGTTGTATTAGGCAGATTTTTGTGCATTCAATCAGATGAAATCCCGCAGGCACCCATGACAAACGGTATTTAAATGGAATAAGCATTGCATATATCCCATGTGCAAATCAAACCGGGTCATAGAATTAAAAACTATCTCTTCGTAGTGTATGAAGGCAGTTCTACACAGTATGCTGTACCTCCATGTTACCTACTCATTTTCAACAGGTGTGTAGAATGCTTTTTCTTTTCACGGCTGCCATGTGTCATTGACAAATCAAAGGTAACTTTAATAAGCAGACAATTAGCTTTTGACTGAAATCACTCCCTATTCCCTATATACTACACTATAAAGAGAGTGAGTAATGAGTGAGTGATATCACTCATTCACATTTATTTAATCTGTATTCCGTTCGTGGTTAAACACAAAATACATTTTATTAGATTTAAAGCTATATAAACATATACTGTATATGATGGAGAAGAAAGCAATGATAATTAACTTTTGTTATATGCATGCAAACAGTCATGAAAAATTATACTGAAAGCTGTACTCTGAAGCATCCATGCAACCATTTACCTGATTATCCTATGAGTCGCAGGGAGTGAACTCCTCAGCATAAACTTTCTTAATTAAAAGTCTAGGTTGTACATTAGATGTTTATGCTTTGATTAATTTAAACTCAATACAACCATAAGGTCAACAAAAATACAAATTTTGGATTCGCCTCGTCAGCTTTATAGCAAACATCAATTGCAAAGAACCAGCAATGTAATTGATTTGTTTCCAGATTGAGATAAATATATATTACATTCCTGTCTTACTCAGAAATGGACAGAATGGATTACGTTTACATAGTTACATTGCAAATAAATGAAGCTATTGGCAACTTTCAGCATCTCTTAAAATATTGACGTGTCCTCCTTTTACTATAACAGATGACTTAATAGCGACAAGACTTTTTATAGTTGGGGAACTCTTCCTTTCTCTAAGAGCACCAGGATGCGTGAGATGGCCATCACATCCTTATGCACAAAGTGCTTGAGGCAACATGATGCAACAGGCACCCAAATTGTCACTGCTTTTTTGACAAAGCGCAAAGCAATTCAATATTTAATGAAAAGAGACCCATAACATCCACCTGGGAATTGCTTCTATTTTATGATATATTTGTGGAAACTGAGTGCCACTTCTCTAAATGAATGCACGCTGCTTGTCAAGTCCCTTTGCCCAGCTACAGATGGGCAATCTTTGTCAGTGGCCATTGAAGCCAGTGAAAACCCCACATTATATTAACTTTTATGCCTGTTTTGTCTTTTTTTTATCCACAGTAGAATTAACTAAGTGACATAAAATTAAATCTATTATTTAATGGAACAAAGTGCAAAGGATTCAGTTTTTGCTCTTGTCTTGTTGGACTTACTCCAACTAGAGCTACATCAACAAAGGAAGAGATGCAAAGGCACATCAGCGGTATAAGAGGTCCACTCGCTTTTCCATAGTATCAGCACATTCTAATGTCCATTAGTTTGATCTCCATGAGAGAGACAACCCCTCAAACTTTCAGAACCAATTAGATACCAAGTTCTTTCTTTATCATTTTATTTTTTAAGTATGCTATACTCCTGACAGTGTCAATCACTGAAAATATTGGGTCAGACTTCACTGTTTACATTTAGGCACTGTCTATCATTCACTAGCAGACATTGCATGCTTGAGCACCATGTTGACGATTACATTGACAGTCCAGTATAAACAATGTTCCCCACAGACAACAACAAAAAAATGTCTGGCAACACAAAAAAAAAAAAAACAGTAAACATATCCTAGTATGATATTACTGTGCTTTACTGACATGCACATTTTACAGCGAGACAATTTTAGATTTGTTTATTCCATTACTCCTTGCTCGAGGGAGGATACTGCTTATCAGAATGTCAGTCTACACCTCATTCACTGCTGTTTGATGTTGTCTGACCTAAAACATTCAGCTGGAGAGGGAACAGAGCCATGATGTAGGAGTGTTTTATACCTGACATAAATATTCGGCTCTACTGCAATACTAAACAAGCTGGTGGTGCGCAAACTCATATTCATCAAATCATCTCATTTAAACACCACTGTCCCCTTGTCTCACCCTTCCAATCAGAATCACGCAATGTTAATAATAAATCTGCTGTGTTTTCAAAAGAGAGGACTTGTATCCTGATAACTGTTGTCTATTTAAATCCTTGATGGTTAACAGAGGCTGATCTTTGAAGGTTAATAGTTAATTTGTGCTTGGGATAATGAGCCGAAGCATCTCGACAGTGACTCATTATACATTCATGCTGTGTGTTTGTGTATGGTAACAAGGTCAATGTGGATTTTAGTAGAACAACCTTTATCAAAGTTTTGTCATTGTATTTTTTTGCTTTAATTATTTTCTAAAAACAACTTAAAAATGTAAGAAAAAGAAGACAAATTATTGCAATGTTGAAATGAAGGTGCAAGTTTCACTTGCCAGCAAAGAGAATGGAAATTCCAGTTAGATCCAGGATGTATCATAATTAATTTTGTTCCGAGACATACTCCTTTACCAGAATTGTTCATGCAGATTCTTATCAATGCTTCTAAAAGAATGTCACTCTTTTATATCTTAATCAACAATTGTGAAAGTGAATTTCTGTAAAAAAATAAATAAAAATAATAACAAATTTTAATACCATAAAAGAATATCACATCTTTCTTTGAGGTTCTCAAAATAGAAAATAAACATTTTATATACGATAGAAAAATTAAAAACCAGGCCATTTTCATTTTAATAGTTACAATAGATTATATATTGGCATCAATCTTAATTGCCTGTTTAAAATAACAATTTATAGAGCATTTATAATGAAGACATTTTTGCATGATTATATAAATGTAGCATTTCTGTATAATGTCAAATTAATCTCTGTCTGTGCAATAACGAAGCATGTGTAGTCTCTACCAAAATGGAATCTCATTATGTCAGTTTTAACCTCATGAAATCGGTCAAATTTATCACACATTGCATTTTAATAAAGTAAAATCACAGGAGATAACTAATCTCAACATTTCTTATCCATGACTCCCAAGCCCTCAAATGAAATGCCTGCCATCACCATCGGTCAATTTAGGCTAATCTAATCTGTTTCTATCAGCAAAAAAAAAATAAAAAATCCTGCTTCATTGTGTTGATGTTTAATGCATGTCCACTTAGACTGGCCATATGCAAATGTTGTTGATTTTTATAAAATACGCTATAGCGGGTCTCACTCAAACAACAATCACATAACGAGAACATAACTTTAATTCTGTCTAACACATTTTAGATTATATGTTAGAGAGGAAAAGAGACAGACACTTCATTTCTTTTTCATGTGCTCTTCAGCAGAGCTAATCACCTCTGCGGCTATAGCCTTCTCATCGACTCCATCAGGCACAATCCAGGTTCAGACTGATAATTTTTGTGAAAAGATGGTGTAGTAGCACATTCCAATTTTCACTTAATGTCTCTTCCTTTTATTACATCAGCAGACGTCCTATTAGTTGTGTGAATTATATCAGGTGTTTTTCAAATGCATTTATTTTATTTTTTTTTACAAATTTTACCTGAATTTGACAAATTGGACTGCTTTTTTATGGCAAGCAAATGTTTAACTGCTAGGTTATTAAAATGTATAATTATTGCAGCACAATTAAAGGTTAGATATCCAGGTACAGGTGTTACCTGAAGTATTCACGGATGGTTAGGTCCGCCTGGGCCAGCTCCATGAAGTACGCTGCTAGATCCATTGATGGCCAGTTGTTCTGTTACGAATGGAGCAGACGAGGAGTGGGGATCTAGGTGCAGCTTTATTTAAAGACACTGAGACAAACGACTACAACACAGGAACAAACAAAACATCCACGATGGGAAAACAAAAGTGATAAACAAGGGAATGATCCATGACTGGGTCAGACAGGAGCTCAGGCTGGAACACAGACAAAAAGGTTTAGCAAACAACATAGCATACAACAACTGACAACGAGTGGTGGAAAAACAGGGTTTAAATAAACAGGGATAACGAGGAGCAGGTGCAAACAATGAGGGAGACAGCTGGCAGTGATGAGGGCACTGAATGCTGGGAAATGTAGTGAGGGAGAGATGAAGGTGAGGGAAAAATACAAGGCAGACAATGGGAATCGTGACAGAATCCCCCCCTCAAAGGGGCGGATTCCAGACGCCCCAAAACAAAAAACGGGGGGAAAAAAAAAAGGACAGAACAACCCAGGAGTGAAGGGGGCTCAGGGTGGGTGGGCAGACCAAGGGGCAAACGGACAGTCAAGGGGGGGCACAAGGGACAAACGGACAGTAAAGGGGGGGGGGGGGGGGCACAAGGGGCCTACACCGGATGGACAGAGTGGGTCAGGAGGCCGGGGTGGAGGCCACAGGACAGGGACAGGTTCAAGGGGCCTGGGAGGTGGCCGCAGGACAGGGGATGGGTCAGGAGGGATGGGGTCAGGGGATCTGGGAGGTGGCCACAGAATAGGGGACGGTTCAGGAGGTCTAGGAGATGGCCGTAGGACAGGGAATGGTTCAGGAGGCCAGGGAGGAGTCCACGGGACAGGGTCAGGAGGCCTGGGAGGAGGCCACAGGAGAGGGACTGGGTCAGAAGGCCTAGGGGAAGGCCACAAGACAGAGTTAGAAGGCCTGGGAGGAGGCCATAGGACAGAGTCAGAAGGCCTGGGAGGAAGCCACAGGACAGAGTCAGAAGGCCTGGGAGGAGGCCACAGGACAGGGACAGAGTCAGGAAGCCGGGAGGGCGGAGCCGAGGAGGACTGTAGGGGCGGAGCCGCAGAAGGCGGAGTCCAGGAGGACTCTAGGGGCGGAGCCGCGGAAGGCGGAGACCAGGTAGGCTCTGGAGGCTTGGCCGTAGAAGACGGAGCAGGCAGAGCCATGGAAGGCGGAGCAGGCAGAGCTGTGGAAGGCGGAACCAAGAAGGACCTCTGGGGCAGAGCCGTAGAAGGCGGAGCCATGGAGGACTTCAAGGGCAGTGCCGTAGAAGGCGGAGCCGTGGAGGATTTCAGGGGCAGAATCGTGGAAGGCTCAGGTGACGTGGTAGGCTCTGGTGACAAGGAAGGCTCGGGAGGCAGAGCTGTAAAAGGCGGAGTCCCGGGGGGCTCAGGTGATGTGGAAGGCCCGGAAGGCGGAGCCATAGGAGGCGGCTCAAGGAGCGGAGCCAACTTCAAAGGCGGAGCCATGGTAGGCTCCAGGGGTGGAGCCGTAGAAGGCACTGGAGGCGTGGAAAGCTCCGGAGGAGTGGAAGGCTAAGAAGGAGTGGACGGCTCTGGAGGCGTGGAAGGGCCGAGGATTAGCGCCATGGAAGGCGGAGTCAAGGGAGACTTCAAGGGCGGAGCCATGGAAGGCTCAGGGGACAGAGCCGAAAAAGGCGGAGGCCTGGCAGGCACGAGAGGCGGGGCCCTGGGAGGCTTGAGAGGCAGGGCCCTGGGAGGCGGAGCCCTGGGGGACTTCCCCTCCTCCTCCTCTGGACGATCGAGGCTACAGGCGCTGGCACTGGCACTGGCTCTGGGACGGTCGAGGCTACAGGCACTGGCTCTGGCTCAGGGACGGTCGAGGCTACAGGCACTGGCTCTGGGACGGTCGCGGCTACAGGTGCTGGCTCTGGGACGGTCGAGGCTACAGGTGCTGGCTCTGGCTCAGGGACGGTCGAGGCTACAGGCGCTGGCTCAGGGACGGTCGAGGCTACAGGCGCTGGCTCTGGGGGAGGAGCCGTGGAAGGCGGAGACTGGGTAGCGGAGGCCCTTCTTCTCCTCCTCCTCCTCTGGGCGGACGAGGCTGACAACGCTGGCTCTGGGACAGACGAGGTGGGCAACGCTGGCTCTGGGACGGACGAGGCGGGCAACGCCGGCTCTGGGACGGACGAGGCGGGCAGCTCGTTGGCCGTGGCAGGCGTGGGCGTTGGCACGTTGGCCGAGGCAGGCGTGGGCGTTGGCTCGTTGGCTGAGGCAGGCGTGGGCGTTGGCTCGTTGGCTGAGGCAGGCGTGGGACACCCAGGAGCCCAGCCCGGAATCGAGAGAGGAGGCTCCCCCGCAGCGAAAGTCTCCAGGATGAGCTCCACATATTCCTGCCAGGTGTAGTCTCCCATCTCCGGCAACTCCCACCATCGGTGTCTGGGCAGACCGGACCCATACACAAACTTAAGGGTCTGGTCATCCCAGCCGGTGAGACTGGCTATGCTGGAGAAGTAGTGGGAGAATTCACGGATGGTTAGGTCCGCCTGGGCCAGCTCCATGAAGTACGCTGCTAGATCCATTGATGGTCAGTTGTTCTGTTACGAATGGAGCAGACGAGGAGTGGGGATCTAGGTGCAGCTTTATTTAAAGACACTGAGACAAACGACTACAAGACAGGAACAAACAAAACATCCACGATGGGAAAACAAAAGTGATAAACAAGGGAAACATCCACGACTGGGTCAGACAGGACCTCAGGCTGGAAGACAGACAAAAAAGGTTTAGCAAACAACATAGCATACAACATTCATACAACAACTGACAAGTGGTGGAAAAACAGGGTTTAAATAAACAGGGATAACGAGGAGCAGGTGCAAACAATGAGGGAGACAGCTGGCAGTGGTGGGAAATGTAGTGAGAGAGAGATGAAGGTGAGGGAAAAACACAAGGCAGACAATGGGAATCGTGACAACAGGGCTCTTTCTTCATAATTGTTGTAATTATCCTGTTGGGTTTGGCTCTGGCAGGCTCTGAAGCAAATGCCAAGGTCACTGTTGATATTGTGGAACAGATCAGGGTCACTAGTTTCTGTTGATTTCAGGATATTGTGCGTAAGGGAATTTTAAATAGAGAGAATTCCATTTAAGAAAGAGAATAATGTAAAAAACAAACATGCAAAACATATCATTTATAATAATAATAATAATTATTATTATTATTATTACTGATACTATTATTATTATTATATCAAATAAATAACCTGTGTTGACACAATTGAATGTTTGTGAGTCACCTGTTTGAGTGTTATGTTTTCTATGTTGAATCTATGAGGCTGTTATGTAATGCATCATGATTTGTCCAGAGAATTCGACACAGGTTTTGCTGTCAGACCATATCTCAAAATGGTATATGTCATAATACTGTCAAGGTTTTTAAATGCTGTTTTTATTACCTGTTTAGCCCCTAGGAAATGGTGCATCATAATGAAAAAACTAATTGAGGGTAATTTTGTGCACTAGTTTAAATCCCCTAGACACATAAACTTCAGAAAAGAAATAAGATAATCCAAGCAGAAAAAAAGAGATTTAGAACGAAGTGGAAAGAGAAAAGTCTGTGGTGACAGACTCCTGGGCTATAGATCACTCTGACACATCCTGGTATGGAGCCTAATCTACTGGCATCATTAAATATTCAGTTACTCTTCAATTACACAAGGGCCAGCATGATTTATGCTTTTACGTTTTAATTTCAATTAAGCAACCTGTTTAGCCAATGTCCCATTGCATGCTCGCGTAACAGGCAGAGGGGAAAAACTCAATTATACCCTACAACATGTTGATACGCTATATCAGAAATTGGCTAATACATTTCTTGTCTAGACACATTCTGCTCTTGTTCTCTCGACTCTACTTCCTCCAAAATCAACTTTCAATGTCCGCAGGGTCCTGCTCACACAGCAAACACGCACAGAAAAAAAAAAAACAATTAGATTACTTATGAAATAAAACCTCTGGATTCACATGTAAAACACACCATACAGTGATACTGGAGAGGATTGAGCTGCAAACCTGTGATAGGTAGATAACACTATTTTATTTTATTTCTCTTCAGGACTGAAATTAAAGAGAGGGGAAATATGCTATTTGGACGCTATATGGTCGCAGCATAGACTTAAGCTCAGCAGGCTGCAACAGGTGAGAGAGAATGAATTGTACACCAGCTCTTTTCTTTTTCACATTATTTAATTAGAAAATCAACTGTATACACATTTGATCTAAACTGGTCGAATGCATGCCTCTGGACTGCAGCTTTGACAGAATGACTGTGAGACATTTTCTTGGGATATTGGAAGCCTATGCTAAAGAAGCTAATGATTACTTCTAAAAGTGACTAATAGAAAGTCAGCATCATTTTGTATATATTTTGACTACTAATTATGCAACAGTATTTGGGCAATTTTACCACAGATCTCTATCAAACACCTAAGGAGTTCAGACATCAACAGCTATAATTTAAGCTAGAATTAAAATGAAAATATTCTGAAAGAATATTAGTTGGCTATTTTTACTGATGTAAACACAGTAAAAAGAATAAATGAAAGAAAAATACAGCTAACTTTGCAGCAGAATGGAATACATAAAATGTGCACGTCTTACATTGTCATTGGGGGAAGGATATATCTGCAGGCATTGCTCTAAAAAGGGGTTGAAGCTCCAAACTGCCATTAAATATATACGGAGCCCCTTACCTAACCCTTTCCCTAACCTTAACCATGAATGAAAGTTATGGCCCCTTTTGGCGTTGGCGCAACCGCCTTTTGGAGTAACCACGCCCCTTCTGGAGTAACCCAGTCTTATTTTGAAGATTCCGCCCACATTTGGAGGTCTCCGGCCTGCAGCTATACCTACTTGGTCATTGGGGGCTGAGCCCCTCCTAAGATTGAATTCCTAGAATTGCCCCTGGTAAAATATCAGTTATGTGCTGGAAACAACTCTCAAGCCCATCAAACAGTACATGCACCTGACATGGCAACCAGCCCACATTTAACTGTGTTAAACATAATGTGCTTCTTTGCTCTGGTCCACTTGTTGTGGGTTGTTATTTTTTTTTTGTTTAGTTTTTCTGCTTCAACATGTATTCGCCCTTTTTCAAACAAGTTTTAGCATGCAATTACATTTAAGTAAACTGTGGTATCTGACAGAGTTTATCCATGCATAAAAAACATATTGTGTACGCATACTGCAATCTAACCCAGTGGTTCTCAACCTTTTTATGAATGCCCCCCTACTTCATTGCTTTACTTACTGCATAGTAGTTTGATGCTATTAAATCTGTCAAGCACACAGTATTCATAATTTGCATTTAATTACAAATTCCCCATACTCAACAAATCATCTCATATATTCGTTTACCTGTTTCTTTTTACAAAATTGTTGGAACAGTAAACTGTAACATTAGAATGTAGAATATAAGTATGCCAAACTAAAATAATCTCATGAATAATTTGTATATTAAGTTTTATTCATGTGGAATCAGCCAGAAACAATGGTGCAGCCCAGTGCCATCACTAGCAGGGCTTCATGCATTACTATTTAATAAGATTCAGCACATCAGCAAGCGGTGGGACAGAGTCCAGCCTGTACCCGTGTGTGGCACACACGTGTTCTTACATATAGTTTATACAGAATGCAGTGCAAAAAGAATGCTGAGCATTGGGAAAGCTATTACAGTGGTGCAGATTGCACATGCAGGGTGGCAGATGATGAAATGCCATAAGATGGGGGGAAGAAAAATAGGTCATAGATGTCGGATTCATGGCTTCAATCTCTTACGTGTCATCACCTGAAAGACTAAATGAAGAAAAATTGCACAGAACTAGACACATGCCTAGGGAGCTGATTGTCTTCAGGGTATTTGGTTCCGGGTGTGTTACATATTCCAACCATCCCAGACATGGCTTTACGCTGAAGTTTCCCAAACTTATTGTGTACATATGGCTGCTGAATATTTTCATCTTCTGGGAATAGTGGAGGGGTGGCGGGGGAGTTGATAAAGGTGAGGTGGCTTCCTATTACTATCTATCTCTCTCTGAGAAGTTTTCAGTAAAAATCTCAGAATTTATATGCTTTCCTGGGCTTCTTTCTTCTGCTCCACTCAATTTTGATTTACACAAACAAAGTGAATTGCCAGACAAACAGTCTGCTGTGGATGAGTCAGGACAGCTCAGCTCACACTGGGTTTGCATGCTGCTGAGTGACACATCTTTTTCTTATACACACACAAACACACACATTTGTTTCACTATATCAGTGAGGACATTTAAGAGATTTTATTAAACTAAAAAATAAAATATCTCATTAAATTTCTGTGAACATGACAACATTTTTGCAAATCAAAATGAACATGCTCTATAACACATTTGGCTGCTGTTTTCCAGTGAACTGTCCAGCTGGTGTCATATTCAGTGGCTATTATTATGAATAGGCATATACAAGGCATATTTTATTTATAGAAACTATACATGTAATAGACATTTACATTTTAAACATTTAAAAAAATGGGTGTTTCATTTAGTTTTTGTTGCACTTCTGGTATAAGTCCTGCCCACATTCAGTTGTATCAGAATGCAGAGACAGATAAGCATAATTTTGCGATTGTAACAGATACAAATACAGATAATGGCTGCACTGCACAACCCTAGTGATGGCCGCTTAACTAAAGGAACTATAGAGATAAAACAACAGCGTAATTGTGACCACAATATCTCTGCTTGAACACATGGTAAATTCCAATCTTGCAGCCCAATTCTACTGTGCTTAGCATGATGCAGCAGACCACAATTATCTGACACACTCTGACGGTGTGCCAGGACTGTACAGCATCAATCCACTACTATGATCCAGACACCTAAACCATCTCTTTAACATGTTAAAAATGTGCTTGACTACACTCTGCATCTGAATATATGCCATGATATAATGCTCCTCTCCATTCTTTTATAATTATTTGATAAATTAATGCTAATATGATCAATATAAAGTGCACACAAAGATCTCTTTTAACTAAAATCCAAATATTACTTTCTGCTTTCATCTGGTGGCAATAGCAAGGTGTAAATTGTGCCAGGCACTTTTTGTGAATGCAGCATATCTATCATAAGCCTAATTTACATAGAAAGGAGACATGTTTGCACAGATATAAATGACAAAGTTTTATTTGAAATACTGCATTTTCAGTGCTGATTGTGCATGCTTAAGCAAGATTTCTGGTGGTTAGTGAATAAGATGCAGGTTTTTGCATTGAAATACCACACACAAAAGTGGTTCAACTGTTTAGGGAAATTGCCTATTTTTTTTATACTCATACTGATCGTAATTTGCTCTCACATCCAGTCTCCTCCAAACTCCAAATAAGAAATTGGGTGAGTTCAGAAAACTGCCCTCAGGGCTTTTGTTATTTTGGTGCAAAGCATCACCTCCCACATCTCCCAATCTGCATTTGCAGTCTTGCCTGGAATTCCATTTACCAGCTTTATATTAAACATTAGAGCTCTACCACATGGAAGGTGGTTATTAACAGGTCTATGTGCATTACACACATCAAACTGTGTCACCAATCATTAAGCCTAAATCTAAAGGGAGGGGCCCAATCACAGCAACTCAAGTGAGAATGTACAGAGGAACCTGTCAGTGGCAGGGGATGGGCGGATGTCAAATAATAATACACAATGACTAATTGGGAAATGTCTCCACTCCCATACGAATCCCTCTGCAGTGAACAAATGGATGGAGGAGGGATGGTAACTGAGGTACCTGTATGCTGTTTTAAAAATTTAAAACACATGATGAGCAAACCAGGAATTCTTCTGCTGAATAATGTCATGAATTAGGTAATTGAGTATCATTTAGATTGGCTGTTGAGTGAAGGAGACTGGTCATGGTTTCCTAACAGAAATCCTGGCACAATTGCATGCTGGCCAGTAGGTGGGGCTCACATGGGACATTATTAGGGTTAATTTAATTTATGTTAATTTAACAAGATTCTGTGATATATATATATATATATATATATATATATATATATATATATATATATATATATATTAGGGCTGTCAAAATAACGCGTTCATTTCGATTAATTCATCTGAGAAAGAATAACGCGTTAAAAAAAATAACGCAGATTAATCCATTCCGTATTGACCTTTGACTCTGAGCCGTACTAGCCACCATTCGACTGTAAAATGAAGGAGGGAGACGAGAACGCGCTGCCTGGATCATTGATTGGAACATTTACCTATAAAAAACGGCCTGATGGAAGTGTTGATAAAAATAAAGTCATCTGCAATGTCTGCAGCAAGGAATTTGCCTATCACAGGAGTTCGTCAACTCTAAAATACCACATCAATGCAAAGCATCCAGGAGTTAACGTTAATCTGGAGGCACGACCTAGCACGTCCCGTGATACCAACTCTAGCAGTCAGCGTCATCTTCAAACCACACTGGACCAAACACTGAAATGCAAACTTAGCAAATCTGTATGTGACCGACTGAACAATTCCCTTGCTAAATGGATCGCAATGTCCTGCAGACCAGTTTCGGTGATAGAAGACAGAGGGTTAGCAGAGGTTTTGCAAATTGCCTCTTCAGACGTAACATATAACCCGCCATCGCGAAACACCATTATGTTAAAAATTCAGCAGCTGTACGACACTGAAAAAAAAAACAAAAGGAGATGTATTGGTGGGAGCGGAATATATCGTGCTGACAGGGGATCACTG
This sequence comes from Moxostoma hubbsi, assembly GCA_032164185.1. Taxonomy (NCBI): domain Eukaryota; kingdom Metazoa; phylum Chordata; class Actinopteri; order Cypriniformes; family Catostomidae; genus Moxostoma; species Moxostoma hubbsi. Next base: position 27,362,870 of record JAVLUX010000002.1, on the reverse strand, counting down.
GACTTCAGTTAGCAATCACAATTACCTTGGTGTTACGGCACACATCATTGACTGTAAGTGGAAACTCCATTCATTTGCGTTAGCAATGCTAAAAACACAGTTTTTGTCTGTGGCGGAGGCATGGGGAGTTCAACAAAAGATCACCACAGTCGGCACAGACAGCGCCCGAAACATGATTGCTGCGGCGAGAAAGCTTCCATATGAGCACATGCCTTGTGTTGCTCATATGTTACAGAGAAGCATCACTGTTTGCCTCGCAGACAGTGGGTTTTGTGACACATTGGCAAAGTGTCGTAAGATAGTGGGACATTTTAAACATAGCCCTGCAAATACAGAGGAGCTACATCAGCAGCAAAATCAACTTGGGCAGCTGACAGAAAGTCTGATTCAGGACGTTCCTACAAGATGGAACTCGTCACTCGCCATGATCTCTCGTCTCCTGAAGAACCAGGAGGCTATCAAGGCTACACTGAGCAGACAGAAGCACAAGTTGACTATGTTGACTACATCTGAGTGGGACAAACTTCAGAGGCTGGAAACCATCCTTGAACCATGCAGGTAAAAGCACACACACACACGCACAAAAAAACGTCATTAACAAAAATGTACTTTATTTTGCAAATTGTTGCAGTAGGCTAGGCTAAAACTATTACACTGATATAATAAATGTACTGTGTGCATCTCTTATCATCCACTGCAGATATGTTACTGAGCTCCTTGGAGGTGAGACTTATGTTTCTTGCTCTCTGGTGTTGCCTGCTCTCTGCCACCTGTACCGCACAATGGAAGTTTCGGAAGAGGACCCAACCTACATAGGAAAATTCAAGACTGCCTTTAAAAAGGCAAGCAAACCTCAACGATGGATGGCTCAACATAGCTTCAGCACTGGACCCGTGCTTCAAGGACTTGAAGTATCTTCAAAGACTAGACAGAGAAGAGGTGTGGACCAGCCTTGAGGTACTGCTGCAAAATAAACCCAGTACGGCTACCCCAGAGCCTGCAGAAGAGCCACCGAAAAAGAGAAGCCTCCTACTCTTTGGTTCAGACACAGACTCGGATGATGATGACACGGTGGAACCAAGCAGGGCTCTGAACCGCTACAAAGCAGAGCCCAGCATCAGCATGGAGGAATGCCCGCTGCAGTGGTGGACAACTCATGCAGGAGCCCATCAACAGCTGTCTGTCTTGGCTCGCAAATATCTGGCTGCCCCTGCCAGTTCTGTCCCTTGTGAGAGACTTTTTTCTCTTGCAGGTAACATAGTGCAAAAAAAGAGGGCAGCCTTGAGCTCTGAGAATGTAGAGAAGCTACTTTGTCTCAGTGACTGGCTGAAGAAGAAGTAGAAGTGAGGAGATGTGTCTGACTAAAACTAAAAAATGAGAAATTGTTGCTTTATTGATTTTTTTAGTGTGTGAAATGTGGTAAAAGGGGCTGATTTTTTTATTTATTTAAGGTTTATGTTCAATTACACAAAAAAGCCCTGAAATTGATATTGCACTATGTTAAAGTTTTGGTCTCTGTTGCCTGAGTTTATTTATGGCACATACAAGAGAAATAGTGTTGAAATTCAGGGGAGTGTTAATTTATTCATTGTGTCCCCTAGGTTATAACTGTGGCCTGAGATGCCTTGTATGTACAGTTAAAAAAAATTCTTCCTGAAGCACTTTTGAATTTATTTCCTCAGCATATTAGGTCATATTGTTGAATGTTATGGCCATTATTTGAACAGTGAAAATAATAATAAAAGAGTTTTTGAACTTTAATGTCACTAATGCTGATTCATTGATTCATTTGAATTGAAATATTTAAAATACTTTCACAGCAAAAATTATGTATTTAGATTAATTATTCACAGAGTATGTAATTAATTAGATTAAAAATTTTAATCGATTGACAGCCCTAATATATATATATATATATATATATATATATATATATATATATATATATATATATTAGTTTTTGTTGAATGTGTTTAAAAAAAAATTATGCAATTAATGCATTATCTGTTTTTTTACTTCCTGAAACTTCACAAAAACTGAAACTTCAGGGTTAGGGCATCTGCTCCCTGCCAGGAACAAACATAGGAACCTTTGTTTCACTACATCAGAAAGGATAGAGTAACTCAGATAACCCCTTTGTACAACTGTAGCGAGCAGAATAGCATCTCAGAATGGACAACACATCAGACCTTGACGCGGATGGGCTACAATAGCAGAAGAACACATCAAGCACTTAATTAAGACCATGATATTTCTTATAAAGTGCTCATATATATATGCACCATGGTCCTGGAGGAACTTTGTCTCATTTCGCTGTGTACTGTACTAACTGTATATGGTTGAAACAACAATAAAAACCACTTGACTTGACTTGTTTGGGTAAATATAACATTTTATATAAAATTCTCAAATATTTTGTTAAACATATGTTCATAATAGTCATATTTTATAATTGAGTGTTCCCCTTCTGTCACTCACTGAACATTATGTCGATATAGTAACAATAGCTCTTGGGATCCTCAAATTACCTTCAAATCACCAATGAAAATTGGCCAGTGCAGTTTGCATGCCACTCCCCCAGACATATGGGTATAAAAGGGAGCTGTAATGCAGGATTCATTCAGATTTTTTCTTCGGAGCCAAACAGTTGTGTATCAGCGAGCTGAATCCACTGCTGTACCAATTCACCTCTAAAGAAGCATTTCTGTTGGATATATGGCACATTCCAGCGGCTTTCTCTCCATCTGCATGCTTAGAGCAGAGCAATGCCCCTGGGCACTTCGATAGCACTAAAAGAGTGTATTTCTCCTCTAAAGAGTATATTTCCTCTATTAGAGCAAACACATTCATGTGAACATCTTTTAAAAGATGTGTCTTTTTAAAGATGACTTTCCATCTCTGTGTAGTTCCTGGGTGTGGTTGTTACCTCTCCACCTCTGATGGCCACGATCGCTGCCTTATGTGTCTGGGCAATAATCACGTTGAGGAAGCATTCACGGATGGTCCTTCTATCTATTGGTATGAGGCCACCCCGGTTGACGCTAAAGGCGATTCGGGGGCTTCTATGTGTTCGTACCGGCGGGTAATTCCCCACGGACTGCTCATTCCATGGTACACTGTTTGTTCCAGTCCAGTTCTGGGATGAGACAGGCAGCTTGCCTCAGTGCCAGCCTATTATCTCTTTCAGATCTCGCGGGTTGGATGAGATGTCGATCGCTGCATCGGAGAGCACCTTGATGATGTCAGACCCCGAGGACTTAACTGGGCTGGCATTAGTCTGAGGCCAACGCGGAGCACTTCACATGGCTATCAGGCCAGAAAATGTGCTATTAATTGGTTACAATTTTTTTAATCGATTCACAGCCCAACTCAAAATGTTTGAGAACCCTGTATTAACGTGTCAAAAAGTTAGTAACCCTAGATCCTATTATTGATCCTGGTATTGTGGCTTCATGAGGTAATGTGAGCTACCTCACAAGCGTGAAATAAAAAGTTGAAATTAAACTCAATTCCAAAAAAAAAAAAAATGATTTTGCCACCTTAAGTACTAAATGATATACTTATTGTACACTTTCAGTTTTTATTAGCCTTTTCCCCATTACCTCAGGCTTTGTTTGTGTTACTGTACACATTGAGGAAGGCCTAAGTGCTGACTTTTTCTTCACCTTAACACATTTTAATGTGAAAAAAGTGCATCATCTATGTGCAGATCATCACATCAGTATATGATTTGTTTGTTTTTCACTCACTTTTTTCAGTGCTAATCAGAACAGTCAAAACTGGGCTTTGTAAATTTGTCACATTTCAGACCACTCAGACCTACATTTCTCAGAGGCTGTTAAATAGAATACATAGGAAATCTCACACAGAATGCAGTGTCTGAATGGTGGTTTTTCTGCTAAATGCTTTAAGATCAGCTGCCCTCACCACCTAGAGTTTGAACTTTTCAGAAGATCTTGGTCTGAAATTCCAGTCCATTCAGTTAATTCTCTGATGATTTGGTATGTGTAGCATATAATGCACATCTTTTAGTACTTTTCATCTTTAGAGACTTTTTGACTAGTAATAAGCTCTCTTACAAGGTACAATCCTTTAGTTACTCACCTAATTTAGCCACTGGGGAGTTAGACCTCAAATCAGATTATTTTACAAAACAACAGCTGTGGACCAAGTTTGCTGGTACATGCTGAGGTTTATATTTGTATCAGAGTACATCTAACCAAGATGCAAAGGATAAAAGCTAACAGCAATAGCAATATCATTTTTATTTTTTTCTGAAATTTCAACTCAAGTGCACTGCCTTAAAGATACCAAGTGCCTAAAGATGTCCTTTTAAAATATATTACAAATATTGAATCTGAACAGAAACATGTATCCACAAAAGCTTTCCCAAATTGTTTTAATAATTTGAATTCAGTTCAACCCTGCTGCCATATTTTATGACATATTAGAGTTATTAAATCGAGGAATATTAGATAAAGAAGTATTTTATTTTTAAATGTCAAAAAAGTCTAACCCTGGTGTCTCAATCAGCTCTCCAGCTCGCTATGTCGTGAATCAGTCTCCCTGATAAAGCAGTTCAATTGAAAGGAGGAGGCGAGAACCGGCTTGACAATGTAAATAATATTTTAATTATAAACTTAAACAAAAGACGAACACACACACATGTCCGTAAACGATCTCTCTCTCGCTCTCTCTCGCACCACCGTCTGTCCTCTTAATTAGCCTGATAAGGGACCAGGTGTGTATAATCACGACCCGGCCCCGCCTTCCGCCCTTCCACATTCCTCCCTCGTTCTCTCAGGCTGGGGAGCCCCCGGCATGACGTACACCCCCCCCCCCCCCCCCCTCATTCCCTGGGGAGGGTGAGCCCTTAGCCCCGTCTAAATAATTAAAATGAGGGGGGGGGGGGTACTTCTGGTAACAGTGTAGTACCCCACCCCCCCCCCCCCCCCCCAAAACAACACTGTAAAATTTAAAAGAGAGAGAAAAGGCCAATGCAGAGCAGCAGTGAAAGAGAGAGAGGAGAGAGAGATAAAAAAAAAAAAGTTCTCTGATACACCGTAGCTTGTTCCTTGGCCACTCCTCCACCCTCTAACAGACGGTAGCCGTGCTTCCCCAGGCGGATCGGAGGCAGTCCTCCAGCCACTGGTAGACGGAACACGCCGCCGCTTTCTCGGGGAACAGAAGGGGTCTCCCCCGCCCCTGGCAGTGGTTCTCCCACTCCAGGTGGTCAGTAGTGAGACCCTCCCCGCTCGCGGTTGGCAGTCTCAGACACCAGGCGGTCGGTTAGGAGCCCCTTCTCCCCTCGTGGTCGGCAGCCATTCCTCCACTTCCAGGCGGCTGGGCTCCTCGTTTCCCGGCAGACGGCCATGGCTGCTCCATTGGGGTGGACGGTAGTGGCGAGAACTCTACTACGGCGTATCCCTCCTCCTTCCTGGATTTCAGCACCAGTGTAAAGCAGTTAAAGGGAGCGGAGGAGGCGAGAACCGGCTAGACAATATATATATTATTTTAATGATATACTTAAAGCAAAGGACAAAACACACACATGACGGACATGTCCGTAAACGATCTCTCTCTCTCGCCCCACCATCTGCCATCGGCCTTTATCGCTCTCGGAGGCTTAATTAGCCTGATAAGGGACCGGGTGTGTATATTCATGACCCGGCTCCACCCTGCCGCATCAGTATATCTTGAACGCAAATTCAGGCACTAGCAAGGGTGTTAATCCACTGAACATTGGGACATTTATGACTAAATCATCTGCCACATTTTTTCACGCATTGAAATGTAGCAGTTAAACAACTAAAGTGTAACAACTAAAATATTTAAAATATTATTTCACTTTCATGGTAAGTATGAATGAAAGACATTAAAATCAACATCTCTTTTAAAGAAAAATAAGGCTTGTACTTAGTTTCACACTTGTGCTCATCATCTAATGACTTTAGAGACTTCAGAAGACGTGACAATGTTTCCAGTAAGGGAACATAGTGAGCAAAGATGCTTCTTGGTTTTTACAGTTTTTTCAATGTTGAGGGAAATCCTAGGTGTTGTTACACTCAGTGGAGGTAAACTAAGTGTAGAGAGAATTGGTATCTCAGGCACAAGGTTCTGAGGTAAGTAGGGCAGATTAGGAGAATCCAATGTAGCCTACCAGTTTACTGGCATTTGTAACCTTGTAGACAAAAAATGTACCTTGCTGGGATGCCAACACTCTTTTTGTTTTCTCTTGAGTAAGGTTCAATGTGGAAAAGATAATACAACTCTATGTCTTATGGAAGTGACTGAGTTAAAATAACTGTAAATGTTACTTGCCCAGGTGACTGGCCAGCACATCAGAAATTGTGGGTATGCAAACCTACATTTTCTTTTTTCTGGATACTCCAGTGGGAATTTATTAAGAAAGAACTGCACTCTCTTTGCGTTAATTTACATACATATTAGTAAGCAGTAAGTAGTAGTAGAAATAGGGTGTGGTTGCACTGAAAATATTAGAAATAATTTAAATACTAAGCACTTTTATACCAACACAAATAGTGTCTGATAAAGATGGATTAGTTTGTAAATAGACAATTAAATTCTATGTTTTGTGCTGAAATTCTATGAACTAATGTGGCAAACCTTTTAATGAATTTGCCCCTATATTACATTAAAACATTCACAAAATGGATAGTAAAGTCTCTAAATAGATAAGAAATGACACAAAGTAGAGATTAGAGTTCCCTTTACAAAAAGCTTCACTATGATGCTGCGCTTTGCTAAGCGCTACGGGGAACGATCCTAGTCGTGAACGAGCTGTGAATATGTGTGGAACACGTCAGTGAACATTGACCGGAATTTATAGCCTCGGCTGATGTAGTCATTAGATGCACCTGTGGCCAGGCTATAAATGGATGCGTCACCAGGTGTCGTCAGATCTTCTTTTTTAAGAGCGATTCTGTGTGTGTTTGTTACACAAACCCTGTCAAAACTTTCTTTCCTCTGCTAGGAATTAGAATTTGTGAGGCAGTGTGAAGTGAACCTTTTCTCCTTTCTATTCTGTCTAGAAAATATATATATTTTTAAAAGAAAGAGAGAATGACTGAAAGCCGTAAACAATGCGTGTTCCTCTGTTCTCGCTCTATAGCTGAAGAGTACACGCATCAGTTTTGCTCTGTTTGTTTGGGGGAAGAGCACGCTGCTCTCACGTTGCAGCAGTGGGGGTGCGAGCACTGTGATTTGCTTTCAGGCAAAGTGCTTTGCGCTCGCCTCGCTTGCTTCTGGGAGTCACCACATTTAATTCGTGGGGCTCTCGCATGGATCTGGCTGAGGAGCGAGAGACGGGTTCGTCCCTTTCCCTCGCTCTCTCCCCAGACCCAGCTGGTCCTTCCCGTGATCTCGAAGCGCACTTCGGCGCCTCTTCGGTTCACGAGGGGGGCGGAGCGCTGAACCTCTATACATTTCACGCACAATGATAAAGCGGCTGAGAAATTACTCGAGGTGCTTACGCGGGCTGTGGCCAGACTGAAGCTAGACTGGCCATGCGAACAAGAGACCCTCCCCCAAACGCTCCAAACTAGAAGACAAATTTCTGTCTGATGGCCAAAATAATTAAATAAATAAAAGAGGGAATGGAACTCTATATCAGTCCCTTCCTTTCTTCTATGACCTCCACAACAAGTATTTTCTTTATGGAGGAAATTTATACTTCCCGTGTCTTCGTGCCCTCGACGTTGATCCATGACGCGGAACATTCAACATCCCCTCAACAGGAAGTGTCAGAAATAATACCCATCTCAGAGAACCTGGCAGCGTGGAAACTTCTGCCTGGTATTTCTATGTGGGTTCTAGAATCAGTAGAACGAGGCTACAGAATTCAATTTGCTCGCCGTCCTCCCCGTTTCAACGGCGTGGTTCCCACTACCGTGAAACTGGGACAGGCATGTCTACTGTAGAAATAACTGCAAAATCTCTTGGTTAAAGGGGCCATAGAACATGTTCCCCTTCCAGAGAAAGAGTCAGGCTATTACAGCAGATACTTCCTGGTTCCCAAGAAGGGTGGGTCGTCAGTTTGGTTGTCACAATAACTGTCTCGAGCTGATGGCCGTATTTCTGGCCCTGAAATACTTCCTCCTGAGGCTGCCATGTCTTGGTGCAGGTGGGCAATACAGTGGTAGCCTCTTACGTAAACCATCGGGGGGATCCACGTTCACGTCAGCTGAATTTCTGGTACGTTGGATCCTCCTTGGGGCCCAGGGCAGCTCCTGTCAATAAGACAGTTTCATCCCTGGATGCCCGTGTGTGTGGGAGCAGATTTACTCTGAGGTAGTGAACAAATATAGGGCAGAAGAGGACCTCTTCGCCTCTATGATAGCACAATGTCTCCTCTACTTCTCCCTAAGTCACCCAGCCCCCTTGGGTCTGGACTTAAAGGCACATACATGACCCTGAATGCATCTGTATGCGTTTTTGTCCCCCGGTTTTTCTGCTCCCGGGAGTCTTGGCAAGGTTTGCAAGCAAGAGTCTTGCCTTGAGGCTATCGAGACCTTTTCAAGTACTAGGGCTCCCTCCACTTGGAACTGATCTGGGTAGATTTTACAGGGCAGAAGAGGACCTCTTCGCCTCTGTTGATAGCGTTGTCTCTGTTGTCTCCTCTACTTCTCCCCGAGTCACCCAGTTTCCCCCCCCAAGTTCATATTACAGAACCAGCTAACTGCCAGTTTGCTTCAGTTCTGGATTTTCTGTAGAAAGAACTGTCAGCGGGCACTTGCCTCACCACTGCCAGGTTCTATGTGGCCTCCACTGCGGTTTGCCACGCCTTGGTGGGCGGGGTGCCCCCTAAGAGGCATCCTTGCTAGGACCTCTTCATAGGGTAAGACCCCTTTTTTAGACCTCTAGAGTCAGCGTTTGGTAGACTTCTGACTCTCAAGATGGTTTTTCTTATAGCAATTACGTCTCTAAGGAGACTTGGGTACCTACAGTCTCTGTCTCTTTTGCCGGCCTGTTTAGAGTTTGCCCCAGCTATGACCAAATGCATTCTTTACACCCTCACCCTAACTACCTGCCCAAGGTGCCTTTCGCGACCCTTGGCCGGTTATTTTCTAAGCCTTCTGCTCCCTGCCGTTTGTAACGCCGGAGCAGCTAAGACTTCTCAGACTTCGTCCAGTCTGTACCCTTCAGACTTATGTCCACCGCATTTGCTAGTGGTGTAAAGTCAGGGCAGCAATTCTTCTCTTGGGGGCGGTCACCTCCTGGAAGACTATGTCACTTTGGGTGAGAGACATTATTGCTCGGGCCTACGAGGTGTGCGGTCAAGCTTCGCCAGTAGGTTTTATGGTGCACTCTACCAGAGGGCTCTCCTCCTCTAAAGCCTTAGCTAGAGGTCTCCCTCTGCAGCAAGTTTGTGATGCGGCAGGCTGGTCCTCTCCGCACACATTCTCAGATCTTATGGCTTAAATCTTTCATGCCTGAACAAGTTTGTGATGCGGCAGGCTGGTCCTCTCTGCACACATTCTTCAGGCTCTATGGTTTGGATGTTCATGCTACTCCGGGCTCTTACGCCCCTGAGTCGACATCTACGCTCATGTCTAAGCAAGTTTGTGATGTGGCAGGCTGGTCCTCTCCGCACACATTCATCTGGTTTTATGGTCATGTTACTGGATGTTCCTGCTACCCCGGGCTCTTACGCCCTTGGGTCGACATCTACGCTCATGTCTAAGCAAGTTTGTGATGCGGCAGGCTGGTTCTCTCCGCACACATTCTTCTGGCTCTATGGTTTGGATGTTCATGCTACTCCGGGCTCTTATGCCCTTGAGTCGACATCTCAAACTCATGCCTGAACAAGTTTGTGATGCGGCGGGCTGGTCCTCTCCGCGGACATTCTCAATTTATATGACAAATTTGTATGGGTTGGATGTTTTGCTACCCCGGACTCTTATGTCCTTGGGTCGACATCTCAAGCTCATGTCTGATCAAGTTCGTAATGCAAACTTTATGGATTAGATACTTTGTTACTCCGGAATCTTATGTCCTTGAGTCGACATCTCAAGCTCATGTCTGAACAAGTTTGTGATGCGGCAGGCTGGTCCTTTTCCGCACACATTCATCAAATTTTATGGTTTAGATGTTTATGCTACTCCGGACTCTTACGTCCTTGAGTCGACATCTCAAGCTCATGTCTGAGACCTCTCATGTTTTGTGAGCACACTTCACAACCGTAGGGGTCCGGACAGCCCCAGGGTTACACATGTAACCCGAGACGATTTCATTGTTTACGCAAATATATTACACCATAAATAAAAAGTGGTTGAGAAAATGTTATCATCACTGAAGAAGTACCTGGTCTCATCCAGAGAACTACCTGATTTTTATGGTATTAGCAAAATTCATGACATGTTTAGAGATCTGGCATTTAAAAATGTAAAGCTTTACTCAACATGAGTCCAGCCGAAACCACACTAGAGTTAATGAGTTTACATTTGAAATATACAGTATTACTGAGTGAAACTTCAATTAACTTATTCAACTGATAAACAGAGCATGAGCGAGGAAGCATCTGTTGAGGGAGATCAGAATCCATTTGAGACCATCTGAAAACCAAAGGCTTAGCTCTCATTGCTCCCCACCCATCCCCTTGGAGTGTCAAGAAAGCTTTTCACAGATTCAGTGCATCATTGTGCAAGTCATCTTAGTCAATGGATATAAAATGTAAACTACAAAACTCAAGACTGGCTGTGGTTGATGTGATAATCAGAAGATTTTGTGGGATAAATTACACCAGTTGACATGGCAAGTAAGTAGGTTCTGTTTGCGAAAAAAAAAAATGTAATAAATGAAAATCAATCAGTAAGCCAACTACAGCCAAAACACACCTAATTTCCCATACTTGCAAAATTGCATCTACTTTGGACATCTGAACAATCTTGGTCTTGGTGCAACTGTATTATGCAGTGTTGCCCTCTCATGTACGAGTTCATATTAGTGTCCAGATGCAAACTAATAGCTTATTAAAAGAATTAAATAGGTGCAGGGACATATTAGTATGCATGTGAGCATATGAGGTGGTGGCGTAGTGGCTAGAGCACAGGGCTGCTAATCAGAAGGTCGCTGGTTCAAACCCCACGGCCACCACCATTGTGCCCTTGAGCAAGGCACTTAACTCCAGGTTGCTCCGGGGGGATTGTCCCATGGCCGTACTGAGTTTTTAAGTTTCTGTAAATATAAATAATTAACAACTGATTCATTACTAACTAACTCATACAAATTATGTGCAGTATGCACTGCATTAACAAAACATGTGGTATGGTTGTAAGCCAGCAATTTTCACATTAGATACTGAAAATGTTTTAATGCAATTTGATCTCTTGTTAATTAACAGTGGTTCAATGGAGCAAGCTTAGCAATAGGTAATTCACACATTTTCAAGTCATGGAGTTCTTGCTTACTTAGGGGAATCATATTGGCCTACATATTTACAAAGGTAGTATACAGTATATATCACCCCTTCTTATTTCAATTGTGGATTATTTTTCTTGACTTGCACGGTCAACTGAAACTGTAATTATGTTAGTGTATACCAAATTGTCAGGTTATAGGTTAACTACACAGCTTTCTCTGGAGGAGGCTAACTTGAAATTTGCTCTTTAATGTCAGCTGTAGAGACATTTCTGCCACTGTGCTGTTCTGTAGGTTATTTAGCATGCATTGAACATTATTGTGTTATTTATGGCCCACAAAACACTCAGATTTTAAGGTGTGCACTGCTCTGCAGTAGTGCAGTAAATCTAGTAAGTGGACTCTGTCTCAGCTTAAATGCTGCTCTATCCAAATCCCTGCCATATTCTGTTGATGTAGGTCACCTAATGCAGTTTGAGTGTTGAGCTTGTAGGGTTCTGGAGACAGTGCTTATACGTGCTCAGGTTTGGCTTTAAATAGCAGGGGACATCTATGATGAACTTCCTATAGTACTCAGTGACAAGGGCAATGAGGGCACTTTATGTAGAATCCTCAAGCTTCAGTGTGGCTATATGGAACATTCTAGCCTATGTATTTGTAGGGTGCACAGGTTGTTTAAATCAGTTTTACTATCAGATATAATTAATAATTAATGTTTATTAACTATTAATTAATAATTAAATTAAATAATATAATTTAATTTGTTAAATTCTATCCTCAGGGCACCACTCTTTTACAAGAGAAAAATTATAGTAGGTGACTGATCAAGTCTCATAAAATTCTACCCTGAAGATTGAGTATTTTGATTTAATATCAAAATAATCCAAAAGGGGAAGCAGCTAGTCGGATTATTGCCATACGAATCCAACAGTAATCTGGTTACAGTTGGCTTCTAACAACAACAATTTAACAATACTGAAGTAATACAGGAGTTCTTGATGTGGCAGAGGCTGGCTTCAACACAATATTCAAACAAACAACCAGGAGTACTTATTATAATATAACACGATTTATTATAATCAAACAGCAATGAACACTGCCAATACTAGATGAATATAATACAAAAACATAAAATGACCGAAATTCAAAGATCCATGTCAGTAGAATTATCCGATCTTCCCATCACTATTATCCATTTATGTTTAATGGATAACATTTGCAAACATGGCTCTTCGTGCACATGGATAACTGAGTTAACACCATGCCGATTAAATTTACCAGGTTAAGACGTTACCAATTTCAACTATTAAAGGCATAGCCCCCCCCCCAAAAAAAAAGTTCATCATTTACTCACCCTTATGTTGTTCAAAACCTGTATGACTTTATTTTTTCTGTGAAACACAAAAGAAGGTATTTTGAGAAATGGCTCAGTGTTGTTTTTGTCCACACAATGGAAGTCAGTGGGTACCAATGTTGTTTGGTTATCAACGCTCTTCAAAATATCTTTTGTCTTCCGCTGAATAAAGTCATACAGGTTTGGAAAGACATGAGGGTGAGTGAATGATGAGAGTTTTCATTTTTGGGTGAACTATTCCTTTAATATGACCGGCGAACTTCCGTGTGTCACTGTCGTACAAAATGCGCTGTGCACTGTGGTGGCACCCTCAACAGAACATATCAGTAGAACGTCATACATACAGAAACTACATACAGAAACCATATGAGTTGTATGACATTATTACAGCACTCACAAGCTGTAGAATCAGAAATGCCGATGCTCAATGTCTGAACAAATCACTTTTTTTTTTTAGTCAGATCTCACAGTGAATTGTTTTAAAGCAGCCTCAATCTGCTTGCAGTTTGTCAGAATCAATTTGCGCATGGGCTGATTGTTCTCTTTCAAAAAGCTACACTTATGATGCTGTGCTGAGTTAGCACTTTGGGAACAACTTTAGGTGTGACCAGCTGTGAATATGTGTGCAACATGTATTATTAACATTGACCAGAATTTAGAGCCTCTGCCGGTGACATCATTGGATACACCTGTAGCATGGCTATAAATAGATGCGTCACAGGTGCATTGTCAGATCTTTTGTCTTCAGATCACTCTGTGTGTGTGTGTGTGTGCTTCATGAGCCTGTCAGAAACTTTCTACTTTCCTCTGTTAGGAGTTAGAATTGTTAGGCAGTGCGCAGAAACCTTTCTCTTTTCTTAAAAAAAAAGAAGAAAAAGATTGACTGATAAACAAAGCAAGTGGTGTGTGTTCTCATGTTTACACTCTATGGCTGAAGCGGACACACACCAGTGTTGTTTTGTGTGTTTGGGGGAAGAGCATGCTGCTCTTGTGTCGCGGCAGGGCGGGTGCAGTAATTGCGATCTTTTACATTCAAAATGATTCACACTCATCTCGCTTACATCCAAGAGCCAGCACCCACACTTTCGTCATGGGGTTCTCGCATGGATCTGGCTTAGGAGCAAGAGACGTGTCCGTCCCTATCGCTCGCTCTCTCCCCAGATCCAGCTGATCCTTCTCGTAAGCCTGAGGCGCTTCTTAGGTTCACGAGGGGGACACTGAACATCTGTACATTCCTCGCACAATAATAAAGCAGATGAGGACTTACTCGAAAAAGAGAACCCCCCCCCCAAACACTCCAAACTAGAAGACCGATTTCTGTCTGGTGGCCAAAAAAAAAGAAAAAAAAGAATGAAATAAATAAATAAAAAAGGGAAGGGAAGGGAATGCTATATCAGTCCCTTCCTTTCTTCTATGACCTCCATAACGAGCATTCTCATTCATGGAGGAATCCTTATACTTACCGTGTATTCGTTCCCTCGACGTTGACATATTCGACTATCGTGGGTACTGAGGCTTGGGGGTATTCGGTGACGCCACCGGTAGAAGAGACACTTGTGGGTTATCTCTCACCTGACTTGGCATCATCACTAAAGAGACCCACTCTCCCCACAAAGCTGTGCAGGACCACCTCCATGCTTGTGGGGAAGGCTTATCAGGCAGCAGGTCAGGCTGGTGCTGCCCTGCACACTATAGCAGTGTTACAGGCATACTAGGCTAATCTGTTGAACTATTCGGTGATGCCGCCAGTAGAAGAGACACTTGCGGGTTATCTCTCGCCTGTCTCTGCATCATCGCTAAAGAGACCCACTCTCCCCACAAAGCTGTGCAGGACCACCTTCACCCTTGTGGGTAAGGCTTATCAGGCAGTAGGTCAGGCTGGTGCTGCCCTGCACACTATGGCAGTGTTGACGAAGAGGCTTTCTCTGAGCTTCGTCGAGCCACGGCTCTGTCTCTTTGCACGACCAAGCAGATGGCCCACACCATTGGCCGGTCTATGTCTGCTTTAGTCAGCATGGAGAGACACTTATGGCTTATCCTATCGGGCATCAGAGACAAGGACAAAACTTTCCTTCTCGATGACCCGGTTTCGCCTTCTGGCTTATTTGGTGATGCTATGAATATAGTTATCACGAGGTTCCAGGAGGCAAAAAGTCACGAGGAAGCCTTGGGGCAATTCCTTCCTTGCCACACTCAAGGGGTAGGTGCCGTCAGCCACCCAGCCCCACCCCACCCTGTTCCTTCTAGACAGGAGGCTCAAAAACAAAGCGTGGCGAATCGTGCTCCCCCTCGTAAAGACTGGAGGCTGGTTCGTCCCCCTCAGCAGCCCCCAAAGCAAGACATCAGGGCAGTTATTTCTAAAAAAGGAAAAAAAAAAACCCTGATGGTTTTGCACCCAGCCTTGCGGGGATAGTCCCCCCTTGGGATGGGTTACGTGAAACATCCACCTGTACCAATACCCCCACAAAACCGCTCCATTCCCGCCACCTCTGGTGTTTCTGGAGTTAGCGGTTTCCAGCGAAATTTTGGGTGTCCCGTTGCTTCCTGCCTTAGTCCAGGACACGGGACACTTGGCATCCCCTCAACAGGAAGTTTCAGAATCGATACACATCTCAGAGAACCTGGCAGCGTGGAAACTTCTGCCAGATGGTTCTATGTGGGTCCTAAGAACAGTCGAAAAAGTACAGAATTTAATTAGTTCGCCATCCTCTGCGTTTCAATGGCGTGGTTCCCACTACTGTGAAACAGGAGCAAGCATGTTTACTGTGGAAAAACTGCAAAATCTCTTGGTTAAAGGGGCCATAGAACATGTTCCCCTTCCAGAGAGAGTCAGGTTACTACAGCACATACTTCCTTGTTCCCATGAAGGATGGGGGGTTGTGTCCGATCTTTGACCTTCGAGGCTTGAATCGCTCCGAGGGCGTTCAAGTTCAAGATGCTAAACATCAAGACGGTCATGTCTCAAATCCAACATCGCGATTAGTTGGTCCCAATCGATCTCATGGACGCATACTTTCATATAGAAAGTCTGCCACAACACAGGAAGCTCCTGAGGTTTGCTTTCGGGGGCAAAGCATTCCAATATCGGGTTCTCCCATTCGGTCTAGCCTTATCACCCCACACATTCACAAAATGCATGGATGCAGCACTGGCTCCTTTGCGACTCTGGGGCATCCACATTCTGAATTACATAGACGATTGCACATTACAGCACAGGGATATCGTCTTAGCTCATCTGGTTTTTCAGGGTCTGAGACTCAACATCAAAAAGAGCGTTCTCTCTCCTACTCATGGAATTACCTATCTGGGCGTTGTATGTAATTCGATCTCGATGCAGGCACATTTGTCTCCCGCTCAAATCATGTCCATTCAGAACACCCTGTGCAAAGTCAGGCTAGGCCAAGGTTGCACAGTTCGTCAGTACCAACGATTACTAGGTCTAATGGCATCTGCGTCCTTGGTGATCCCTTTGGGCCTTCAGCACATGAGACTGTTTCAGTTGTGGCTCAAAGCCAGGGGATTTCATCCAAGGGCCAATCCCCTAGGCTGATAAGGGTTATGCGCCGCGTGCTACATACATTTCTATGTGGTTCAGACCCCGGTTCCTCACTTTGGGTCCCACTATAGGTGCGTCTTACCGTTGCAGGTTGCTAACGATAGACGCCTCCCTGACGGGCTGGGTAGCGGTCTTAAGTGGTCATCCAGCTCAATGGGAATGGGAGGGTCGTCAGCTCGATTGTCACATTAACTGTCTCGAGTTGATTGCCGTATTTCTGGCCCTGAAATACTTCCTCCAGAGGATGCCATGTCTTGGTGCGGGTAGACAACACAGCGATAGTCTCTTACATAAACAATCAAGGAGGTCTACTCTCACTCCAGCTGAACAGACTGGCAAGGCAGATTCTCCTTTGGGCCCAGGGTAAGCTCCTGTTAATCAGAGCAGCTTATATCCCTAGATGCCTGAATGGGACCAGATTTACTGTTCACACAGAAAATACCGACAGGGGAGTGGAAACTCCACCCCGAGGTAGTGGAACAAATCTGGTTGAGATTTTACAAGAGCAGAAGTGGACCTCTTCACTTCCCAACAGACAGCACAATGTCCCCTCTACTCTCTGAGTCACCCAGCCCCCCTGGGTCTGGACGAGATGGCACATACATGGCCCAGAATGTGCCTGTATGCTTTCCCCCCGGTTTCTCTGCTCTCGGGAGTCTTGGCCAGAGTTCGCCAGCAAGGGTCCTGCCTCTTACTTAAAGCACTGGCCGAACAGGGTATGGTTCTCGGAAACTATCTGTTTGTTTGATTTTTTAGTTTGGACGTTCAAGCCACTCCGGGCTCTAATGTCCTTGAGTCGACATCACAAGCTCATGTCTGAGACCTCTCACGCTTTTGTGAGCACACAACACAACCGTAAGGGATCCGGACATCCACAGTGTGGCGCCGTGGATATTCTCGTTCCCAAAGCTCTAACTCAGCGCAGCATCATAATTGTAGCTTTTTGAAAGAAAACGTCTCGGGTTACTTGACTGTAACCCTTGTTTCCTGATAAAAGCGGAATGAGATGCTGCGCTTCATTGCCGCACTGGGATGCCCCAGGACTGCTCTTCAGACAAAATACCTGACGATGCACCTGTGACGCATCTATTTATAGCCCTGCTACAGGTGCATCCAATGATGTCACCGGCAGAGGCTGTAAATTCTGGTCAATGTTCATTGACGTGTTGCACACATATTCACAGCTGGTCACACCTAAAGTTGTTCCCAAAGTGCTAAATTAGCGCAGCATCTCATCCGCTTTTATCAGGGAACAAGGGTTACAGTCAAGTAACCCGAGACGTTTCATACAGATTACATTGCAGGAGAATATTTGTTTTAATTTTTTTTTTTGATTTTACTCCAGTAAAACAGTAACAGGATGCCTTATAAGACAGAATAAAAACAGCAGAGGATCAATTAATTTGATATTTCTTACAATCAAATTAATCAAAACCCGAAAATGCATTTTATGCATTAATATTGTGTATGCATTGTTTTGTCAGGAATAGCTGCACAACAATTTAAATATGCATTCCACAGATTGAGGATTCACCATTTAGTTGAAGTAGCTTATTCAATGTAAGTTGACCAGAAAAACTCACTCTACTACATATACAATACTGATTAAATTTACAGTACTGTACGGATATAGATAGATAGTTAGACAGACAAACATGACACAGTCTCTATATTTTTACCCCCTAGGTGACATATCATGAGATGGGTGTGTAAAAAGGCTGTCAGCTTGTATATCCAGAGCTGGAGGTGAACCATTTAAAATGGATATAAAAAAGGATGACAAATGTAAAGGCTACCCAAAGGCATGAAAAGGGCCAAGAAGGCTGAAGTAAACTACTTGCCACCATTTCCATTTTGGGAAACTGAGAACACTTTAGAGAAGGAGAGAGTTGTTCTACACTGTGAAATTCAGAAGAAAAACAATAAGAGGTTTATTGGTGAGAAAATGGAGAAGACTTTCTCATATTGAAGATTAGGAGTCGTTAACCACTGCTCTGCTTTTCCAGACCTTATTGAGAGATCGCCTGCTCTGTTCAATGAATCTCAGGTAAACCTTAGTTCTCTTTGTCCAGTCCCTTTATAGTAATGTGTCGATCTTTATACTAGTATGGTTGCAAGATTATTAGTATATGTTTATTTCATTAGTGTATTGTACATGGTTGACAAAAAAGTGAAATGTAATTATTTAAGCTTTTTTTAATTGAAAATAAATTAAATAATAACATGCTGTGTGAATAAAGTTAATAACATACCTCTACATTGGTGTTGATGGTACAGGAAGAATGTGTGTTTTTTTCATGTTTAACTCACTATTACGGTTTATGCTGTCTATATTATTTTCATCAATAGACAAACTAAGTGAATGATGTGTAGAGACAGTCTTGTCTCTAACTGTTGGCTAGATCAATAAGATTTATCGATCAAATCATTAACAACAAATAATCGATCATCGATTATTCATCAACATTCCTAATTAATGGACCATCTGAGTGGTCTGACATCTTGCTGCTTCATGTCTCTTTAGATACATGTAGAAGCACAAAGTTAGTCATGACATTAACAGACTTATATTTTTAACAGCATCACGAAGGTAGGCAAAATGCTATTATCCGCTGCGTCATTTTCTTTCTGGGAGAATCATCTGAGGAGCTCATCAAAGACTTCCAGGTACATTTTTACATTTCTCTCATTCCGTGATTTCAAAAATAGTTGTGTACATTCTGAAAAGGTTGTCTGTGGGGACTGTACATTTCACCTACTGAATCACATGCACAAAGACAACATGCAATATATTGAACAGCATATTGACCACTTCACGCTGATATGTATTTGACAGGATGTCAGCAAAGACATAATCAAAGATAGCTTCGCTGAACGTGATGAAGATCATTGTACTTGGCAGCACTGCAGCAGAAGGTTCCACTCCAGCCGACGTGATCATTGTCATTGAGGGAACTGAGGTGCTGCTTGGATGTAAAATCTCACAAATGCATGTCTTCTACTCATGGGTTTAATTTACTCCCTGAACTTCAGATCCCTCAAAGCTGATAAGCACATTTGAAGTGTTTCCAAAGATCTTTCTTGGGCTGAATATTCTAAAAGTTTCTCAAAAAGTTCCCTCTTTGTGCACTAAGCTACTAATGTAAGTCTGTTAGTTGTGGACACTCAATATTTGTATGTTTACACTTTGCTTTGTGCAGAAAGTAATTGTGTTCGGAAAAGTTTTACTTAATGTATTATAGTGAAAAAGATACAAAACTAAAGCGATGGGGAGATGTAAAGGCAGAAAGATCTAGATATATGTTCTCTCAACAAAGATGTAAAATTTGGACGGTTGTTTAGGTGTTGTTTCATTCTACCCTTTCTCTTTTATCCTTTGACCAAAATATTCATGTATTTAAAGATACATTTATTACTGTTTTTCACAGTTTTAAAAAATTAAAAATATTTTGATGTAAAATGTTGTCTGTCAATTCATGTTATTTGCTTTTGTTCATATTAAACACAGTATCATTATTACTACTAAAAAGAAATAATACAACTAATGTTAAGTTAATATTACTTAGGCATTTCAAAAAGATAAATAGGACTTGTTAGTAAAAATATATCTAAATGCTAGTACAATGCAATTTGAAGCTTTTAATACACTTGGTGATTTCTTTTTTTAATTACTCACTCTTAGATTGTTGCTTGGAAAGATTTATGGCTTCTGAAAGGCATGGAAACTTAAATCGTCAGTGACCGTGATAGAGGGTCATGGTGGCAAGTTGCCGCTGGATCTGGAAAATCTCTGTGTCACTCTGATCTCCGAACTATCATCTACCATCACAGAACAGGTAAAAGCAGCTATTGACTCCGCTCTTGCCCCAGTTGTTGCGTCTTTTGAGACTTTTAAATTGAGCATTGAGTCACATGGACGGCGGATTGACTATATTAATCAACACTTGAACGACTATAGCGACCGCATTGTAGCACTGGAACAGACAGTGCTAAAGTTGAATTCGGCAAACAAACAACTCGCTGATAAAAAGTGGAGTCACGCTCTCGGTGTTGCAATCTTCGGGTCATCGGAATACCTGAGCGAACAGAAGGGAGTGATCCAGTTACCTTCATGTCACAATTTTTCCAGGATGTACTTGGATCAGAAATCTTTCCAACTCCTCCACTGCTGGATAGAGCGCATCGTATTGGCCCTGCGCCTTTGGCTGACCGGGAGAATCAAAGGACTAGGGTGATGATCGTGCGGTTTCACTACTTCAGCGACAAAGAAAAGGCTGTTAGGCATTTGAATAGGAACCAACTCATCTATCAGAGCCGTAAGTTCTTCATTTTCCCCGACTTCAACTCCAGTGTTGCTAAAAAGGGGGTGGCATTTACAGCTGCAGGAAATAGCGTAAGAATGTACGAAGAATGTGAGGTTCTCTCTTTGATTCCCCGCTTGCCTGCTGATTGACCTCGGCGATGAGAAGCTTAATTTCGACATCCCCAAAAAAGCACAGCAATGGTTTAATGAATGGTATTCAAAATCCTAGGTGTCATGTAGAGTTAATTATGCAAAGGACACAATTTTATAAGTAATTGTACTCGGACAACTGATAACTATTAACCGAGGGTACTTTGATAATATATGTTTTTATGTCACCTGAATTGAATGTTCACTGTGTTACGACATATGTTCAGGAGTGACATTCGACATAGATGTGAATATAAATGGTTTACAAACATCGGATGTTCCAGAGTTTTGGTGTTCTGCCTCCATTGTTTGGGAATGGAGATAAGAAATTGAGTGATGTTCAGGGTATGGTGGGGGAGGGATGGTGTTGTGTGTGTGTGTGTGTGTGTGTGTGTGTGTGTGTTTTTCTTCTCCCTTCGCTTGTGGCCTCCTCTCTACATATATATTAACCTAACATGATGGACAATACCAGAAGCTCAATTAGATTCCTGAGTTGGAATGTGAAGGGACTGAATGGTTCCATTAAAAGATCAAAAATTTTGACACATTTAAAACTGCAAAAACCGGACATTGTGTTCCTCCAGGAAACTCATCTGCGCCTCAAGGATCAATCCAGACTCCAAGCTCGATGGACATCACATTTGTTTCATTCCAACGTTGATTCCAGGTCTAGAGGAGTTGCCATTTTGATTAATAAGACTGTGCCTTTCTCTATTGACAATGTTATTTCGGATGTGAATGGTAGATATGTAATTGTGAAAGATTGGGAAATTTCACAAACACCAGTAGTTTTGGTAAATGTATATGCCCCAAATTTTGATAATACCCTTTTTGCTCAGAATTGGTTATCAAAGATCCCAGCTCTAAACACAAATCTTTTGATATTTAAACTTTGTTATTGATCCAGATTTGGATAAATCAAGTACTGTTATGAAAGTTCCCTCTGCCATGTCAAAGATATTTTCTGAGTTTATGGTTCAGAATAGTTACATTGACCCATGGAGACACTTTAATCCCACAGCGAGAAAATATTCATTCTATTCGTATGTCCATCAATCTTTCTCTCGTATAGATTATTTTTTTTATCAATAGTTCTCTAATTCCTCAGGTTGTAAACTCTGAATATCTGCCCATTGTCATTTCAGACCATGCCCCTCTAAGTGTTGACATTCTTTTATTTTCAAATCTCACTTCTCGACCGCCCTGCAGGTTCAATTCCTTGCTTATATCTGATTCAGCATTTTGTGAATATATTTCTAATTCAATAGATGATTTTCTCTTTACTATTCAGACTGATTCAATCTCTTATTCCTTACTTTGGGAAACTTTGAAGGCTTTTTTAAGAGGACAGATAATATCTTACTCTGCTTATGTTAATAAAGAATGAAGGAATAGGATTAAAAAGTTATCTGATAATATTCAAGCTCTAGATATTCAATACGCTCACAGCCCGACTCCTGAGCTACATAAACAAAGACTTAATTTGCAGGCAGAATTCAATCTGTTATTCACCGGTTAGGCAGAGAGACTTTTGTTACACATGCGTGGCAATTATTATGAATATGTGGATAAGGTCGGTCGACTTCTGGCCCACCAGCTGCGCAGCCGAGCAGCTTCGCGTCTTATTGCTCAAATTGCGCAACCCGGTGGTGCACTAACCTCAAATCCTGTAGAGATTAATTTGACTCTTAAAAACTTTTACTCCTCTCTGTACAAAACTGAGGCTTCTGACCAATCAGAGGAAATGAACCATTTTCTTGGCCGTATTAACTTCCCTAAGGTTGATTCTCTTTTAGCATCTGATCTTGATAGATCCATTACCTTAGAGGAGATTTTTAAGTCAATCAATGGGTTGCAAACTAAGAAATTCCCTGGCCTAGACAGGCTGCCTTCTGAATTTTATAAGAAATTTCCATTTCAATTGGCCCCACTTATTTTGTCTGTATTTGAGGAATCTTTAGAGCTAGGTATGATGCCCCCAACATTGAGACAAGCATCTATAACTCTATTGCTTAAAGATGGGAAGGACCTAACATTATGTAACTCATACAGACCTATTAGCCTCCTTAATGTTGATGTTAAAATTTTAGCCAAACTTTTGGCCTTTCGTTTAGAGGCATTACTTCCTAGTATCTCAGAGGAACAAAATAGACGGTATTCTTTTTCTAATATCTGTACACTTTTTAATATTTTATACTCAAGACATAACAGTAGCTCCTCTGAGGTTATCATTTCGTTGGATGCCAAAAAGGCATTTGATAGGATAGAATGGGTTTATCTTTTTAGGGTACTGGAGGAGTTTGGTTTTGGGGAGGGATTGATTTAGTGGGTACTTTTATTATATGCTAACCCTCAAGCTTCAGTTTATACTAACAATGTTA
Organism: Moxostoma hubbsi; assembly: GCA_032164185.1. Taxonomy (NCBI): domain Eukaryota; kingdom Metazoa; phylum Chordata; class Actinopteri; order Cypriniformes; family Catostomidae; genus Moxostoma; species Moxostoma hubbsi. The sequence continues at coordinate 27,339,747 of JAVLUX010000002.1, read as the reverse complement.
AATCTGAATATTTTACTTTATCACTGGGTACGCACCAGGGATGCCCCCTATCCCCATTACTTTTTGCCATAGCTATTAAGCCCCTTTCAATAATGCTTAGAACACATCCTGTATTTCAGGGTATAATACGTAAGGGAATTGAAAATAAATTAGCCTTATACGCTGATGAATTATTACTCTATGTTACCGATTCAATTGCATCTATTCCTGAAATAATACGTCTATTAGACAATTTTGGGAAATTTCTGGGTATAAACTGAACTTACAGAAGAGTGAACGTTTAGCCATAAATCAAGCTGGTCAAAAGCTAAAACAGAAGGACATACCTTTCCACTTGGAAAGTTCTAAATTCAAGTATCTTGGTGTTAATGTTACCCTTTCTTATTCTGCCTTAAAGGCAGCATATTGTACATCTTTATTTTCATACATGAAGTCAGCTTTTTTAAGATGGACAGCTCTTCCATTATCTCCATTAGGTAGGATAAACACTGTAAAAATGAACTCTTTCAAGCTATTCCTCTGTTTCTACCCAAGTCTTTCTTCAAGAACATAGACCAATTAAGCTCCTCTTTTATATGGGCAGGAAAACCTCCTAGAGTTTCCAAAATTTTGCTCCAAAAAGTCGACTGTGTGGAGGGCTTTCCTTGCCCAACTTTATGTATTATTACTGGTCAGCAAATATACAGAAATTGGTGTTCTGGGTACAGGCCTCCTCTTTTCCATGGTGCCACTTAGAAGCTAAGGGCTGTATTTCAACATCTCTCCCTGCTATGGTGTTCTCTTCTCTCACCTTGCCCATTTCACATTAAACGATAACCCAATAGTATGCTCTTCTCTCAAAATATTCTTCCAATTTCGGCATTAACCATTATACGTAATAATCATCTTTTTCCTCCTCCCTTTTCAGATTCCATATTCTCTTTCTGGGAAAAGAATGGTCTGAAATGCTTTGAAAACCTTTTCATTAATAATGTGTTTGCAAGTTTTTTCTGAATTATCCTCATCATTTAATCTGCTTCCCTCTCACCAATTTCGTTATTTTCAAATTAGGCACTGTGCCTCCTCTTTGTTCGCCGGGTTTCCCTCTCTACCTTCAAAGTCTACATTGGAAGAGGCATTTAAACTGAATCCTCATATGGGTGGGATTATCTCAAAGATATATTCAGTTATCTTGTCAAAGGACAATTCTCACAGTATTAAAGCTATCAGGGCTTGGGAAGAGGAACTTGACTTAGAGTTTGAGGATGACTACTGGAGTATTAGACAATGTACATAACACCACTTTGTGTGCCAGACTTAGCTTTATACAATTTAAAACGATTTACAGAGCTCATCTCTCGAAGACAAAACTTTATAAAATATATCCCAATGTTTCAGATTTGTGTGATAAATGTATACTTTCACCATGTAACCTTAGCCATATGTTTGTACTTTGTCCCAAATTGCAGAACGTTTGGAATTCTTTCTTTACAAAAGTTTCTGATGTCCTAGGGGTCAAGTTAGTTGCTAGCCCTTTGATTGCAGTCTTTGGTGTTTCATTTTGGTCTCAGCCTTTAGGCCATAGACAGGCTGACGTCGTGGCTTTTGCATCTCTTCTCGCTAGGTGCAGAATATCTTGGACTTCCCCACAACCCCCTTCGATTTCAGTTTGGCTCAAAGATTTGGCATATTTTTTTGAAAAAATGTAATACAATATTAGAGGTAGGGGGAAATCTTTCTTTGACAATTTATTACATGTTTTAATGATTTACAAACCTTAGATGTGGATTGAGTGGAGGTGTGTATATCCTTTTTTATTATCATTTAATTTATGTATGTATGTACATGTGTATGTATGTATACATGTATGCAAGTCCTGTTGTTCTGATTGGGGATTGTTCTTTTGGGGTTGGGTAGGGATGTATATGGTGGGTGGGGTGGTATAAAATGTAAAAATGCAATTTGCAACAAAAATTCTATGACAGAAAATTATGTTTTCCCCTTTCCCATGGCGCAGGAAATATCAAAGTTCTCTTGTGAACTATCAGTGGTTCTCGCAGTACTACAGGTCTGATTATGGGAGGTTAGGGCCCTAAAGCAGAGGAAAGTTTTTTGAAGATTATAAAATTACATGTTATAGTGACCTCAATATCATCTAAAACATCCAAAACAAATGTATGTAAATTTTTTAGATAACTTATATGTTTCATACAGCTAAAACAGTCTGGGTCAAGTCAAATTGACCTCAATAAACACTAATGCTACAAAATGTGTACAGGACATTGAAAACATTTGATCATGTTAATTTTATGTTTACACAGGTGTCACCATTAAATTAGGAAAAGTCATTAAATAATAAAAAAAAAACAATGTCAATCATGTATTTAGAGACATTAAACTTTGAATGGGATCAAACTGACCCCAAAGATAATAATAAAAAAATCTGTGGATTTTGGAGCCTCAAAAATTTGGCGCCCATTCAATTGCATTGTATGGACCTACAGAGCTGAGATATTCTTCTAAAAATTTGCATTTGAGATCTGCAGAAGAAAGAATGTCACACATCTGGGATGACATTAGGGTGAGTAAATGATAAGAGATTTTTCATGTTTGGGTAAACTATTCATTTAAAGTGCCTTTAGATTCTATTTATCTGATGATGTGTTCCAGTTCATAATGAGCTTTCTTGCGAAGTATGCTTACGCATACAAGGACTAAGCTGTGTATTGCAAATAATTATTGCTCAATGGGCAGTTTTAACTGTTCATGAGATGGATAGCCTGAGCAAAAAATCTGTTCTTGTGCCTGATGGTTCTGGTGCTCAGTGCTCTGTAGTGCAGGCCAGAAGGCAACAGTTCAAAAAGGTAGTAGGCTGGGTGAAAGAGGTCCAGATTAATTTTCCATGCATTTTCCTCATTCTGGAAGAGTACAGATGGCAGGGATGAACCAGTTGGATGGCAGGGGCAACCAGTAACCCACTCATCAGTCTGAACTGTCTTGAACCAGACAGTTATTGAAGTGCAGAGGACAGACTCATTGACTGCTGAGTAGAACTGGATTAGCAGCACATGTGGCAGGTTGAACTTCCTCAATTGCCGAAGGAAGTATAACCTCTGCTGGGCCTTTTTCACAATGGAGTCAATGTGAGTCTACCACTTCAGGTTCTGTGAGATGGTAGTGCCCATCAACCTGAATGATTCCACAGTGCTGTTTAGAATGGTGAGCGGGATCAATGTTGGGGTGTTCCTCCTGAAGTCAACAATCATCTCCACTGTTTTGAGCATATTCAGCTCCAGGTTGTTTTGACTGCACCAGACAGCCAGCTGTTCAAACTATCTTCTATATGCAGACCAAGGTATTATCATAAACTAAAACTAAAACTAAATGTAAAAAAAAATATATATATATTTTTTTTTACGATAAAAAACGTATTTTTTAACTACAATTATTGTAGTTTTTTTATTGTAGTTATTGTAGTATTTTTAAAAACGTTTTTACGATAAAAAAAAAAAATATATATATATTTTTTTTTTACATAATTGGAAAAAAATAAAATAAATCATGGCTCTGAAATGAACTGAAATAAAATTAAAACATTTCTGAATAAATGTATTTTTACATTTTGTTACGGTACGTTTTTATATCTTTTATCCCGCCATTACCGTAGCATAAAGATGCCAATAGATGGTGATAAAAGACGGTCTAAAACTTCATTACATCAGCAACAGATCGAGAATTACTTACCAGAGAGGCAAAGCAGTTAGATAATGGTCTTTTCACTCGTTCTATCTTACCATTAAATCTATGATTTGTTTAACATTCAATTTGGAACCAGTAAAGAGTTTGGTTTGAAGTTCAGCAGGGCTCGACATTATCGTTTGTCGTCTGGGATAAGTCACAAGTGGATTTTTTAATGGGCAATTAAAAGAGAAAAGCAGCCGGAATGTCAATAACAAAATATAACCTGCTATATTTCTGATTTGACTGGATAGGCGGGTTTGTGTGCTTACATGGGCGTTTGCTCTGAGTATGCTCAAAATGCAGTTATGCGCCTGAAATAACCCTAAACCTACATTTCAAAATTCTTCCAAAATATCTGTCTTGATGAGGTATTCATGTAAACTCAGAGAGTGATGTCTAAAGGGAATGTAAACAGCAGGGAAAAAGCATATTTATATCAAAACAGCAGACTTGTAAGTGTTAATGTAACCTAATGGACCTGCTGCTGTCTGTGTGTTGTTAATTTCAAACAACCATAACAAGAAAACCACTCACTGTTCTTGTCTGGATAACTTAATTAGCTTTAAAAAGTATTACTGTATTATACAGTACATTATACACAGAAGACCAGAAGTTGTTTTATTTAGCATTTCATTCTGAATGTTTACTTGAATTATTGTTATTGCTGTTAAAATCATTTAAAGCTGTTAACAAAAGCACTTTTTTCTTAATTTTTTGTTTTTTATTCCACTACTTTTAATTTGTTTATTGCTGTATTGTTATTTTATTAGTTTAGTAGTCTTGAATAATTAATTGAGTACAATTCTTACATAACAAAAATAGATTTGTTGTGATAAGCTGGTATAAAAAATGGTCAAATTTCACAAACAACCACAGAAATGTTGGTATTGTGACAATGTAAATATACTGTGCATGGTAGATCTTGCTGCAATAACATGAAAAAGTAGATCTAATTTCATAGAAGTGTGAGCACCCCAGCTGCAGATAATGGAATGAACTGCATGGAGATGGAGGCTTTTCTTTCTTTGACTACCATATGTTACATAATATAACTACCATATTGCAATAGCCTCCTCCCCTACCCAGAACAGTTAAAATTTATGTCGCAGAGAATCGAGTGATTGCATAAGTGTACTTTCTACAGGGCCATTTCTAAGCATGTGGGGGTCCTAAATGAAATCCTACTTGGAGGCTTCCAGCAATACGACCTACGTTACGCAAATACCTGTTTTCCCCATTCTCCAATATTCCTTACTATAAATACTAAAACTAAAATAAAAACTAAATATAACTAGATTAAAAAGTTTGAGTACAAACTTTAGGTTGGCTTGAGAAAGCCTAGCATAAAGTTTGAAGTAGTTGTAAAAGTTTGAAGATTTACGGTTTCTAGTTTGATGTAATTATAAGTAGTAGTTTTCAAAGTTCAAAGTTTAGAGATTATAAAACCATTCAGTCTATCAAATAGATTAGATAGATAGATAGATAGATAGATAGATAGATAGAAAGATAGATAGATAGATAGATAGATATTGACCCTCAGATAGATAGATAGATATTGACCCTCAGATAGATAGATAGATAGATAGATAGATAGATAGATAGAGTATGACCCATAGATAGATAGATAGATAGATAGATAGATAGATATTGACCCTCAGATAGATAGATAGATAGATAGATAGATAGATAGATAGATAGATAGATAGATAGTTATTGACCATCAGATAGATATATAGATAGATTGTTATTGACCATCAGATAGATAGATAGATAGATAGATAGATAGATAGATAGATAGACAGATATTGACCATTAGATAGATAGATAGATAGATAGATAGATAGATATTGATCCTCAGATAGATAGATAGATATTGACCCTCAGATAGATAGATAGATAGATAGATAGAAAGATAGAAAGATAGATTGATAGTCATTGACCCTTAGATAGATAGATAGATATTGACCCAATCTGGTTGCTAGGCAGTTTCCAGGGTGATCCTTATCAAGCCTCCTTTTCATTCTGAGTGAATAAAGTCAACCCGGAAGTCTCTATGATTTTCTGTTGCATAGATATGTGATTTGTTACTTGGTTGCTAGGGTAACCATATCTGGTTGATAGGCAGTTACCAGAGTGATATATATCAAGGCTACTTTCCATCTTGAGTGAAATAAGTGAAACAGGATGTCTCTATGATTTTCTGGTGCAGAGATATGTGACTTGTTACTTGGTTGCTAGGGTAAACACATCTGGTTACTAGGCAGTTACCAAAGTGATACTCATAAGGCTCCTTGCAATCCTGTGTGAAATATGTCAACCCCTAAGTCTCTACGATGTTCTGGTTCAAAGATATGTGATTTGTTACTTGGTTGCTAAGGTAACCCTGTCTGGTTGCTATGCAGTTACCAGAGTGATACATATCAAGGCTACTTTCCATCCTGAGTGAAATAAGTGAAACAGGTAGTCTCTACGATATACTGGTGCAGATATATGTGATTTGTTACTTGGTTGCTAGGGTAACCCCGTCTGGTTGCTAGGCAGTTACCAGAGTGATACATATCAAGGCTACTTTCCATCCTGAGTGAATCAAGTCAACCCGGAAGTCTCTCTGATTTTCTGTTGCAGAGATATGTGATTTGTTACTTGGTTGCTAGGGTAATCACATCTGGTTGCTAGGCAGTTACCAGAGTGATACATATCAAGGCTACTTTCCATCCTGAGTGAAATAAGTGAAACAGGAAGTCTCTATGATTTTCTGGTGCAGATATATGTGATTTGTTACTTGGTTGCTAGGGTAACCCCGTCTGGTTGCTAGGCAGTTACCAGAGTGATACATATCAAGGCTCCTTGCAATCCTGTGTGAAATATGTTAACCCCTAAGTCTCTACGATGTTCTGGTTCAAAGATATGTGATTTGTTACTTGGTTGCTAGGGTAATCGCATCTGGTTGCTAGGCAGTTACCAGAGGGATACATATCAAGGCTACTTTCCATCCTGAGTGAAATAAGTGAAACAGGAAGTCTCTATGATTTTCTGGTGCAGAGATATGTGATTTGTTACTTGGTTGCTAGGGTAAACACATCTGGTTGCTAGGCAGTTACCAAAGTGATACTCATAAGGCTCCTTGCAATCCTGTGTGAAATATGTCAACCCCTAAGTGTCTACGATGTTCTGGTTCAAAGATATGTGATTTGTTACTTGGTTGCTAAGGTAACCCTGTCTGGTTGCTATGCAGTTACCAGAGTGATACATATCAAGGCTACTTTCCATCCTGAGTGAAATAAGTGAAACAGGTAGTCTCTACGATTTTCTGGTGCAGAGATATGTGATTTGTTACTTGGTTGCTAGGGTAACCCCGTCTGGTTGCTAGGCAGTTACCAGAGTGATACATATCAAGGCTACTTTCCATCCTGAGTGAATTAAGTCAACCCGGAAGTCTCTATGATTTTCTGTTGCAGAGATATGTGATTTGTTACTTGGTTGCTAGGGTAATCACATCTGGTTGCTAGGCAGTTACCAGAGTGATACATATCAAGGCTGCTTTCCATCCTGAGTGAAATAAGTCAACCCGGAAGTCTCTTTGATTTTCTGTTGCAGAGATATGTGATTTGTTACTTGGTTGCTAGGGTAACCCCATCTGGTTGCTAGGCAGTTACCAGAGTGATACATATCAAGGCTACTTTCCATCCTGAGTGAAATAAGTGAAACAGGAAGTCTGTATGATTTTCTGGTGCAGAGATATGTGATTTGTTACTTGGTTGCTAGGGTAACCCCATCTGGTTGCTAGGCAGTTACCAGAGTGATACATATCAAGGCTACTTTCCATCCTGAGTGAAATAAGTGAAACAGGATGTCTGTATGATTTTCTGGTGCAGAAATATGTGATTTGTTATTTGGTTGCTAGGGTAACCCTGTCTGGTTGCTATGCAGTTACCAGGGTGATACTTATCAAGCCTCCTTTCCATACTGAGTGAATCAAGTCAACCTGGAAGCTACTATACTGTGGCTATGAAGATTTTAGGTCATTACTTATTGGCTGCTTGATAAAAGAAATCCTCTGAGGGAGAGAGAGAGGGAGAGACGCAGGGCTGACAGGCCCTTTTTCGTCTGTGTGTGTGAAAACGTCAGTTGGGATTTAAATTTCTGAACATTCCGCAATGTTAATCAATGGGAGTTTTTCCGAGTTTTGATCGTCATTTTTAGGAAAACCGTAAGTCCGATCTGTTAGAAAAGATATAGCACACTATTCGGGATTAGTCTGAAGGTCTGTGCCGAGTTTGGTGCATGTAGCTTAAAAGCTCTAGGAGGAGTTACATTTAGAAATTTAGTCTCAGAAGAATAATAATAATAACTAGATTAAAAAGTTTGAGTACAAACTTTAGGTTGGCTTGAGAAAGCCTAGCATAAAGTTTGAAGTAGTTGTAAAAGTTTGAAGATTTACGGTTTCTAGTTTGATGTAATTATAAGTAGTAGTTTTCAAAGTTCAAAGTTTAGAGATTATAAAACCATTCAGTCTATCAAATAGATTAGATAGATAGATAGATAGATAGATAGATAGATAGATAGATAGATAGATAGATAGATAGATAGATAGATAGATAGATAGATATTGACCCTCAGATAGATAGATAGATAGATAGAGTATGACCCACAGATAGATAGATAGATAGATAGATAGATAGATAGATACTGACCCTCAGATAGATAGATAGATAGATAGATAGATAGATATTGACCATCAGATAGATAGATAGATAGATAGATAGATAGATAGATAGATAGATAGATAGATATTGACCATCAGATAGATAGATCAATAGATAGATCGATCGATAGATAGAGTATGACCCACAGATAGATAGATAGATAGATAGATAGATAGATAGAGTATGACCCACAGATAGATAGATAGATAGATAGATAGATATTGACCCTCAGATAGATAGATAGATAGATAGATAGATAGATAGATAGATAGATAGATAGATAGATAGATAGATAGAGTATGACCCACAGATAGATAGATAGATAGATAGATAGATAGATAGATAGATAGATATTGACCATCAGATAGATAGATAGATAGATAGATAGATATTGACCCTCAGATAGATAGATAGATAGATAGAGTATGACCCACAGATAGATAGATAGATAGATAGATAGATAGATAGATAGATAGAGTATGACCCTCAGATAGATAGATAGATAGATAGTTATTGACCCTCAGATAGATAGATAGATAGATAGATATTGACCCTCAGATAGATAGATAGATAGATAGATAGATAGATAGATAGATAGATAGATAGATAGATAGATAGATAGATAGATAGATAGATATTGACCCTCAGATAGATAGATAGATAGATAGATAGATAGATAGATAGATAGATAGATAGATATTGACCCTCAGATAGATAGATAGATAGATAGATATTGACCCTCAGATAGATAGATAGATAGATATTGACCCTCAGATAGATATATAGATATTGACCCTCAGATAGATAGATAGATAGAGACCCTCAGATAGATAGATAGATATTGACCCATAGATAGATAGATATTAACCCTCAGATAGATAGATAGTTCGAAAGATAGATATAGATTGATAAATAGACAGACAGACATACAGATAGATAGATAGATCCTTGCAACCCTGAGTCCCATGAACAAAACCAGAAGTCTTTATGTTGTTCTGGTGCAGAAATATGTAATTTGTTACTTGGTTGCTAGGGTAACCCCATCTGGTTGCTAAGCAGTTACCAGAGTAATACATATCAAGGCTACTTTCCATCATGAGTGAAATAAGTCAACCTGGAAGTCTCTACGATTTTCTGTTAAATAGATATGTGATTTGTTACTTGGTTGCTAGGCTATCCCCATCTGGTTGCTAGGCAGTTACCAAAGCGTTACTCATAAGGCTCCTTGCAATCCTGAGTGAAATATGTCAACCCCTAAGTCTCTACGATGTTCTGGTTCAAAGATATGTAATTTGTTACTTGGTTGCTAGGGTAACCCCATCTGGTTGCTAAGCAGTTACCAGAGTAATACATATCAAGGCTACTTTCCATCATGAGTGAAATAAGTCAACCTGGAAGTCTCTACGATTTTCTGTTAAATAGATATGTGATTTGTTACTTGGTTGCTAGGCTATCCCCATCTGGTTGCTAGGCAGTTACCAAAGCGTTACTCATAAGGCTCCTTGCAATCCTGAGTGAAATATGTCAACCCCTAAGTCTCTACGATGTTCTGGTTCAAAGATATGTGAATTGTTACTTGGTTGCTAGGGTAACCCTGTCTGGTTGCTATGCAGTTACCAGGGTGATACTTATCAAGCCTCCTTTCCATCTTGAGTGAATAAAGTCAACCCGCAAGTCTGTATGATTTAATGGTGCAGAGATATGTGATTTGTTATTTGGTTGCTAGGTTAACCCTGTCTGGTTGCTATGCAGTTACCAGGGTGATACTTATCAAACCTCCTTTCCATCCTGAGTGAATTAAGTCAACCCAGATGTCTCTACGATTTTCTGGAGCAGAAATATATGATTTGTTACTTGGTTGCTAGGGTGACCCAATCTGGTTGCTAGGCAGTTACCAGAGTGATGCATATCAAGGCTACTTTCCATTCTGAGTGAAATAAGTCAAACAGGAAGTCTCTACGATTTTCTTGTGCAGAGATATGTGATTTGTTACTTGGTTGCTAGGGTAACCCCATCTGGTTGCTAGGCAGTTACCAAAGTGATACTCATAAGGCTCCTTGCAATCCGGTGTGAAATATGTCAATCCCTAAGTCTCTACGAAGTTCAGGTTCAAAGATATGTGATTTATTACTTGGTTGCTAGGGTAACCCTGTCTGGTTGCTATGCAGTTACCAGGGTGATAACTTGTCAAGCCTCCTTTCCATCCTGAGTGAATAAAGTCAACCCGCAAGTCTGTATGATTTTCTGGTGCTGAGATATGTGATTTGTTATTTGGTTGCTAGGGTAACCATGTCTGGTTAATATGCAGTTACCAGGGTGATACTTATCAAGCCTCCTTTCCATCCTGAGTGAATTAAGTCAACCCAGATGTCTCTACGATTTTCTGGAGCAGAAATATATGATTTGTTACTTGGTTGCTAGGGTAACCCAATCTGGTTGCTAGGCAGTTACCAGAGTGATGCATATCAAGGCTACTTTCCATCCTGAGTGAAATAAGTGAAACAGGAAGTCTCTACGATTTTCTGGTGCAGAGATATGTGATTTGTTAGTTGGTTGCTAGGGTAACCCTATCTGGTTGCTAGGCAGTTACCAAGGTGATACTCATAAGGCTCCTTGCAATCCTGTGTGAAATATGTCAACCCCTAAGTCTCTACGATGTTCTGGTTCAAAGATATGTGATTTGTTACTTGGTTGCTAGGGTAACCACATCTGGTTGCTAGGCAGTTACCAGAGTGATACATATCAAGGCTACTTACCATCCTGAGTGAAATAAGTGAAACAGGAAGTCTGTATGATTTTCTGGTGCAGAGATATGTGATTTGTTATTTGGTTGCTAGGGTAACCCTGTCTGGTTGCTATGCAGTTAAAAGGGTGATACTTATCAAGCCTCCTTTCCATACTGAGTGAATCAAGTCAACCTGGAAGCTACTATACTGTGGCTATGAAGATTTTAGGTCATTACTTATTGGCTGCTTGATAAAAGAAATCCTCTGAGGGAGAGAGAGAGAGAGCGACGCAGGGCTGACAGGCCCTTTTTTGTCTGTGTGTGTGAAAATGTCAGTTGGGATTTAAATTTCTGAACATTCCGCAATGTTAAGTCAATGGGAGTTTTTCCGAGTTTGATCGTCATTTTTAGGAAAACCGTAAGTCCGATCAGTTAGAAAAGATATAGCACACTATTCGGGATTAGTCTGAAGGTCTGTGCCGAGTTTGGTGCATGTAGCTTAAAAGCTCTAGGAGGAGTTAGATTTAGAAATTTAGTCTCAGAATAATAATAATAATAATAATAAGTTTAAATAGGATTTCAGTAAGTTGGCTTTCTCAAGCCAACCTAACTAGATTAAAAAGTTTGAGTACAAACTTTAGGTTGGCTTGAGAAAGCCTAGCATAAAGTTTGAAGTAGTTGTAAAAGTTTGAAGATTTACGGTTTCTAGTTTGATGTAATTATAAGTAGTAGTTTTCAAAGTTCAAAGTTTAGAGATTATAAATCCATTCAGTCTATCAAATAGATTAGATAGATAGATAGATAGATAGATAGATAGATAGATATTGACCCTCAGATAGATAGATAGATAGATATTGACCCTCAGATAGATAGATAGATAGATAGATAGATAGAGTATGACCCATAGATAGATAGATAGATAGATAGTTATTGACCATCAGATAGATAGATAGATAGATAGATAGATAGATAGATAGATAGATAGATAGATAGATAGATAGATAGATAGATAGATAGTTATTGACCATCAGATAGATAGATAGATAGATAGATAGATAGACAGATATTGACCATTAGATAGATAGATAGATAGATAGATAGATATTGATCCTCAGATAGATAGATAGATATTGACCCTCAGATAGATAGATAGAAAGATAGAAAGATAGATAGATAGATATTGACCGTCAGATATATAGATAGATAGATAGTCATTGACCCTGAGATATAGATAGATAGAGTATGAACCACAGATAGATAGATAGATAGTTATTGACCCGCAGATAGCTAGATAGATAGATAGATTGTCATTGACCCTTAGATAGATAGATATTGACCGTCAGATATATAGATAGACAGATAGTCATTGACCCTGAGATATAGATAGATAGAGTATGACCCACAGATAGATAGATAGATAGTTATTGACCCGAAGATAGTTAGATAGATAGATAGATAGATAGATATTGACCCTCAGATAGATAGATAGATAGATAGATAGATATTGACCATCAGAAAGATAGATAGATAGATAGATAGATAGATAGATAGATAGATAGATATATCATTTTTTACTTGGTTGCTAGGGTAACCCAATCTGGTTGCTAGGCAGTTTCCAGGGTGATCCTTATCAAGCCTCCTTTTCATTCTGAGTGAATAAAGTCAACCCGGAAGTCTCTATGATTTTCTGTTGCATAGATATGTGATTTGTTACTTGGTTGCTAGGGTAACCATATCTGGTTGATAGGCAGTTACCAGAGTGATATATATCAAGGCTACTTTCCATCTTGAGTAAAATAAGTGAAACAGGAAGTCTCTACGATTTTCTGGTGCAGAGTTATGTGATTTGTTACTTGGTTGCTAGGGTAAGCCCTTGTCGTTGCTAGGCAGTTACCAGAGTGATACTTATCAAGCCTCCTTTCCATCCTGAGTGAATTATGTCAACCCGGAAGTCTCTACGATTTTCTGGTGCAGAGATATGTGATTTGTTACTTGGTTGCTAGGGTAACCGCATCTGGTTGCTAGGCAGTTACCAGAGGGATACATATCAAGGCTACTTTCCATCCTGAGTTAAATAAGTGAAACAGGAAGTCTCTATGATTTTCTGGTGCAGAGATATGTGACTTGTTACTTGGTTGCTAGGGTAAACACATCTGGTTGCTAGGCAGTTACCAAAGTGATACTCATAAGGCTCCTTGCAATCCTGTGTGAAATATGTCAACCCCTAAGTCTCTACGATGTTCTGGTTCAAAGATATGTGATTTATTACTTGGTTGCTAAGGTAACCCTGTCTGGTTGCTATGCAGTTACCAGAGTGATACATATCAAGGCTACTTTCCATCCTGAGTGAAATAAGTGAAACAGGTAGTCTCTACGATATACTGGTGCAGATATATGTGATTTGTTACTTGGTTGCTAGGGTAACCCCGTCTGGTTGCTAGGCAGTTACCAGAGTGATACATATCAAGGCTACTTTCCATCCTGAGTGAATAAAGTCAACCCGGAAGTCTCTATGATTTTCTGTTGCAGAGATATGTGATTTGTTACTTGGTTGCTAGGGTAATCACATCTGGTTGCTAGGCAGTTACCAGAGTGATACATATCAAGGCTACTTTCCATCCTGAGTGAAATAAGTCAACCCGGAAGTCTCTCTGATTTTCTGTTGCAGAGATATGTGATTTGTTACTTGGTTGCTAGGGTAATCACATCTGGTTGCTAGGCAGTTACCAGAGTGATACATATCAAGGCTACTTTCCATCCTGAGTGAAATAAGTGTAACAGGAAGTCTCTACGATTTTCTGGTGCAGAGATATGTGATTTGTTAGTTGGTTGCTAGGGTAACCCCATCTGGTTGCTAGGCAGTTACCAAGGTGATACTCATAAGGCTCCTTGCAATCCTGTGTGAAATATGTCAACCCCTAAGTCTCTACGATGTTCTGGTTCAAAGATATGTGATTTGTTACTTGGTTGCTAAGGTAACCCTGTCTGGTTGCTATGCAGTTACCAGAGTGATACATATCAAGGCTACTTTCCATCCTGAGTGAAATAAGTGAAACAGGTAGTCTCTACGATTTTCTGGTGCAGAGATATGTGATTTGTTACTTGGTTGCTAGGGTAACCCCGTCTGGTTGCTAGGCAGTTACCAGAGTGATATATATCAAGGCTACTTTCCATCCTGAGTGAATAAAGTCAACCCGGAAGTCTCTATGATTTTCTGTTGCAGAGATATGTGATTTGTTACTTGGTTGCTAGGGTAATCACATCTGGTTGCTAGGCAGTTACCAGAGTGATACATATCAAGGCTACTTTCCATCCTGAGTGAAATAAGTCAACCCGGAAGTCTCTCTGATTTTCTGTTGCAGAGATATGTGATTTGTTACTTGGTTGCTAGGGTAATCACAGCTGGTTGCTAGGTAGTTACCAGAGTGATACATATCAAGGCTACTTTCCATCCTGAGTGAAATAAGTCAACCCGGAAGTCTCTCTGATTTTCTGGTGCAAAGATATGTGATTTGTTACTTGGTTGCTAGGGTAACCCCATCTGGTTGCTAGGCAGTTACCAGAGTGATACATATCAAGGCTACTTTCCATCCTGAGTGAAATAAGTGAAACAGGAAGTCTGTATGATTTTCTTGTGCAGAGATATGTGATTTGTTACTTGGTTGCTAGGGTAACCCCATCTGGTTGCTAGGCAGTTACCAGAGTGATACATATCAAGGCTACTTTCCATCCTGAGTGAAATAAGTGAAACAGGAAGTCTGTATGATTTTCTGGTGCAGAAATATGTGATTTGTTATTTGGTTGCTAGGGTAACCCTGTCTGGTTGCTATGCAGTTACCAGGGTGATACTTATCAAGCCTCCTTTCCATACTGAGTGAATCAAGTCAACCTGGAAGCTACTATACTGTGGCTATGAAGATTTTAGGTCATTACTTATTGGCTGCTTGATAAAAGAAATCCTCTGAGGGAGAGAGAGAGGGAGAGACGCAGGGCTGACAGGCCCTTTTTCGTCTGTGTGTGTGAAAACGTCAGTTGGGATTTAAATTTCTGAACATTCCGCAATGTTAATCAATGGGAGTTTTTCCGAGTTTTGATCGTCATTTTTAGGAAAACCGTAAGTCCGATCAGTTAGAAAAGATATAGCACACTATTCGGGATTAGTCTGAAGGTCTGTGCCGAGTTTGGTGCATGTAGCTTAAAAGCTCTAGGAGGAGTTACATTTAGAAATTTAGTCTCAGAATAATAATAATAATAATAATAAGTTTAAATAGGATTTCAGTAAGTTGGCTTTCTCAAGCCAACCTAACTAGATAGGTACATTTCCTGAAGAAAATGTGAGTGGTGCTTGCCGTGGCAAAATTTCTTACCACAATGTCCCACCTACTGCCCAAAGTTGAAAGGGGCCATCCCCATGACAGTAGGATGTTCTGGTGCAGAGATATAGGTGTTGTTCCATGGTTGCTAGGGAAACCCATCTGGTTGATATGCAGTTACTAAGGTTACAGCCACTAACGCTACTTGCCATCCTGAGTAAAATAAGTCAACCCGGAAGTCTCTACGATTTTCTAGTACAGAGATATGTGATTTGTTACTTGGTTGCTAGGGTAAACCCTTCTGGTTGCTAGGAAGTTACCAAGGGGCAAGCCAACAATGCTCCTTGCCATCCTGAGTGAAATAAGTCAACCCGGAAGTCTCTGTGATTTTCTTGTGCAGAGATATGTGATTTGTTTATTGGTTGCTAGGGTAACCCCATCTGATTGCTAGGCAGTTACCAAGGTGACAGGCAACAATGCTCCTTGCCATCCTGAATGAAATAAGTCAACCCGGAAGTCTCTGTGATTTTCTTGTGCAGAGATATGTGATTTGTTTCTTGGTTGCTAGGGTAACCCCATCTGGTTGCTAGGCAGTTACCAAGGGGCAAGACAACAATGCTCCTTGCCATCCTAAATGAAATAAGTCAACACGGAATCACTACAATTTTCTGGTTCAGAGATATATGATTAGTTACTTGGTTGCTAGGGTAACCCCATCTGGTTGCTAGGCAGTTACCAAGGTGACAGCCAACAATGCTCCTTGCCATCCTGAGTGAAATAAGTCAACCCGGAAGTCTCTGTGATTTTCTTGTGCAGAGATATGTGATTTGTTTCTTGGTTGCTAGGGTAACCCCATCTGGTTGCTAGGCAGTTACCAAGGTGGCAGGCAACAATGCTCCTTGCCATCCTGAGTGAAATAAGTCAACCTGGAAGTCTCTGTGATTTTCTTGTGCAGAGATATGTGATTTGTTTCTTGGTTGCTAGGGTAACCCCATCTGGTTGCTAGGCAGTTACCAAGGTGACAGCCAACAATGCTCCTTGCCATCCTGAGTGAAATAATTCAACCCGGAAGTCTCTGTGATTTTCTCGTGCAGAGATATGTGATTTGTTTCTTGGTTGCTAGGGTAACCCCATCTGGTTGCTAGGCAGTTACCAAGGTGACAGCCAACAATGCTCCTTGCCATCCTGAGTGAAATAATTCAACCCGGAAGTCTCTGTGATTTTCTTGTGCAGAGATATGTGATTTGTTTCTTGGTTGCTAGGGTAACCCCATCTGGTTGCTAGGCAGTTACCAAAGTAACATCCAACAATGCTCCTTGCCATCTTGAGTGAAATAAGTCAACTCGGAAGTCTCTACGATTTTGTAGTGCAAAGATATGAGATTTGTTACTTGGTTGCTATGGTAAACCCATCTGGTTGCTAGGCAGTTACCAGGGTGATATTTATCAAGTCTACTTTCCATCCTGAGTGAAATAAGTCAACCCGGAAGTCTCTACGACATTCTGATCCTAAGATACACATCTTAGTGATTTTGAATGGATGTCAATGGTGTTTTGTTGCTAGGGTGCTTTAAATGGTTGCTAGGGCATGGCTAAGTAGTTCATTTGATGAAAGCTGAAGACTGGTTAATCACCCAATGAAAACAAAGCAACTATCATGTCTCTAGGACATTCTGATCTGAAGATATCTTACTGTAATTGAAATCAATAAATGTGGTTGCTAGGGTGCTCTAAATTGTTGCTAGGGAGTGGCTTGGCAGCTGGCAATGATGAATCACCAAAGGCTGCTTGTCAGTATGAATGATATAAACGAACTCCCATGCTTCTGTGACATTCAGAATGGAAGATATCTCTCTTTGGATTTTGGTTGCTAAGGTGCTCGAAAATGGTTGCTAGGGAGAGGCTAGGAAGTGTTGAGGGGATTCATGATTGGCTGTTTTACTGCCCCAAGTCAAATGAGACCACCCTCGTGTTTCTATGATAATTCAGTCCGGAGAAATCCCTTTGATCTCTTTCAATGGAAGTCTATGGGACTTGTTGCTAAGGTACTGTAAATGGTTGCTAGGGCGTGGCTTGATAGCTTCATAATGATCTTGAGAGACTGATTGGTCGTCTGAGTAAAATGAGCCCGCCCCCTTGTCTCTAAGACACTGTGATCCAGAGTTATGTTCAATACACAATTTACCATTGACTTAACATTGGGGCAAATTTGGGCAGCTCCTGCCCCCAAGGGGTGCAACTTTTACCCCATTGTGAGGTATGTTCTCACAGAGCCTGTCAGCCTCTTCAAATGTGGTAAATCACACGTCTGTGTGATATCCTCGCTCTGAGCTATGACTCGTCAAATTTCGGCGCAATGTTAAGTCAATGGGATTTTTTGCCCAATTTTTTGCCCCTGGGGCAAATACCATACCCCCGATTGCTTATAAAAGTCATAGCACACCATTCCCAAATAATCTGCACGATTTGATGCCTCATTCGTGGGTCTGTGACCAAAAAATTTTGCAAAAAATTCCATTGACTTACATTGGGGCAACTTTGGGCAGCTCCTGCCCCCCAGGGGTAAAAGTTTTACCCCATTGTGAGGTATGTTCTCACAAAGCCTGTCAGCCTCTTCAAATCTCATAAATCACACGTCTCTGCGAAATCCTCGCTCTGAGCTATGACTCGTCAAAGTTCGGCTCAATGTTAAGTCAATGGGATTTTTTGCCCATTTTTTTGCCCCTGGGGCAAACACCGTACCCCCGATCGCTTATAAAAGTCATAGCACACCTCTCCTCAATGAGCCGCACGATTTGACACCTCATTCATGGGTCTACGCCAAAAGGTGCGGGACGAGTTAGGTGCCGAAGTTTTGTACGGAAGAAGAAGAAGAAGAAGAAGAAGAAAAATAAGTATGTGAGATTACAATAGTGTTGCTTTGCAAGCACCACTAACTAGAATGTACATTTCCTGAAGAAAATGTGAGTGGTGCTTGCCGTGGCAAAATTTCTTACCACAATGTCCCACCTACTGCCCAAAGTTCAAAGAGGCCACCCCCATGACAGTAGAATGTTCTGGTGCAGAGATATAGGTGTTGTTCCATGGTTGCTAGGGAAACCCATCTGGTTGATATGCAGTTACTAAGGTGTCAGCCACCAACGCTACTTGCCATCCTGAGTAAAATATGTCAACCCGGAAGTCTCTACGATTTTCTAGTACAGAGATATGTGATTTGTTACATGGTTGCTAGGGTAACCCCATCTGGTTGCTAGGCAGTTACCAAGGGGCAAGCCAACAATGCTCCTTGCCATCCTAAATGAAAAAAGTCAACACGGAATCACTACAATTTTCTGGTTCAGAGATATATGATTTGTTACTTGGTTGCTAGGGTAACCCCATCTGGTTGCTAGGCAGTTACCAAGGTGACAGCCAACAATGCTCCTTGCTCTCCTGAGTGAAATAAGTCAACCCGGAAGTCTCTGTGATTTTCTTGTGCAGCGATATGTGATTTGTTTATTGGTTGCTAGGGTAACCCCATCTGGTTGCTAGGCAGTTACCAAGGTGACAGGCAACAATGCTCCTTGCCATCCTGAGTGAAATAAGTCAACCCGGAAGTCTCTGTGATTTTCTAGTACAGAGATATGTGATTTGTTTCTTGGTTGCTAGGGTAACCCCATCTGGTTGCTAGGCAGTTACCAAGGTGACAGCCAAGAATGCTCCTTGCCATCCTGACTGAAATAAGTCAACCTGGAATCTCTACGATTTTCTGGTTCAGAGATACGTGATTTGTTAATTGGTTGCTAGGGTAACCCCATCTGGTTGCTAGGCAGTTACCAAGGTGACAGCCAACAATGCTCCTTGCCATCCTGAGTGAAATAAGTCAACCCGGTAGTCTCTGTGATTTTCTTGTGCAGAGATGTGTGATTTGTTTCTTGGTTGCTAGGGTAACCCCATCTGGTTGCTAGGCAGTTACCAAGGTGACAGCCAACAATGCTCCTTGCCATCCTGAGTGAAATAAGTCAACCCAGAAGTCTCTGTGATTTTCTTGTGCAGAGATATGTGATTTGTTTCTTGGTTGCTAGGGTAACCCCATCTGGTTGCTAGGCAGTTACCAAGGTGACAGCAAACAATGCTCCGTGCCATCCTGAGTGAAATAAGTCAACCCGGAAGTCTCTGTGATTTTCTTGTGCAGAGATATGTGATTTGTTTATTGGTTGCTAGGGTAACCCCATTTGGTTGCTAGGCAGTTACCAGGGTGATATTTATCAAGTCTACTTTCCATCCTGAGTGAAATAAGTCAACCCGGAAGTCTCTACGACATTCTGATCCTAAGATACACATCTTAGTGATATTGAATGGATGTCAATGGTGTTTTGTTGCTAGGGTGCTTTAAATGGTTGCTAGGGCGTGGCTAAGTAGTTCACATGATGAAAGATGAAGACTGATTACTCACCCAATTAAAACAAAGCAACTATCATGTCTCTAGGACATTCTGATCTGAAGATATCTTACTTCAATTGAAATCAATAAATGTGGTTGCTTGGGTGCTCCAAATTGTTGCTAGGGAGTGGCTTGGCAGCTGCCAATGATGAATCTCCAATGGCTGCTTGTCAGTATGAATGATACAAACCAACTCCCATGCCTCTGTGACATTCAGAATGGAAGATATCTCTCTTTGGATTTTGGTTGCTAAGGTGCTCGAAAATGGTTGCTAGGGAGGGGCTAGGAAGTGTTGAGGGGATTCATGATTGGCTGTTTTACTGCCCCAAGTCAAACGAGACCACCCTCGTGTTTCTATGATAATTCAGTCCGGAGATATCCCTTTGATCTCTTTCAATGGAAGTCTATGGGAGTTGTTGCTAAGGTGCTCTAAATGGTTGCTAGGGCGTGGCTTGATAGCTTCACAATGATCCTGAGAGATTGATTGGTCATCTGAGTAAAATGAGCCCGCCCCCTTGTCTCTAAGACACTGTGATCCAGAGTTATGTTCAATACAAAATCTACCATAGACTTAACATTGGGGCAACTTTGGGCAGCTCATGCCCCCCAGGGGTGCAACTTTTACCCCATTGTTAGGTATGTTCTCACAGAGCCTGTCAGCCTCTTCAAATGTGGTTAATCACACGTCTCTGTGAAATCCTCGATCTGAGCTATGACTCGTCAAAGTTCGGCGCAATGTTGAGTCAATGGGATTTTTTGCCCAATTTTTTGCCCCTGGGGCAATCACCGTACCCCCGATCGATTATAAAAGTCATAGGACACCATTCCCAAATAATCCGCACGATTTGACGCCTCATTTGTGGGTTTTCGGCCAAAAAATTTTGGAAAAAATTCCATTGACTTACATTGGGGCAACTTTGGGCAGCTCCTGCCCCCCAGGGGTGCAACTTTTACCCCATTGTGAGGTATGTTCTCACAGAGCCTGTCAGCCTCTTCAAATGTGGTAAATCACATGTCTCTGCGAAATCCTCGCTTTGAGCTATGACTCGTCAAAGTTCGGCGCAATGTTAAGTCAATGGGATTTTTTGCCCAATTTTTTGCCCCTGGGGCAAACACCGTACCTCCGATCGCTTATAAAAGTCATAGCACACCTCTCCTCAATGAGCCGCACGATTTGACACCTCATTCATGGGTCTACGCCAAAAGGTGCGGGACGAGTTAGGTGCCGAAGTTTTGTACGGAAGAAGAAGAAGAAGAAGAAGAAGAAGAAAAACTAGAATGTACATTTCCTGAAGAAAATGTGAGTGGTGCTTGCCGTGGCAAAATTTCTTACCACAATGTCCCACCTACTGCCCAAAGTTGAAAGAGGCCATCCCCATGACAGTAGGATGTTCTGGTGCAGAGATATAGGTGTTGTTCCATGGTTGCTAGGGAAACCCATCTGGTTGATATGCAGTTACTAAGGTGACAGCCACTAACGCTACTTGCCATCCTGAGTAAAATAAGTCAACCCGGAAGTCTCTACGATTTTCTAGTACAGAGATATGTGATTTGTTACTTGGTTGCTAGGGTAAACCCTTCTGGTCGCTAGGAAGTTACCAAGGGGAAAGCCAACAATGCTCCTTGCCATCCTGAGTGAAATAAGTCAACCCGGAAGTCTCTGTGATTTTCTTGTGCAGAGATATGTGATTTGTTTCTTGGTTGCTAGGGTAACCCCATCTGGTTGCTAGGCAGTTACCAAGGTGACAGGCAACAATGCTCCTTGCCATCCTGAGTGAAATAAGTCAACCCGGAAGTCTCTGTGATTTTCTTGTGCAGAGATATGTGATTTGTTTCTTGGTTGCTAGGGTAACCCCATCTGGTTGCTAGGCAGTTACCAAGGGGCAAGACAACAATGCTCCTTGCCATCCTAAATGAAATAAGTCAACACGGAATCACTACAATTTTCTGGTTCAGAGATATATGATTAGTTACTTGGTTGCTAGGGTAACCCCATCTGGTTGCTAGGCAGTTACCAAGGTGACAGCCAACAATGCTCCTTGCCATCCTGAGTGAAATAAGTCACCCCGGAAGTCTCTGTGATTTTCGTGTGCAGAGATATGTGATTTGTTTCTTGGTTGCTAGGGTAACCCCATCTGGTTGCTAGGCAGTTACCAAGGTGGCAGGCAACAATGCTCCTTGCCATCCTGAGTGAAATAAGTCAACCTGGAAATCTCTGTGATTTTCTTGTGCAGAGATATGTGATTTGTTTCTTGGTTGCTAGGGTAACCCCATCTGGTTGCTAGGCAGTTACTAAGGTGACAGCCAACAATGCTCCTTGCCATCCTGAGTGAAATAATTCAACCCGGAAGTCTCTGTGATTTTCTTGTGCAGAGATATGTGATTTGTTTCATGGTTGCTAGGGTAACCCCATTTGGTTGCTAGGCAGTTACCAAAGTAACATCCAACAATGCTCCTTGCCATCTTGAGTGAAATAAGTCAACTCGGAAGTCTCTACGATTTTGTAGTGCAAAGATATGAGATTTGTTACTTGGTTGCTATGGTAAACCCATTTGGTTGCTAGGCAGTTACCAGGGTGATATTTATCAAGTCTACTTTCCATCCTGAGTGAAATAAGTCAACCCGGAAGTCTCTACGACATTCTGATCCTAAGATACACATCTTAGTGTTTTTGAATGGATGTCAATGGTGTTTTGTTGCTAGGGTGCTTTAAATGGTTGCTAGGGCGTGGCTAAGTAGTTCACATGATGAAAGCTGAAGACTGATTACTCACCCAATGAAAACAAAGCAACTATCATGTCGCTAGGACATTCTGATCTGAAGATATCTTACTGTAATTGAAATCAATAAATGTGGTTACTAGGGTGCTCTAAATTGTTGCTAGGGAGTGGCTTGGCAGCTGCCAATGATGAATCTCCAAAGGCTGCTTGTCAGTATGAATGATACAAACCAACTCCCATGCCTCTGTGACATTCAGAATGGAAGATATCTCTCTTTGGATATTGGTTGCTAAGGTGCTCGAAAATGGTTGCTAGGGAGGGGCTAGGAAGTGTTGAGGGGATTCATGATTGGCTGTTTTACTGCCCCAAGTCAAACGAGACCACCCTCGTGTTTCTATGATAATTAAGTCCGGAGATATCCCTTTGATCTCTTTCAATGGAAGTCTATGGGACTTGTTGCTAAGGTGCTCTAAATGGTTGCTAGGGCGTGGCTTGATAGCTTCACAATGATCCTGAGAGACTGATTGGTCGTCTGAGTAAAATGAGCCCGCCCCCTTGTCTCTAAGACACTGTGATCCAGAGTTATGTTTAATACAAAATCTACCATAGACTTAACATTGGGGCAAATTTGGGCAGCTCCTGCCCCCCAGGGGTGCAACTTTTACCCCATTTTGAGGAATGTTCTCACAGAGCCTGTCAGCCTCTTCAAATGTGGTAAATCACACGTCTGTGTGATATCCTCGCTCTGAGCTATGACTCGTCAAAGTTCGTCGCAATGTTAAGTCAATGGGATTTTTTGCCCAATTTTTTGCCCCTGGGGCAAATACCATACCCCCGATCGCTTATAAAAGTCATAGCACACCATTCCCAAATAATCCGCACGATTTGACGCCTCATTCGTGGGTCTGTGACCAAAAATTTTTTCAAAAAATTCCATTGACTTACATTGGGGCAACTTTGGGCAGCTCCTGCCCCCCAGGGGTAAAAGTTTTACCCCATTGTGAGGTATGTTCTCACAGAGCCTATCAGCCTCTTCAAATCTCGTAAATCACACGTCTCTGCGAAATCCTCGCTCTGAGCTATGACTCATCAAAGTTCGGCTCAATGTTAAGTCAATGGGATTTTTTGCCCAGTTTTTTGCCCCTGGGGCAAACACCGTACCCCCGATTGCTTATAAAAGTCATAGCACACCTCTCCTCAATGAGCCGCACGATTTGACACCTCATTCATGGGTCTACGCCAAAAGGTGCGGGACGAGTTAGGTGCCGAAGTTTTGTACGGAAGAAGAAGAAGAAGAAGAAGAAGAAAAACTAGAATGTACATTTCCTGAAGAAAATGTGAGTGGTGCTTGCCGTGGCAAAATTTCTTACCACAATGTCCCACCTACTGCCCAAAGTTGAAAGAGGCCACCCCCATGACAGTAGGATGTTCTGGTGCAGAGATATTGGTGTTGTTCCATGGTTGCTAGGGAAACCCATCTGGTTGATATGCAGTTACTAAGGTGACAGCCACCAATGCTACTTACCATCCTGAGTAAAATAAGTCAATCCGGAAGTCTCTACGATTTTGTAGTACAGAGATATGTGATTTGTTTCTTGGTTGCTAGGGTAACCCCATCTGGTTGCTAGGCAGTTACCAAGGTGACAGCCAACAATGCTCCTTGCTCTCCTGAGTGAAATAAGTCAACCCGGAAGTCTCTGTGATTTTCTTGTGCAGCGATATGTGATTTGTTTATTGGTTGCTAGGGTAACCCCATCTGGTTACTAGGCAGTTACCAAGGTGACAGGCAACAATGCTCCTTGCCATCCTGACTGAAATAAGTCAACCCGGAAGTCTCTGTGATTTTCTAGTACAGAGATATGTGATTTGTTTCTTGGTTGCTAGGGTAACCCCATCTGGTTGCTAGGCAGTTACCAAGGTGACAGCCAAGAATGCTCCTTGCCATCCTGACTGAAATAAGTCAACCTGGAATCTCTACGATTTTCTGGTTCAGAGATACGTGATTTGTTAATTGGTTGCTAGGGTAACCCCATCTGGTTGCTAGGCAGTTACCAAGGTGACAGCCAACAATGCTCCTTGCCATCCTGAGTGAAATAAGTCAACCCGGTAGTCTCTGTGATTTTCTTGTGCAGAGATGTGTGATTTGTTTCTTGGTTGCTAGGGTAACCCCATCTGGTTGCTAGGCAGTTACCAAGGTGACAGGCAACAATGCTCCTTGCCATCCTGAGTGAAATAAGTCAACCCGGAAGTCTCTGTGATTTTCTTGTGCAGAGATATGTGATTTATTTCTTGGTTGCTAGGGTAACCCCATCTGGTTGCTAGGCAGTTACCAAGGTGACAGCAAACAATGCTCCGTGCCATCCTGAGTGAAATAAGTCAACCCGGAAGTCTCTGTGATTTTCTTGTGCAGAGATATGTGATTTGTTTATTGGTTGCTAGGGTAACCCCATTTGGTTGCTAGGCAGTTACCAGGGTGATATTTATCAAGTCTACTTTCCATCCTGAGTGAAATAAGTCAACCCGGAAGTCTCTACGACATTCTGATCCTAAGATACACATCTTAGTGATATTGAATGGATGTCAATGGTGTTTTGTTGCTAGGGTGCTTTAAATGGTTGCTAGGGCGTGGCTAAGTAGTTCACATGATGAAAGATGAAGACTGATTACTCACCCAATTAAAACAAAGCAACTATCATGTCTCTAGGACATTCTGATCTGAAGATATCTTACTTCAATTGAAATCAATAAATGTGGTTGCTAGGGTGCTCCAAATTGTTGCTAGGGAGTGGCTTGGCAGCTGCCAATGATGAATATCCCATGGCTGCTTGTCAGTATGAATGATACAAACCAACTCCCATGCCTCTGTGACATTCAGAATGGAAGATATCTCTCTTTGTATTTTGGTTGCTAAGGTGCTCGAAAATGGTTGCTAGGGAGGGGCTAGGAAGTGTTGAGGGGATTCATGATTGGCTGTTTTACTGCCCCAAGTCAAACGAGACCACCCTCGTGTTTCTATGATAATTCAGTCCGGAGATATCCCTTTGATCTCTTTCAATGGAAGTCTATGGGAGTTGTTGCTAAGGTGCTCTAAATGGTTGCTAGGGCGTGGCTTGATAGCTTCACAATGATCCTGAGAGACTGACTGGTCATCTGAGTAAAATGAGCCCGCCCCCTTGTCTCTAAGACACTGTGATCCAGAGTTATGTTCAATACAAAATCTACCATAGACTTAACATTGGGGCAACTTTGGGCAGCTCATGCCCCCCAGGGGTGCAACTTTTACCCCATTGTGAGGTATGTTCTCACAGAGCCTGTCAGCCTCTTCAAATCTGGTTAATCACACGTCTCTGTGAAATCCTCGATCTGAGCTATGACTCGTCAAAGTTCGGCGCAATGTTAAGTCAATGGGATTTTTTGCCCAATTTTTTGCCCCTGGGCCAATCACCGTACCCCCGATCGATTATAAAAGTCATAGGACACCATTCCCAAATAATCCGCACGATTTGACGCCTCATTTGTGGGTTTTCGACCAAAAAATTTTGAAAAAAATTCCATTGACTTACATTGGGGCAACTTTGGGCAGCTCCTGCCCCCCAGGGGTGCAACTTTTACCCCATTGTGAGGTATGTTCTCACAGAGCCTGTCAGCCTCTTCAAATGTGGTAAATCACATGTCTCTGCGAAATCCTCGCTTTGAGCTATGACTCGTCAAAGTTCGGCGCAATGTTAAGTCAATGGGATTTTTTGCCCAATTTTTTGCCCCTGGGGCAAACACCGTACCCCCGATCGCTTATAAAAGTCATAGCACACCTCTCCTCAATGAGCCGCACGATTTGACACCTCATTCATGGGTCTACGCCAAAAGGTGCGGGACGAGTTAGGTGCCGAAGTTTTGTACGGAAGAAGAAGAAGAAGAAGAAGAAGAAAAATAAGTATGTGAGATTACAATAGTGTTGCTTTGCAAGCACCACTAATAAGTATGTGAGATTACAATAGTGTTGCTTTGCAAGCACCACTAATAAGTATGTGAGATTACAATAGTGTTGCTTTGCAAGCACCACTAACTAGAATGTACATTTCCTGAAGAAAATGTGAGTGGTGCTTGCCGTGGCAAAACTCGTCAAATAGCATTTCCTAACTTGTTTCTAAGCACTAAAATAAAGGTCATAGAATGTTGCTAACATGTGTTTTTCATGATGGTAGCACATTTTAGAATGTTTTAGCACTTCACTAGGTGAAGCTATCATGTGTTAGAATGATACTAGCACGTTTTAGCATGTTTTAGCACTTTGTTTGGCAATGCTAACATGTGTTAGCATGATGCCAGCACATTTTAACATGTTTTAGCAATCCCCTAAGCAATGCTAACATGCATTAGCATAATGCTAGCATGTTTTAACATATTTTAGCACTTCGCTAAGCGATGCTAACATGTATTAGCATGATGTTAGCACGTTTTCAACATATTTTAGCAATCCCCTAAGCAATGCTAACCTGCATTAGCATAATGCTAGCACATTTTAACATGTTTTAGCACTTTGCTAGGCAATGCCAGCATGTGTTAGCATGATGCTAGCACATTTTTAGCTTGTTTTAACATTTTGATAGGCACTACTAGCATGTGTTAGCATGTTGTTAGCACGTTTTTAGCATGTTTTAGCAATCCCCTAAGCAATGCTAATATGAATTAGCATAATGCTAGCACGTTTTAACATGTTTTAGCACTTCGCTAGGCGATGCCAGCATGTGTTAGCATGATGCTAACACATTTTAGCATGTTTTAGCACTTCACTAGGCGATGCAAACATGTGTTAGCATGATGCTAGCATGTTTTTAATATGTTTTAGCAATCCCCTATGCAATGCCAGCATGCATTAGCATAATGCTAGCATGTTTTAACATTTTTTAGCACTTCGCTAGGTGATGCCAGCATGTGTTAGCATGATGCTAGCACGTTTTTAGCATGTTTTAACACTTCGCTAGGCAATACTAGCATGTGTTAGCATGTGTTAGCATGTTGTTAGCACGTTTTTAGCATGTTTTAGCACTTCGCTAGGCGATGCCAACATGTTTTAGCATGTAGCTAGCATGTTTTTAGCATGTTTTATCACTTCGCTAGGCGATGCCAGCATGTGTTAGCATGTTGCTAACACGTTTATAGCATGTTTTAGCACTTCGCTAGGTGATGCCAGCATATGTTAGCATGATGCTAGCACATTTTTAGCATGCTTTAGGGTGTGGCTATGAAGATTTTTATTGGCTGCTTGATAAAAGAAATCCTCTGAGGGAGAGAGAGCGAGAGACGCAGGGCTGACAGGCCCTTTTTTGTCTGTGTGTGTGAAAATGTCAGTTGGGATTTAAATTTCTGAACATTCCGCAATGTAAAGTCAATGGGACTTTTTTGGCCTCTTTTTCGTCCGCTGTTCGAACATCGTACACCCGATCGCTTAGAAAAGTCATAGCACACCTCTCCTCAATGAGCCGCACGATTTGACACCTCATTCATGGGTCTACGCCAAAAGGTGCGGGACGAGTTAGGTGCCGAAGTTTTGTACGGAAGAAGAAGAAGAAGAAGAAGAAGAAGAAAAATAAGTATGTGAGATTACAATAGTGTTGCTTTGCAAGCACCACTAACTAGATTAAAAAGTTTGAGTACAAACTTTAGGTTGGCTTGAGAAAGCCTAGCATAAAGTTTGAAGTAGTTGTAAAAGTTTGAAGATTTACGGTTTCTAGTTTGATGTAATTATAAGTAGTAGTTTTCAAAGTTCAAAGTTTAGAGATTATAAAACCATTCAGTCTATCAAATAGATTAGATAGATAGATAGATAGATAGATAGATAGATAGATAGATAGATAGATAGATAGATAGATAGATAGATAGATATTGACCCTCAGATAGATAGATAGATAGATAGATAGATAGATAGATAGATAGAGTATGACCCATAGATAGATAGATAGATAGATAGATAGATATTGACCCTCAGATAGATAGATAGATAGATAGATAGATAGATAGTTATTGACCATCAGATAGATATATAGATAGATTGTTATTGACCATCAGATAGATAGATAGATAGATAGATAGATAGATATTGATCCTCAGATAGATAGATAGATATTGACCCTCAGATAGATAGATAGATATTGACCCTCAGATAGATAGATAGATAGATAGATAGATAGATATTGATCCTCAGATAGATAGATAGATATTGACCCTCAGATAGATAGATAGATAGATAGATAGATAGAAAGATAGAAAGATAGATTGATAGTCATTGACCCTTAGATAGATAGATAGATATTGACCGTCAGATATATAGATAGATAGATAGTCATTGACCCTGAGATATAGATAGATAGAGTATGAACCACAGATAGGTAGATAGATAGATAGATAGTTATTGACCCGCAGATAGCTAGATAGATAGATAGATAGATATTGACCCTCAGATAGATAGATAGATAGATAGATAGTCATTGACCCTTAGATAGATAGATATTGACCGTCAGATATATAGATAGACAGATAGTCATTGACCCTGAGATATAGATAGATAGAGTATGACCCACAGATAGATAGATAGATAGATAGTTATTGACCCGCAGATAGTTAGATAGATAGATAGATAGATATTGACCCTCAGATATATAGATAGATAGATATTGACCATCAGATAGATAGATAGATAGATAGATAGATAGATAGATAGATAGATAGATATATCATTTTTTACTTGGTTGCTAGGGTAACCCAATCTGGTTGCTAGGCAGTTTCCAGGGTGATCCTTATCAAGCCTCCTTTTCATTCTGAGTGAATAAAGTCAACCCGGAAGTCTCTATGATTTTCTGTTGCATAGATATGTGATTTGTTACTTGGTTGCTAGGGTAACCATATCTGGTTGATAGGCAGTTACCAGAGTGATATATATCAAGGCTACTTTCCATCTTGAGTGAAATAAGTGAAACAGGATGTCTCTATGATTTTCTGGTGCAGAGATATGTGACTTGTTACTTGGTTGCTAGGGTAAACACATCTGGTTACTAGGCAGTTACCAAAGTGATACTCATAAGGCTCCTTGCAATCCTGTGTGAAATATGTCAACCCCTAAGTCTCTACGATGTTCTGGTTCAAAGATATGTGATTTGTTACTTGGTTACTAAGGTAACCCTGTCTGGTTGCTATGCAGTTACCAGAGGGATACATATCAAGGCTACTTTCCATCCTGAGTGAAATAAGTGAAACAGGAAGTCTCTATGATTTTCTGGTGCAGAGATATGTGATTTGTTACTTGGTTGCTAGGGTAAACACATCTGGTTGCTAGGCAGTTACCAAAGTGATACTCATAAGGCTCCTTGCAATCCTGTGTGAAATATGTCAACCCCTAAGTGTCTACGATGTTCTGGTTCAAAGATATGTGATTTGTTACTTGGTTGCTAAGGTAACCCTGTCTGGTTGCTATGCAGTTACCAGAGTGATACATATCAAGGCTACTTTCCATCCTGAGTGAAATAAGTGAAACAGGTAGTCTCTACGATTTTCTGGTGCAGAGATATGTGATTTGTTACTTGGTTGCTAGGGTAACCCCGTCTGGTTGCTAGGCAGTTACCAGAGTGATACATATCAAGGCTACTTTCCATCCTGAGTGAATTAAGTCAACCCGGAAGTCTCTATGATTTTCTGTTGCAGAGATATGTGATTTGTTACTTGGTTGCTAGGGTAATCACATCTGGTTGCTAGGCAGTTACCAGAGTGATACATATCAAGGCTGCTTTCCATCCTGAGTGAAATAAGTCAACCCGGAAGTCTCTTTGATTTTCTGTTGCAGAGATATGTGATTTGTTACTTGGTTGCTAGGGTAACCCCATCTGGTTGCTAGGCAGTTACCAGAGTGATACATATCAAGGCTACTTTCCATCCTGAGTGAAATAAGTGAAACAGGAAGTCTGTATGATTTTCTGGTGCAGAGATATGTGATTTGTTACTTGGTTGCTAGGGTAACCCCATCTGGTTGCTAGGTAGTTACCAGAGTGATACATATCAAGGCTACTTTCCATCCTGAGTGAATAAAGTCAACCCGGAAGTCTCTATGATTTTCTGTTGCAGAGATATGTGATTTGTTACTTGGTTGCTAGGGTAATCACATCTGGTTGCTAGGCAGTTACCAGAGTGATACATATCAAGGCTACTTTCCATCCTGAGTGAAATAAGTGAAACAGGACGTCAGTATGATTTTCTGGTGCAGAGATATGTGATTTGTTACTTGGTTGCTAGGGTAACCCCATCTGGTTGCTAGGCAGTTACCAGAGTGATACATATCAAGGCTACTTTCCATCCTGAGTGAAATAAGTGAAACAGGAAGTCTGTATGATTTTCTGGTGCAGAAATATGTGATTTGTTATTTGGTTGCTAGGGTAACCCTGTCTGGTTGCTATGCAGTTACCAGGGTGATACTTATCAAGCCTCCTTTCCATACTGAGTGAACAAAGTCAACCTGGAAGCTACTATACTGTGGCTATGAAGATTTTAGGTCATTACTTATTGGCTGCTTGATAAAATAAATCCTCTGAGGGAGAGAGAGAGGGAGAGACGCAGGGCTGACAGGCCCTTTTTTGTCTGTGTGTGTGAAAACGTCAGTTGGGATTTAAATTTCTGAACATTCCGCAATGTTAAGTCAATGGGAGTTTTTCCGAGTTTTGATCGTCATTTTTAGGAAAACCGTAAGTCCAATCAGTTAGAAAAGATATAGCACACTATTCGGGATTAGTCTGAAGGTCTGTGCCGAGTTTGGTGCATGTAGCTTAAAAGCTCTAGGAGGAGTTAGATTTAGAAATTTAGTCTCAGAAGAATAATAATAATATTAAGTTTAAATAGGATTTCAGTAAGTTGGCTTTCTCAAGCCAACCTAACTAGAATGTACATTTCCTGAAGAAAATGTGAGTGGTGCTTGCCGTGGCAAAACTCGTCAAATAGAATTTTCTAACTTGAATTTCCTCGGCAATGCTGACATGTGTTAGCATGATGCTAGCACATTTTTAGCATGTTTTAACAATTCCCTAGGCAATGCTAACATGTATTAGCATAATGCTAGCACGCTTTAGCATGTTTAAACACTTCGCTAGGCGATGCCAACATGTGTTAGCATGATGCTAGCACATTTTTAGCATGTTTTAGTACTTCACTATGCGATACTAGTATGTGTTAGCATGTTGCTAGCACGTTTTTAGCATGTTTTAGCACTTATCTAGGCGATGCCAGCATGTGTTAGCATGATGCTAGCACATTTTTAGCATGTTTTAGTACTTCGTTAGCCGAAGCCAGCATATGTTAGCATGATGCTAGCATATTTTTAGCATGTTTTAGTACTTCGCTAGGCGATACCAGCATGTGTTAGCATGATGCTAGCACGTTTTAGCACTTCGCTATGCGATACTAGTATGTTTTAGCATGTTGATAGCACGTTTTAGCATGTTTTAGCACTTCGCTATGCAATACTAATATGTTTTAGCATGTTGCTAGCATGTTTTTAGCATGTTTTAGCACTTCGCTATGCAATACTAATATGTTTTAACATGTTGCTAGCATGTTTTTAGCATGTTTTAGCACTTCGCTAGGCGATGCCAGCATATGTTAGCATGATGCTAGCACATTTTTAGCATGTTTTATGTTGTGGCTATGAAGATTTTTATTGGCTGCTTGATAAAAGAAATCCTCTGAGGGAGAGAGAGAGAGACACGCAGGGCTGACAGGCCCTTTTTTGTCTGTGTGTGTGAAAATGTCAGTTGGGATTTAAATTTCTGAACATTCCGCAATGTAAAGTCAATGGGACATTTTTGGCCGCTTTTTCGTCCGCTGTGCGAACATCGTACACCCGATCGCTTATAAAAGTCATAGCACACCTCTCCTCAATGAGCCGCACGATTTGACACCTCATTCATGGGTCTACGCCAAAAGGTGCGGGACGAGTTAGGCGCCGAAGTTTTGTACGGAAGAAGAAGAAGAAGAAGAAGAAGAAGAAAAACTAGAATGTACATTTCCTGAAGAAAATGTGAGTGGTGCTTGCCGTGGCAAAATTTCTTACCACAATGTCCCACCTACTGCCCAAAGTTGAAAGAGGCCACCCCCATGACAGTAGGATGTTCTGGTGCAGAGATATTGGTGTTGTTCCATGGTTGCTAGGGAAACCCATCTGGTTGATATGCAGTTACTAAGGTGACAGCCACCAATGCTACTTACCATCCTGAGTAAAATAAGTCAATCCGGAAGTCTCTACGATTTTGTAGTACAGAGATATGTGATTTGTTTCTTGGTTGCTAGGGTAACCACATCTGGTTGCTAGGCAGTTACCAAGGTGACAGCCAACAATGCTCCTTGCCATCCTGAGTGAAATAAGTCAACCCGGAAGTCTCTGTGATTTTCTTGTGCAGAGATATGTGATTTGTTTCTTGGTTGCTAGGGTAACCCCATTTGGTTGCTATGCAGTTACCAGAGTGATTTTTATCAAGTCTACTTTCGATCCTGAGTGAAATAAGTCAACCCCGAAGTCTCTGTGATTTTCTTGTGCAGAGATATGTGATTTGTTTCTTGGTTGCTAGGGTAACCCCATCTGGTTGCTAGGCAGTTACCAAGGTGACAGCCAACAATGCTCCTTGCCATCCTGAGTGAAAGAAGTCAACCCGGAAGTCTCTACGACATTCTGATCCTAAGATACACATCTTAGTGATTTTGAATGGATATCAATGGTGTTTTGTTGCTAGGGTGCTTTAAAAGGTTGCTAGGGTGTGGCTAAGTAGTTCACATGATGAAAGATGAAGACTGATTACTCACCCAATTAAAACAAAGCAACTATCATGTCTCTAGGACATTCTGATCTGAAGATATCTTACTGTAATTGAAATCAATAAATGTGGTTGCTAGGGTGCTCTAAATTGTTGCTAGGGAGTGGCTTGGCAGCTGCCAATGATGAATCTCCAAAGGCTGCTTGTCAGTATGAATGATACAAACCAACTCCCATGCCTCTGTGACATTCAGAATGGAAGATATCTCTCTTTGGATTTTGGTTGCTAAGGTGCTCGAAAATGGTTGCTAGGCAGGGGCTAGGAAGTGTTGAGGGGATTCATGATTGGCTGTTTTACTGCCCCAAGTCAAACGAGACCACCCTCGTGTTTCTATGATAATTCAGTCCAGAGATATCCCTTTGATCTCTTTCAATGGAAGTCTATGAGAGTTGTTGCTAAGGTGCTGTAAATGGTTGCTAGGGTGTGGCTTGATAGCTTCACAATGATCCTGAGAGACTGATTGGTCGTCTGAGTAAAATGAGCCCGCCCCCTTGTCTCTAAGACACTGTGATCCAGAGTTATGTTCAATACAAAATCTACCATAGACTTAACATTGGGGCAACTTTGGGCAGCTCATGCCCCCCAGGGGTGCAACTTTTACCCCATTGTGAGGTTTGTTCTCACAGAGACTGTCAGCCTCTTCAAATGTGGTAAATCACACGTCTCTGTGAAATCCTCGCTCTGAACTATGACTCGTCAAAGTTCGGCGCAATATTAAGTCAATGGGATTTTTTGCCAAATTATTTGCCCCTGGGGCAATCACCGTACCCCTGATCACTTAGAAAAGTCATAGCACACCATTCCCAAATAGTCCGCACGATTTGACGCCTCATTTGTGGGTCTGCGACCAAAAAATTTAAAAAAAAATTCCATTGACTTACATTGGGGCAACTTTGGGCAGCTTCTGCCCCCCAGGGGTGCAACTTTTACCCCATTGTGAGGTATGTTCTCACAGAGCCTGTCAGCCTCTTCAAATGTGGTAAATCACACGTCTCTGCGAAATCCTCGCTCTGAGCTATGACTCGTCAAAGTTCGGCTCAATGTTAAGTCAATGGGATTTTTTGCCCAATTTTTTGCCCCTGGGGCAAACACCGTAACGCCGATCGCTTATAAAAGTCATAGCACACCTCTCCTCAATGAGCCGCACGATTTGACACCTCATTCATGGGTCTACGCCAAAAGGTGTGGGACGAGTTACGCGCCGAAGTTTTGTACGGAAGAAGAAGAAGAAGAAGAAGAAGAAGAAAAATAAGTATGTGAGATTACAATAGTGTTGCTTTGCAAGCACCACTAATAAGTATGTGAGATTACAATAGTGTTGCTTTGCAAGCACCACTAATAAGTATGTGAGATTACAATAGTGTTGCTTTGCAAGCACCACTAATAAGTTTAAATAGGATTTCAGTAAGTTGGCTTTCTCAAGCCAACCTAATAAGTTTAAATAGGATTTCAGTAAGTTGGCTTTCTCAAGCCAACCTAATAAGTTTAAATAGGATTTCAGTAAGTTGGCTTTCTCAAGCCAACCTAATAAGTTTAAATAGGATTTCAGTAAGTTGGCTTTCTCAAGCCAACCTAATGAAAAACAAACAAACAAAACAAAATCTAAACTAAAACTAACAAAGAACTAACAAACAAAATTAAAACTAAACTAAATTGGAGTGAAAATTTTTAAATGAAATATGAATCAAAATGAAATTAATCATTCAAAACTATTATAAACTTGATGCAGACTCTTCATCATCTTGGATGACGCTGATGACAGTAGTGTCATCTGCAAACTTTAGGAGCTTGACAGAGGGGTCATTGGAAGTGCAGTAGTTAGTGTGCAGGGAGAAGTGTAGTTGGGAGAGCACACATTCCTGGGGGGCACCAGTACTGATAGTACATGTGCTGGAAGTGAATTTCCCCAGTCTCACTAGCTGCTGCCTAAGGTAATTTAGTCAGAAGAATAGCTGGGATGATGGTGTTGAAAGCCGAACTGAAGTTCACAAAAAGAATCATTGCATATGTCCCTGGTCTGTCCAGATGTTGCAGGATATGAAGCAATCCCATGTTGACTGCATCATCCACAGACCTGTTTGCTCAATAAGCAAATTGAAAGGAATCCAGAAAGGGTGATGTCCTTAAGGTGAGCCAACACCAGCGTATTTCCAATCTTTCAAGTTCAAAATATTGCATTGTGTTTGAAAGCCAGTTACTTGAATCTGCCACAAGCTATAACTATGCTGCATACTGAGCAGGATCAACATATTTAATCAGCAAATAAATGTTAACCTTGCCTTAGAGTCTGTGAAGTTCTCAGTTATATGTTAATTTATACCATTTTAAGGAATATTAATATCCTAAACAGAGGAATATTGCAAATTAAATGTCCTTGTTGCTGTTTTGGTTAATTGCACATAAAAATCCAAATACAGCAGTTTAATAAGAATTTTCAGGTTCATAAATCTGTCTAGAGTAAGGCTTATATTTGTTTTAGTTTTTTCAAACACTTGTTGTATGTCTGTTCTACAGTCACTAAACAATGTTAAAATAGACACAGCAATATTAATTATACTTGAAAAAATGGTTGCGACAGATTTCAAAATTAAAATTCATGCAGAAAATATATATATATTTTTAAAGACATTAAATTACACTCTAGGTGCTCTGTGTTTTCTAAAAACTTAATATAAGTGAATCTGTGGCTGAGAAAGAATAATTTGCTCCAGACTGGGGCATGTGATGAGACATTAACAACACCTCAAAGTGAACTCTTCTCTTAACTCTGACTTCAGTTTGGAGGGCAGCATAGTTGTAGGCCAGCACATTAATAGAATAAGATCCAAAGTATAAAAAAAGTATTTCAACCACCTACATAGCTCTAAACAACACAAGGTGAAACTGAGAAGACAGAGACAGATGCCAGCAACGATATATCTCTGACATTCTGCAGCCATAAATACATATCTTTCATATCTTAGAACAATGAAGTGGCAATATATTAATAAGTAGAAACAATGGTAGCTATGAAGAATTCTTCATACAATAGAATTCTTCAAACAGAAATTGATATTACACTCTCCTTTATTATCTCTTGTTGAAACCTGTTTACAAGTTGAAAGAAGGAAAGAACTTCTTTCAGACATATTCAATATGTTTTTATCCTAACTGTCTGGAATAATACTGAATTCTGACATCATAAATACTTTATAGTATCTAAGAAACTGGTTGAGGTACGGGAAGGTTTAGGAGTAAGGGTGGTTTAGGGTTAGGATTAGGGGTTAGAGTTAGGTTTTGGGGTAAGGGTTAGGAGTAAAGTTAACAATGTAACTACAAATGTAATTAAATGCAAGTTCTTTAAATGTAATTATAATTAAACGTGCATATACACACTAAGTATATTCTATCAAATGATTAAATACATAGTAGTTAAGGCCACCTAATATAAAGTGGGTCCAGAATTTCTATACAGCATGTGTTGTACTGTAGAAGGCTCATTACAGTGCAGCTACATTTTAATGCTTGCTTTTATTTAATTCTCTCTCAGTTTACACTAACAAGCTAATATCCCTCAGATAGTGTGCTTTAACGCTTAATTCATTCCTTTTTTTAGTCTTGAATGAGTCAATATTATTTGCAGTGAAGTATATGCAGTTCTTCTTGGTGGATGGAGTATTGCTGGGTTATGTCTAGACCAAAAAGACTCACAATGCTTTAACACGACATTGTAAGTCCACACACTAAAACAGGTAGGGTGGTGCAACAGAAAGAGTGGAGCTGAGGAATGAAAGTGCTATGACTCTCCACAGTTTAAGGGGGGACCATTTATATCCAGACACTCCACCAGCACTCTCTTATCAATCACCTCTTTCTGGCTAACAGCTCAACCACCAATGCCTTATTTTTCTTCTCTCTCTTGAAACTACAGTAAAGTACTCTAAAGCACTGTACAATGTGTCTGTTTTTTTCCACACTAAATGGGGAAACAATTTATTGATATTTTAGATGGTCCTCAAAATATGATGCTATCCATCTTTAAGTGCATGATAAATTGGTATTTAAAAATCTGAACATGACAGATGGAAACTTCTGCTTTACACTGACTGAACAAATCACAGACAGTATTTTATCTGGTCCTCACATACCTGTATAAAAATGATGATACATTTGCAGTGCAGTGCAGTACATCGTGACAGAATTGCCTTTAATGATCTTTTGTCCTTGTAGTTAACATAAACTACTATTCCAATTTTAAGAGGTAAAACGTCACATATGAGTTATATTCATGGCTATCATTTTATAAATTGCTTCTTTACAATGAGTAGTAATTATGTGAGAAATTCTCTAATCACTCATTGCAAAACTTTTTCATTTTGTCATATGTGTTTACCCCAGAAACATGAATACACATGAAATTGATGTTGTCAGTATTAGGCAAGACAGCAAGTCATTTGTCACAAATGCACAACCGATATAAATTTAAGGCCCAAGATCAAATATTGGCCAGCTCCCTAGAAGGGTAAAAATAGCACATAGACTCTAATTATCCATACCCTCAAACCATAGACCATGCTCAATCAAAATATCGATTTTTTTCATTTACTTTAAGAGGCAGAGCCCCTTCCTCCTTACCACTCTAAGACAAATGGATATTGTAAAGCCATACTGTCTCTGGATATATTCAGCACAATGTATATATAACGCAAAAACTAACAAGATAATCTTGGGACAATATGCAATAACTTAAATCACCTGATATGTAGTTCTACAATGGTTTAAGGGTATTTACAAGATGCACTTAAAGGAATACATATTTCTGCTTTTAAACTATCTATTTTAACTAACAATTGACAATTTTAACAAATTAAGCGATAAGTCAATGTTATTGTCTTTGGTAATCAACATAATTTGTGGCTTGCTGTCAATTACAACTTACAGTAAGCAGTATTTTTCCCAGAATATTAATTTAGTAACTGTAAACTGTGAGTCATATCACCTAAATCTATTGTGCTTTTAAAAGGAAAGAAAAAGTCAGCAGTGTGTGTAATTTTTTTTTCCCAGTGTCTATCCTGTGTTTTTGGTTGAGATAAAGCACTGGGAATGCAGCTGGTCTTGCAGTTTTCAGCAAGTCTATTTGGATGGATAAGAATGGCCTTCAGACGCTTGATGAAAGCCACCCCATCATCCTGACATTTCCCACATTCACCTCTAAAATCACCAACTATTCTGCTGACTCTACTGAAGTGGCCATGGGGCACACTGGGGGGCCATCAGGGCACCTCTCCCTCCCTTCAGAGAGAACAGTTTGAACAACTATAATTTCTGCCTGACTTATTTAATTTACATTTTTTTCAGTCTTTTCATTTATTAATTATTTACATTACTGTGCAAAAGTCTTAGGCACATTATATTTTTCATGGAAACCTTTGTCTTAAATTGTTATTTTATATATTTTTCTTTTAGTGTATCAGTAGGAAATATAAATATAAGATTTCAAAATTCCCTTTGCAAATAGAATTGAATAGAGTAGAACAAGCAGTCCTACAACAGATGGAATGGCCCCAACAGAGCTCAGATCTCAACATCGAGTCTGTCTTGGATTATACGAAGAGACAGAAGCATCTGCGACAGCCTAAACAGACAAAAGACCTTTGGCAAGTTCTCCAAGAAGCTTAGAACAACTGATCTGCGGACAACCTAGAAAAAAACTGTGTACCTAGGAGAATTAGTGCTGTTTTGAAGGAAAAGGTAGTCACTCCCAATATTGAATTAGCTTTTTTTTTTTCAAGTTAACTGGACTTTGTATGACATTAACTGATAAAAGAAAACTATTTATGGCATTATTTTTTGAAGACATCCTCACTATGCAACATTTTTCAATTATTGTAACAAATTAAAATCAAAGGTGTATTAAATGGATAGTTCACCCAAAAATGAAAATTCTCTCATCATTTACTCAAACTCATGCATCCCAGATGTGTATGAATTTCTTTCTTCTGCAGAACACAGAAAAAAATGATTTATAGAAGAATATCTAAGCTCTGTAGGTCCATACAATTCAAGTGAATTGTGATCAGACCTTTGTAGCTCCCAAAAATCGCATAAAGGAAACATGACAGTTAGTATTTGATGAGATAATTTTCATTTTTGGGTGAACTATCCTTTTAACAAAAACAAAATAAAGATAAGGGGTCTGTTCCAAAACTTTGTGAATTTAAAAATGTTTTATTTTTATTTGTCATTTTAATGTAGCCAGTTGGAGAAATTTAATGTAATTTAACGCTAGTCATAAAATGGACGTGGCCCCTTTAAGAACAGAGTTTACGACACTGGAGTTTGGCTACATCTGCTTGTACTGTACTGATTAGAACATGAGAACATGTTGCACAAGTGGGCTCCCGGTTTTGTTCCTCGTTTGAGAATTACTTTGGTAAATATTCAATTCACACATAATGCTCATAAATTGAATTAAATATGTGTTCAGAAGAGTCGTATGTTAAAACCGAGTGTTTGGTTTGGGTTATTTTTGAAGGATGCATTTGGATTGCATGTGTGAAGTTTGACCACATTCTGTGCATACATGTGAGAGCTGGGCATGTAAATGTAGTATTAATCATATCTTATTTTATGATTTATAGCCCAGATTATTTTCCACTTTAATGAATAAGTGTAATATGTTTTATATGTGTGTGGCAGCGGGGGCGTGGTCAAGCGCCCGTCCGGGGAGGGAAAGCAGTAAGGGCGCTTGCACCTGAGCTAAATTATGTCTAACACCTGTCTCTAATTTCATTGAGCACGGGGAGAGCGGCATAAAAGAGCCACAGCACTACCAGTGAGAGAGAGAGAATGCCAGTCCAGTGTTGGCCTATGAGAGAGAGCCCTTTTTGATTATCTACTGTCTTTACACTTTTTACCCCAATTATTAAAGTCTTACCTTTTGAGTTACGCCCCTGCCTCTGTGTCCTCCCTCCACATCAGTCGTGTGAACCGCATTACACTGGTGCCGAAACCCAGGAATTAATTCCAACGATGGAGAAGGATCACCCCGTAGAGTCCTCCCAGCTGGCCGAAGTCCTCCAGTCCCTCGCTAACCTCCATCAGAGCCACCAACAGTCCCTGCTTGAGCTCAGGCAGAACCAAGATCGGCGGTTCTTCGAGATCATGCGGGCTCAAGCAGAAGATCGCCACGTCATCTGGAGCCTGCTCAGCCAGGAGGCCACACCGGCCATAGCCGCGACCCCGGACGCCCGTGCCACGCTGCCGCCGCCCACGTTACAGAAGATGGGGGCGGCTGATGATGCAGAAGCCTTTAGAGATTTGTTCCAGAGAACGGCGGAAATCTGGGGCTGGCCGCAAGACCAATGGGCAGCCCGCCTCATTCCTCTTCTGTCCGGGGAAGCCCAACTCGCGGCGCAACAACTGCCGGCAACAAGCCTCCTGGCCTACGCCGACCTGAAGAAAGCCATCTTGCAACGGGTAGGTCGGAGCCCCGAGGAAAACCGACAGCGCTTCCGGGGCATGAAGCTAGAGCAGTCCGATCGCCCGTTTGCTTTTGCCCAGCGACTCCGTGATGCCTGCTGGAGGTGGCTGTTAGTGGGGGACCGCGACGTCGAGGGTCTTGTCGATCAGGTGGTGCTGGAACAGTTCATCCAACACTTGCCCCGGAGAACGGCGGAGTGGGTCCAGTGCCACCGCCCGGCGTCGCTGGAAGCTGCCGTCCAGTTAGCGGAGGACCATATCGCGGCGATCCCAAGGGTGGACGAGCCCTCTCTCTCTCTCTCTCTTTCTCCCTCTCTTCCCCCTCCTGTTTACTTCCACTCTTCCCCACTCCCCCCAACACTCTTGCTCTGTCCTCTCTCCAGGTCCCGTTGCTGCCCCACGCAGGCAAGGAGCCTGGTTGAGACCAACACCTCAACCGACAGCATCAGCCCATCCCTCCTCCACCACCTACAGCCGCTCTCCCCCTCAGGTGGGGGCGTCCGTCGAAGCAGGTACGGGTGTGATGTCTGGGCCGGCCCGTCGGAGATCTGGGGACCCGAGCCACTTCCGCGAGCGGTGTCCGTTAATGAAGGTGGGGGCGGTGGTCCGGGTCGCCGATCTCCCACATGCTGCCCCCGATCGGGCTGGAGCGTACCGGGTTCCGGTAAGAATCCAGGGGGGTACACACCAAGTTTTGCTGGATACCGGTTGTAATCAGACCACCATCCATCAACGCTTGGTTCAACCCGAGGCTTTGGGCACGGCTAAGTGGGTAAGGGTGAGGTGCGTGCACAGGGATGTTCACAGCTATCCGATGGTGACCTTGCTGCTTAAATTTCGAGGGGAAAAACATAAAGTGGAGGCAGCGGTTAGTTCCCGCCTCACCCATCCTCTGATTTTGGGGACCGATTGGCCTGCATTTAAGGATGTTTTGGGGGGAACTGGGAAGGATGGGTCCTGCATTAAAATGGGGAGATGTGCAATGTGCGATGCTTTGGCAGGGGAGGCGGAGCCGGGGCCATCCTCGGCTGCTCCGAATGGGGATGACGAGGGAAGGGGCGGGCCTTCCGCCCCTCCCCTTCGCAGGGAATTCCCTGACGTAGATTTCCCTTTGGAGCAGTCACGGGATGAAACCCTTAAGCATGCGTTTGATCAGGTGAAAACAATTGATGGTCAGCGTCTCCAGCCGGACATCGCTCTCGCATACCCCTATTTCACGATTATAAATGAGCGGTTGTATAGAGTGACGCAGGACACTCAGACAAAGGAAAATATAACTCAATTGTTAATTCCACGGAGCCGTCGGGAAATGCTGTTCCAGGCGGCTCATTATAATCCCATGGCGGGTCACCTAGGTGAAAGGAAAACACTGCTCCGTCTAATAGCCTGTTTTTATTGGCCGGGCATTAGCGGCGACGTCCGCAGGTGGTGTGCGGCGTGCCGCGAATGTCAGCTGGTAAATCCGCCGGCCACCCCAAAAGCGCCATTGCGCCCCCTTCCATTAATCGAGGTTCCCTTTGAAAGAATTGGAATGGACCTCGTCGGGCCATTAGATCAGACAGCACGCGGACATCGTTTTGTATTAGTCCTGGTGGGTTACGCAACACGATATCCGGAAGCAGTGCCTCTAAGCAATATCTCTGCACGTAGTGTTGCAGGGGCACTCTTCAAAATAATCTCCTGGGTGGGGATTCCGAAAGAAATCCTCACCGATCAAGGCACGACCTTTATGTCACGAACACTCCGCGAACTTTATGAACTATTGGGCATTAAGTCGATTCGCACTAGCGTGTACCATCCGCAGACGGATGGCCTAGTGGAACGATTTAATAAAATGCTCAAGAATATGATTCGTAAGTTCGTACACGAAGACGCTAGGAATTGGGATAAATGGCTTGACCCCCTGTTATTTGCAGTACGAGAGCTCCCGCAAGCCTCCACGGGATTTTCCCCGTTTGAGCTGCTGTATGGGCGGCGCCCGCGCGGAGTGCTGGACGTCATCCGTGAAGCCTGGGAGGAAGGACCTTCGAGTAGTAAAAATGAAATTCAGTACGTTTTTGATCTTCGAGCAAAACTCCACCCACTGGGGAAACTAACACAGGAGAATTTGCTCCGGGCTCAAGCACGCCAACGCCGGCTGTATGACAGGGGTACTCAGCTAAGGGAATTTGCACCGGGAGACAAAGTTCTTGTATTGCTCCCCACATCGAGCTCCAAATTACTCGCCAAGTGGCAAGGGCCCTTTGAGGTCACACGACGAGTGGGGGATCTCGATTATGAGGTTAGGCGAACCGATAGGGGGGGACGTGCGTCAAATATACCACCTCAATCTCCTTAAATTATGGAGGGAGGCGGTCCCTGTGTCATTGGCCACAGTGGTCCCTGAGAGGGCGGAGCTCGGACCGGAGGTGAACCCAAAGCCCGAT
Organism: Moxostoma hubbsi; assembly: GCA_032164185.1. Classification (NCBI taxonomy): domain Eukaryota; kingdom Metazoa; phylum Chordata; class Actinopteri; order Cypriniformes; family Catostomidae; genus Moxostoma; species Moxostoma hubbsi. The sequence continues at coordinate 27,296,411 of JAVLUX010000002.1, read as the reverse complement.
CACAATGCCCCGGTCATTTGTGGAGACCACCTCTCCCCGTGCCAACGTTCAGAGGTTGCCAAGTTGCAAAAAGAGTTTGCAGACGTGTTTTCTCCTCTACCGGGTCGCACGAACATCATCGAACACCACACCGAGACCGAGCCGGGGGTAGTGGTTCGTAGCCACCCTTATCACCTCCCCGAGCATAAAAAGAAAATTGTTCGGGACGAATTGGATGCCATGCTCGATATGGGAGTAATAGAAGAGTCCCACAGCGACTGGTCCAGCCCAGTCGTTCTTGTTCCCAAGAGTGACGGGTCTGTCCGGTTCTGTGTGGACTATCGAAAAGTCAACGCGGTGTCTAAATTTGACGCGTACCCAATGCCTCGGGTTGATGAACTGCTCGATCGGTTAGGTACTGCTTGCTTTTATTCGACCTTGGATTTAACAAAGGGTTATTGGCAGATCCCCTTGACACCAATTTCCCGAGAAAAAACAGCCTTCACCACGCCGTTCGGATTGCACCAATTTGTGGACACTTCCATTCGGTTTGTTCGGGGCCCCAGCCACGTTCCAGCGTCTAATGGACCGTGTCCTCTGCCCGCACTCTACCTACGCCGCTGCCTATTTAGATGATATTATTATCTATAGTAATGACTGGCAGCGGCATATACAACATTTGAGGGCGGTCCTGAAGTCGCTGCGGCGGGCAGGGCTCACGGCAAACCCAAAGAAGTGCGCGATTGGGCGTGTGGAGGTACGGTATCTGGGGTTCAACTTGGGTCATGGCCAGGTGCATCACCAAATTGATAAGACCGCGGCGATTGCGACTTGCCCTAGACCTAAGACCAAAAAGGGGGTGAGGCAGTTCCTGGGGCTGGCTGGCTATTATAGAAGATTTGTCCCTAATTATTCGGATGTCACCAGCCCGCTGACTGACCTCACTAAAAAGGGGGCTCCAGATCCGGTCCAATGGTCGGAGCAGTGCCAACAGGCATTTACACAAGTTAAAGCCGCACTCTGTGGAGGGCCGCTCTTGTATTCGCCTAACTTCTCTCTCCCTTTCTTATTACAGACGGACGCTTCAGACAGAGGGCTGGGGGCCGTACTCTCGCAGGTGGTGGAGGGGGAGGAGCGCCCGGTGCTGTACATCAGTAGGAAGCTCTCCTTGAGGGAAACGAAGTACAGCACTGTAGAGAAGGAGTGTTTGGCCATCAAGTGGGCGGTCCTCACACTCCGCTACTACCTGCTGGGGCGGGCCTTCACTCTCTGCTCGGATCATGCCCCAATGCAGTGGCTCCACCACATGAAGGATACTAACGCCCGGATCACCTGTTGGTATCTGGCTCTCCAGCCTTTTAAGTTCGAGGTGGTCCACAGACCGGGGGTGCAGATGGCTGTCGCCGACTTCCTTTCCAGAAATGGGGGGGAGTGGTAGGCAGGCCGGATGGCGCCCCGGCCTGAGTCGGGCGGTGGGGGTATGTGGCAGCGGGGGCGTGGTCAAGCGCCCGTCCGGGGAGGGAAAGCGGTAAGGGGGCTTGCACCTGAGCTAAATTATGTCTAACACCTGTCTCTAATTTCAGTGAGCACGGGGAGAGCGGCATAAAAGAGCCACAGCACTACCAGTGAGAGAGAGAGAATGCCAGTCCAGTGTTGGCCTATGAGAGAGAGCCCTTTTTGATTATCTACTGTCTTTACACTTTTTACCCCAATTATTAAAGTCTTACCTTTTGAGTTACGCCCCTGCCTCTGTGTCCTCCCTCCACGTCAGTCGTGTGAACCGCATTACAATGTGTAATGAGAATTATATTGTTTTGAACTGCATTACATGTCCTTTAGGATTTTGCAAAATGGATACATTAAAGTGCCAACTATATGATTTATTTTTCTCCGTATGTGGCAACTCCTATAAACTCACCAGAGTGTAATCTGAAACTAAGATTTTTCCAATTGAGAAATCAACAACAGATAAAATGTGGGACTTATATATATATATATATATAAATACAAATATATATTCTAGAATAAATCTTGTGAAAAAAAAAAGTGTAGTCCCTACCAGATGGGTTCAAAAGTCTCCAAATATTTGTAAGACTAAGATTTTTACACATCCTGTGAAGCGTCAATGTTGCTCTAGGGGGCTTACACACTTTTGTTTCACTATGATCAAGTACTGAGTCCATCAAAAGATTAAAGTCACCTCCCAATATTTTATCATGAGGGGTGCAAGTGGCTTGCAGCATCCCTTCAAGATCTATAAAAAGCCCTGATAATCAGAATTAGGTGTGTAAATATTAGCCAAAATCAACCTTTGCCCCTGAATTTTCTGTACAATGACGACTCTTCCTAATTTATAATTAATCTGTTTGAGACATTTGAATTGTAGATGCTTTCTTATTAGTGTAATGACTCCCCTGATCTTACTTGAGCCAGCACTAAAGAAAACATGTCCACCCCATATCTTCCAAACTTTTCCAGCTTCCTGCAAGGAAAGATGTGTTCCCCTTCTGTCACTCACTCAACGTTGTGTCGATGTAGTGACAATAGGGGTCTCTCTTGAGAGCCTCGGTTACCACTTTACCCACTGCTGTTCATCTCAGCTCTATAAGAGCATATGCTGTTGGAGATACGGTGCATTTTCAGCGGCTTTTCTCTTCTTCTGCACACATTACACAGACTCCTGTTCAAGATGCTGATGCAGAAACGTATTCTGACATGCGTACGGCATCAAGAATGGTTCACCGCGGTAGACCTGAAGGACACATACGTTCATGTCTCAATTTTACCCCATCACAGACCCTTTCTACGACTGAATTTCGATGGCCAGGTGTTTCAGTACAAGGTCCTCCCCTTCGGTCTGTCCCTGTCCCTTCGGATCTTCTCGAAAGTCGCAGAGGCAGCTCTTGCCCCGTTAATGGAAGTGGGCATTCGCATACTCAACTACATCGACGACTGGCTAATCCTAGCACACTCTCGACAGTTGCTCTGTGCACATAGGGACCTAGTGCTCATGCACCTCAGCCATTTAGGGCTTTGGGTGAACTGAGAAAAGTGCAAGTTCTCCCCGGTTCAGAGCATTTCTTTTCTCAGCATGGAGTTAGACCCGGTCTCACAAGTGAGCTGCACAGTTGGTGCTGAACTGCCTGAGTTTGTTCAGACTGGGCACAGGGTTCCACTGAAACAATTTCAGATTATCCTCAGCATCAGTTGCACCACTCAGGTTGTGATATGAGACCGCTTCAGCACTGGCTTCTGACTCGAGTCCCGAAATGGGGATGGCACCGCGGCACATACCGTGTGACCCTCACCCCTTCCTGCCGTCAGTTATTCAGCCCTTGGACAGACCTCTGTTTTCTATGGGCAGGAGTCCCCCTACAGCAGGTGTTCAGACATGTCATAGTTACTACAGATGCCTCCCAGTCAGGCTGGGGTGCCGTGAACAACTGGCGTTAGCTCTTGCCACATATCGCAACTCGCCGCCATCTCCTCCTTTGGAGTCAGCAGTGGCTGAGGTCACTGCGCTCCACTCATGTCCCGGGCAACCTCAACGCCACAGCGGGTGCTCTGTCATGGCAGGTGATGCTCAGCAGAGAATGGAGACTCCACCTTCAGGTTGTCCAGCTGATTTGGGGTCGATTCGTCAGAGCACAGGTAGATCTATTTGCCTCCCAAGAATCCACCCACTGCCTGCTCTGGTTCTGATGGTAGCCCCACTCGGCACAGATGCACTGGTACACAGCTGGCCCCGGGGACTTCGCAAGTATGCATTTCCTCCAGTGAGCCTACTTGCACAAGTCCTGTACAAGGTCAGGGAGGAAGAGAAACAAGTCACTCTCGTGGCCTCTTACTGGCCCACTCGGACTTGGTTCTCAGATCTAACACTACTCGCGACAGCACCTCCCTGGTCGATTCCCCTGAGGAAGGACTTTCTTTCTCAGGGTAGGGGCACCCTCTTGCATCCACTCCCAGACCTCTGGAACCTCCAAATCTGGCCCTCGGATTGGATGCGGTAGATCTAAGTGGTCTATCACCAGCCGTTGTAGACATGATCACTCAAGGAAGAGCACCCTCTACCAGGCAGCTTTATGTCCTAAAGTGGCGGTTATTTGGAAATTGGCATTCTTCCCGATATGAAGACCAACAGAGGTGCGTGGTCAGGTCAGTGCTCTCATTCCTGCAGGAGAGGCTGGAGGGGTGGCTGTCCCCCTCCACCTTGAAGGTTTATGTAGCCGCCATAATGGCTTACCATGACGCAGTGGACAGTAAGTCATTGGGGAAGCACGATCTGATCATCAGGTTCCTTAGAGGCACCTGGAGGATGAACCCTCCTAGGCCATGCCTGTTCCCCTCATGAGATCTCACCATGGTCCTCTCAGGCCTTCAGAGAGCCCCATTTGAGCCACTAGAGTCAGTCGAACTAAAGGCCCTCTCTTTGAAGACAGCCCTCCTGATTGCGCTCATTTCCATCAAGAGGTTTGGGGACCTGCAAGCGTTCTCTGTCAGTGACACTAGCCTGGAGTTCAGTCTGGCAGATTCTCACGTCATCCTGAGACCCTGACCGGGCTACGTGCCCAAGGTTCCTATGACCCCTTTCAGGGATCAGTGCTGCCCCGAGAGGAGGCAAACCCAGCCTTAGCGTTGCTGTGTCTGGTACAGGCTTTGCGCACCTATTTGGATTGCAAGCAGTGCTTTAGACGCTCTGAGAAGCTCTTTGTCTGCTTTTTGGTGGACAGCAGAAAGGGAACGCTGTCTCCAAACTGAGGCTTGCACACTGGTTCATGGACGCCATTGTGTTGGCCTACCAGACCCAGGCCGTACCCGCCCCCTTGTGGGTTCGAGCACACTCTACGAGGAGTGTGGCAATACCTTCACAAGATTTTACTATCTCAGGGTTGAGCCGGTCTCATCCCATGATTTGTCAGGTCCAAACACATATAATTCAGTAATGCAGAACAGCTGGCCAGGTGTATTGCTTGCGCATAGCGCCATTCCCTTCTCCTTAGGTGAAAACGTGCGCTCTACTCCCCCAGTCAAGTCCACAAGTCATGGACCCTGGATGTCCATCCTCCCTAGCCCTATGGCTAAGAATTCAGCAGACGAGTTCGCTGCCAGACCCACTTCAGGCACTGAGTTGCCTGTACTGGAACAGGTGCTCCACAGGTTCTGATTACTCTGGTAACCTCCTGTGACGTATTTTTCGTGGTATGGTACCCCTGTCTGAGGACCCGCGTCTCCCTTGGGCAGAGTTCCCTCTACCCCCTGGTCGCTGTGTTTGTAGAGCTCCTCCCCGTCGAGGCAGGACCTACCGCCGTGCCACCTCCATATGTGGCTGGTAAGCCCATGTGAAATATTTACCACATTTTAACCTGCTGGGCAGGATGTGGTTTCTGTGGGGTCTATTCCCCCTGAAAGAATAGGATAGGAAAAAAACACCATCCCCGATGCATGTTATAGCATTAGATGGCCCCTGGCCCGGCCTGCTCCCATGCTTGTTACGTCGCTTCCCCCCCACATGGATGTTTGGAACTTCAATGCATCTTTTGGGGCATTGGGGAAGGTTACGTGCAGTCTGATGCACCTGCTATTTTTGCATACAGCAGCTTGCTTGCACCTGCATCAGCAGTCCACATAATACAGTTCAGTGTTGTGGCATTTTTAGATAGGGACCCCTAGTGTCACTACATCGACACAACATCGAGTGAGTAACAGAAGGGGAACGTGTTGGTTACTTTTGTAACCGCCATTCCATGATGGAGGGAACGAGATTTTGTGTTCCTCTTGCCACAACACTGTACTAGCAGCAGAAACCTTATTCTCGGCTTCTCAACTCAAAACCTGTCTGAAGAGATACACGCTTCCCTCCATTTTTACCCATATGTCTGGGAGAGGGGCATGAAAATTCTGTTCGCCAATTCTCATTGGCCTTTTCTCAAAAATAAGAGGTAACCAAGACTCTCAAGAGAGACCCCTAGTGTCACTACATCGACACAACGTCTTGTTCCCTCCATCAAAACACAAAATTATATTTCTTACATTAATAAAATGAATAACCTTCCTTCTTTTTGTGGGGTGCCCCAACCCATTCACAATCCATGTGGAGAGACTATCCACTCATATTAACATTTGACACTTTGACATATTGTAAAAAAGAGATTGTGATATTGTGAGATAGATTGTGTGTCAAAAATAAAGTTATAAGTACCATATTCCAACATTATTGCAACAATCAAACCTCAAACAAAAAACACAGAACAAAGAAAAACATGTGCCTTAACCAAACAGTGCCAATTGGCCTCCATCCCTCTTAACTCAAACAGTTCATGTATGCCTATGAGAGCCCCCGTGACAACTCTGCCATCGGATTCCTCAAGTCTGGTTTTTCTATACAAATTTTGTGAAACAGAATTACGCAACTGAAAATAATCTATAAAACAAACTCAAGCCAAAAGGAGGCATGAGCACAAAGTGAATGTTCAGTGAGTCAGGCCCACTCAGCTGTTAAATGAGTGTAACAAATGCCCTAATCATTCCAATGTTTTGCAAGAAATATTCCATAGAACATACTCCAACCAATAGGAGGCATAAGCACAAATAACGTACAGATTCATCCACAATCTGTCCTGAAGGAGTGTTATCCCACAAAACATACTCCAGCTGCTAGGCGGAACCAGTACAAAAAGAAATAAAATAGGTGGTCGGTTTCCTCAGACAGTCAAGTGAATTTTCAGTGAGTCAGGCCCACTCGGCTGCATAGAGTATCATACTATGACTTACTCATTCTATTGACTTCATGAAGGACATTGTTTGCTCTGGGCATGTAAATATTTTGTGGCCATCCTTAGTATCTATTCTCAATTTAGCCGGGAACATCAGTGCAAAAGCGACCTACCGTTGATGTAAGAGTTTCTAGCATTCCTTGAATTGATCACATTTCTCATTGAATCCACAAAGTCTGGGAACAAGAAAATGCTGTGTTTCTTTCAAGAAAGTCTTCCTTTACTCCTTGCCTCATATAACACAAGATTTTTATTGGATGATCTCAGAAATTTGGCCAGAATTGATAGGGGCCTGTCTCCTTCTGTTGATCTCAGAGCCGGAACTCTAAGAGCTTGCTCGATTTCCAGCTTATGGCCTGTTATGTCAAGCAGATTCTTGAAGAGCCCGTCTAGGAATTTTACCATATCTCGGCCTTCTTCATCCTCAGGTATTCCAACAATTTGGACATTGTTTCACCTGTTACGATTCTCAAGGTCTTCCAACTTTTCCCAAATGCACTCCAAGTCTGTCTTGGTCGTTAACGGATTAGCATCTAATTCCCTCTCCGATGAATCCAGATAATCAATCCATTCCTCAACAGATGCCATTCTTGTAACTATCAATGTAAATTTTGAGCTGAGATCTGCTAAAATTTACACCAAGCTTGACCTGCACTGCGCTTACAACCTTATTCGGATTCGAGAGGGGGATGAGTGGAAAACAGACTTTTCCACCACCAGCGGGCAATATGAATATCTCGTTATGCCGTTCGGCATGTCCAATAGTCCATCTGTGTTCCAGTCCTTCATAATTGATTTATTCAGAGATATGTTAAACCAGTGCCTAATAATTTATATTGATGACATTTTGATTTATTTAGACACACTGGAGGAACACGTCAAGCAGGTCTGGGCAGTTTTGAAACAACTCATGGAACACCAACTATATGCCAAAGCAGAGAAGTGTGAATTCCACCAAACATCAGTCATCTTCCTCGGTTATATCATCAGTCCAGAAGGGGTGTCTATGGACGAGGGCCAGGTACAAGCAGTTCTAAACTGGCCTCAACCCGCTACAGTAAAGGAACTCCAACGATTCTTAGGATTTGCTAATTTTTACCGAAGATTCATTAGAAACTTCAGCACTGTCACCACACCACTCACTGCCATGGTAAAGGGTGGACACACCAAGCTTCACTGGTCTACTGACGCCTTTCAAGCCTTCATTGAGTTAAAGAATCGCTTCACCTTGGCTCCCATTCTGCATCATCCTGACCCCAACACACCTTTCGTGGTAGAAGTCGATGCATCTAACACCGGTATTGGCGCTATCCTCTCTCAACGCCAAGGTAATCCTCCTAAACTTTTCCCATGTGCTTACTACTCATGCAAACTTTCCTCTGCTGAATGGAATTATGATGTGGGCAATTGTGAACTGTTAGCCATGAAACATCATTTTAAGAATGGCGACATTGGCTGGAGGGGGCCAGACACCCATTCTTGGTATTAACAGACCATCGCAACCTGGAATAGCTGCGCTCAGCCAAAAGACTAAATCCCAGACAAGCCAGATGGGCACTGTTCTTCACTCGATTCAACTTCTCAATTACTTACCTCCCTGGATCAAAGAATGTCAAGGCCGTTTCACTTTCCCGTCTGACTCCACACCTCAGAATCTCGTTTCAGAACCCATTTCACCAGCACTGATTCTAGCTCCGGTCGAGTGGGACATCATGGCTGAAAACTCCCAGGCCCATGCACAAGATCCGCCTCCACCTGAATGCCTGCCCAACCGAATGTTTGTACCACCAAACCTACAAGAAAAGGTCATTCATAGGGCACACTCCTCCACAAGCTCTGGCCATCCAGGTATTACTTCCACAGTACAACTGTTAAGGAATCGATTCTGGTGGGAGACATTACAGGCAGACACTAGTACTTTCGTGAATGCTTGTCACAACTGTGCCACAGCAAAAACTCCCAGACAACCTCCGGCAGGGCTGCTGCAACCTCTACCTTTACCACAACGACCATGGTCCCACATCGCCATTGATTTTGTCACCGATCTACCAATCTCTCAGGGTCACTCCACCATATTAACTGTCATGGATTGGTTTTCTAAGGCATGTCATCTAATACCCCTGGCTAAGCTCCCATCAGCCTTTGAAACCGCAGAACACCTCTTCCATTTTGTGTTCCTCTACTATGGTCTTCCTGAGGACATTGTCTCTGACCAGGGCCCTCAGTTTACCTCTAGGGTTTGAACAGCCTTCTTTCAATTACTGAATGTCAACACAAGTCTCAATTCAGGTTACCATCCTCAGTCTAATGGACAGACAGAACGCTAAATCAAGAAATCGCAAAATTTCTGCGGATGTACTGTCAACAAAACCAAACTGACTGGAGCCATTTCCTTCCTTGGGCTGAATATGCACAGAACTCGATCCTCAAACCCTCCTCTAAATTAACACCCTTTCAGTGCGTTCTGAGGTACCAACCTCCTTAGTTTCCATGGTCTGGTGAACCGTCTGAAGTGCCTGCTGTGAAAAGTTGGTTTCAGCATAGTGAAACTGTGTGGGATCAGGCACATGTACATCTACAGCGTGCCATAAACAGGGTAAAGGAGCAAGCGGACCGCCATCATCGTCCCAGTCCCAACTATACTCCAGGACAGTGGGTGTGGCTCTCAACCTGAGACCTTCATCTTCGCTTACCCTGCAAGAAACTCAGTCCCAGGTGTGTGGGTCCCTTCAAAATCCTGAGACAGATTAATCCTGTGTCACATCGCCTCCAGTTACCTGCTAATTATCGGATTTCTCCCACTTTCCATGTCTCACTGTTGAAACATGCAGGGTGGAGGAGGAAGGCGGTGACACTGGCCCTCCCTCCCATGATCATGGATGGCGTCAGGAGCTGCTCACAGGGGGGAGGGGGGGCTCTGTCACAAACACCAGTGAAGTTTCCACAAACGGCCACCGGAGGTCTCTCTCACCTGAATATTAACATTGGACTACATTTCCCTATGCCCGCATACCTGGTCTGATTACCCCACAGCTGTTCCATATCATCATGCTATTTAAGCCCTGTCTGTTAGTTCACTCATTGCAAAGTCTTGTTTGCCATGGCAACATTTCTGAGCGTTTTGATTATTCCCTGTGTTGCCTTTTCTGTGTTTGGATCTTGCCTTGGATTACCACATTACGATCATTTGCTGCCTGTCTACTACTACTGCTGTTTTGCTGCCTGCTCCGAACCTCTGCCTGTTTACCCTGTTTCTGCTCTGTCTCTGATATTGTTGATTGCCCTGATTATTCGACCCTCGCCTGTCTGTACTCTGAATTTACCTGTTTCAATAAACCGCATATGGATTCTTCTCAACCTGAGTCCTCCTACATATTTATTTTTCCACCCAGTCATCACGGTGCATTCTGGGATCACCTACCCATGAAAGGGTACATATGATGCTACCTTAGAGGACACTCACTAGGTTTTGTAACAGACCCATTGTGTTACTTTATATTTTCACCTCAAAAAAGCATGCTATTACAGATCATTTGAGCTGACAGTCAACTTGTCAGATTATTACCACCTGCTGAGTGTTAAGCACAGATGTCTTATTAAATTTACCTGCATCTTATCTCTCCTACCTCTTTATCGCTGGTGGAGAAATCCCACCTCCTGCTAAACTGGAGTTACTGGAATGTTTGAACTACCAAAAATCCAGCAGGGAAAGATTGATCAGCATTAATACTTTAAAATCAGTACCTACATACAAAAACAGTTTCAGTGTGATAATTTCATAATGACAACATATCCGTCACATCTCACATAAAACCTCATAAAACCATTCAATTTCATACAGTATAATATCAATTGTTGCTCTGTTTATAGTTTGAAAGACATTGTTGCTCTACTGATTGGAAACACTCTCACAGAGAGCCATCTGTAAAATTTCATAACCATAAATCATAGTGCCTCACTCAATGTTTTTATGTATATTAAATTGTCTGTGTCTAAATCGATCACTATATGAGCTTCTGCTCAGCACAACAACTCAACACATTATAGCCGCAGCTGTTTATACAGTGCTTCAATTTATCAGTGCTGTTTACCCCAGATTGCAATTTGTACCGGTTTAGTAAAATGAAGATACATGAGTGATGTAGCAAGTGAAAAACATTTAAAAGGCGAACCAAATTTCCGGTTTAAGGGTTATCTTATCTTTACTAGATAAGGTATGGTGAATGCTTTAAAAAATTAAAAAATACAAACATATATATATATATATATATATATAATAAAGTCAGAATATCGTTTGAGAGGTTAATCACAGGGTTTTAAGCAATTAGGCCTACACTTCCATAGTGTCAGAAATAGATTTTCAAATGAACAATCAAATATCATTGTGTTGTGCATTTACTTCGGCCACATTTACAAAATACACAAATATATGTGTAAATTTCCTTTTATAATCCTGCTATATTGACACATTTATATTATGAATTATAATTTGCATTTATTGTGCAAAGTCATACACTTTTGGTGTAAATCAAGAATATAGGAATTACAGGTTGACCTACATTATATCATAACTACATAGGTTGATCATTGTAGTTAATTGCACATTGATGGAATTAAAGTGATTTTTGTAAAGAAAAGCACATTTATGATGTAATGAAGGATGGTTGATTACAACTATAAAACCTGCAATCACTGCACCTTTTGATATTGAATGATGAAATCCATTAAAATCACATACTTTTAAGCATGCAAAAAAAAAAAAAAAAAAAAAAAATTCCACCTTAATTAGCAGGGTAAATCTAGCATATATATATATATATATATATATATATATATATATATATATACCAGGGTAGTCTCATAATGAAGACGTCACCATAGCAGCTTATGGCCTGCATCATGAAAACCTCATTGTCATTTCATTCTCTTCTTAGTCCGGATGATTCCGTCTCAGCGCATGTTTGACTGGAATAGGATTCATTTGTAAAAAGGGGCAGGCAAAACTGCTAAAAACATATATATTTGCCCCTTGAAGGTCTCTGCGTTGTTCTGTCTTTTCTGAGCACTGAAGTAAAGCAATTATTGTTAATAATTTGCACTTTACAAATTCATCCCGTTATTAATTTTGTCTGACTCCAATTTTATATTAATCTGACTCCATTTTTATGTTGACCTCTAATTTAGAATTAAAACTCTAAATACTTTCTGATCATTCTTTTATTTTAATCATTTAAGTTATTGATTACTCTGAATCCTCTTCTATTCATTTACCTTTTGATCAGTTTCTAATGAGATTCAAACTGATAGTCTTTAAGTGGCTTCCTCCTACATTAAAGCTTCAGTTATGATATAAATGATTCCTAAAATGGTATTCTCCTGCTCGGTTCCTCCAGAGCAGTTTCTCCTATTTTAAAGAACCAGTACTGATATAAATGATTTCAGAGGAATACAGAATAAATCAAAAAGTAACAATTTATTTGCCAGGTAAGATTTAAAACACAAGTTAAAGAAACAAGTCAAAAGAACATACCTGACAATTGAGAACTACATGTAATTGCAAAGCATGGGAAATCTGAATGCAGATTTCTGTTATTAAAGTTACACACAGTGAGGTGTGCGGGATCGTCTGACTACAGAGAACCTTGAGCTCTGGGCCAGCCTTCCTTAAATATCCAGACAGAATACACATTGTGTACCAAATGATATTGTCCTTTGAGAATTTGGGGGTGAATGGGTTTTTGGCTTCCTGGTGTTAAACCTTCAAGGAGGAGTATAGATCTCCATAGTAATTCAGTATTTGGCAAAGACCTTATAACTTTGTTGTCATTGAGTTTTATAAACCTGGGAACAAAACACTATACCAGACGCACTGAGACATTTTGAATGATACCAAACATGTTACACTAGTTACATTATTTGTATACATCAGATATGGTCTTTTGTTACATACAGATAATAGGTGAGTTTGAGGTGATTCTGAGCTGAGGGGGAATGGATGAGGAGGAGAGGGGAGAGAATGGGACAAATGTGGAAGGGCAACAATGAGGTGTGAATTTTGCAGTCTTCGCTCAGTGGGGTGCGGTGCCTCAGGAAGAGATGCTAATTGTGAGAAAGTTCATTTGTTGATCTTCTCGAAGTTGATCATCAAAGGCTCTTTGCCTTTGAATGTAAACACATTGGCACATTGGCACCCAGCCTTACACATTATACTAAATGTAACAGGTAAATTGAAAATAATCAATACAGGTTACAAAAAAATATGTTGGGGGTTTTATTCTGACTGCTGTCTCAGAAAAAAGGAAAGTGATCAATGGGGCCATATTGTATTTTTTTTTTTTAAAAGAGAGAATAAAGAAAATACAAAACCGTGCCTTTGTGCTTATTTGAAAAATTAAAAATGGGATTACAATCCAGGAGTTTTCTGACAATTTGTAAACCCCAAGTTGCTACCAACGGCAGGCTAGCGACTTGCATGGCAGCTCTGCCGTCATTGGTGTGTGAATGAGTGTGTGAATGGGACACAGTGTAAAGAAATTTGAATACCGCTAAGGTTAAAAAGGCACTATATAAGTGCAGACAATTTACCATTTAAATGCATTGTATTTACAGTGCTTGCATTATGGGAGGCTGAAATTTAACATGGTTGTATTTTTAGGCATTTACGCATTTCATTTGGAAACATTTCACAACTAATATCTGTAGTGCCGGTTTGGTTATTAACAATAATTAATAATTATCATAGATAACTATCAATTAATAAAATCAATAGAACATTGATTAGAATCAGTGTTAGCTTTTAATCCTTTAAATCAACAATCATCAAATCTAATAGAATATTAATTATTATCCAAGATAATAATTAATTATTAAAATTAATTAAACATTGATTAGAATTAACACTAGCTTATTGATCCTTCAAATTAAACAATCATCAAAGATAATTGTCAATTATCAAAATCAATAGCATATTAATTAGGATTAATGTCGACGGGGCACCACCCTGGAATCGTAGATCATCAAGATTAAAAAGGGAACAACGAAGGGTTAAATTCGAGCACTGGCATCCCCTGCCAGCCTTTGACACATGTGTATGCAAACCAAAACACTTCTCTTTTAATTATAACGAAGTTTATTGAAAATATAATATCAATTAATAATCAATACAATGCAGTCAATAAACTTCCGACATTCAAACTACAAACTAAACAGTGACAGTAACACCTGAGAGGGCGGTGTGTGTGTGTGTGTGAGAGAGAGAGGAGTGACACGCACAAAATGGCGGACGTGACTCTCGTGGAGAGTAGGTCACGTGAGATTTCCGGCCAGAGAGTATGGCCGCGAATGTGGGCGGAGAGAAGCCGGTTAATGGCGTCTGCCCGTTTCCAGCGTGTCTTCACTTGCTCGATAACCTGGGGACAAAGCCGAGCTTTATCACTAAGTTATACTAGCGAATGGTTGTGAGGGGTCGCGCGCGCGTGTGTGTGGTTAGTACGAGAGAGAGAGAATGAAGTGGCGGCGTTGAGGCCGGTTTCGCGATCGTGGGAGAGAATGCAACTGTTAGTTTACCACTCAGAGACTCGGTGAACGGCTCGCAACCCGTCCCGCGAACTCTGGTCCTTTGATGGATAAACACAGTATGCCGGTCTCATCCGCGATGGCGTAAAAACACAACAGTCCAATGTGGTTGGATTACAACACAGCGAACTCTAATTTACGATAACAGTATGTTGCATTAATACCTTGAGTATTAGTAGCAGCAATGAGCGGACTCTACGGTCCGTAAACTGTACAAAACAAACTTGATCCACAAGAATAACACACCTACATATTCTATCTCTGCCCAGACGTTAACCTCTTACTTGGATCGCGTGGGGACGCATGTAGAATGTGTGTTCATCCGTCGTTTGACTCCGACTCGGTTCCTCGAGTCTCGGGTGATGACGGGAGGCCGTTTCCTCGCTCTGTCAGCGGGCGGTACAGCGGCTGATTCTCGGCAGGCTGGTGGAGAAATCAGCGACGTCAACTTGATTGAAGAGGGAAGAGAATTCTTCTTTCTTCACTTCTGCAGGCAAACAGATGAAGATTGCTCGGCACTTTCCTTCGAATCCGTTAAAGTGTTCGGTTGAACACAATGTTCTCAACTCGTCCAGCGAGATGGAGATTGTATTGCCGCAGTTTCAAGTTGCACGTTACTTCCTTGTGCAACGAGGCAACACCACGTCTATACACGGCGGGCAAAGTCACTGGAAGCGCCGAAGGAATCGATTTCCGATGCATTTCTACTCCTGATGACATCATAGTTGAGGTGCGTTCTGTTGAGTGCCTCATCCAATAGGTGTTGAGAGTTCGATCCTTTGGAATTTCACACAGTTGTAAAGTGAGCAAGGCTTCTTGGGATTTGTAGTTGGCTGTGTACTCCCTTTGTTTGATTTTGGCGCGGTTTTTATCAGCAAGATTTATGACTTTGTTTTTGTGGACCTCAGTCAGGCTTTACGACTGTGTTAGGCCTGCCTTTGTCTTGTATCTGAATACATGAGGCCCTACATATCATAATTAAAAATGTCAAAATAAATATTCACCTTCCAAAGTTTGTTTCCAAAATATTCAGTTCATTTGAAAATGCCATCTAGATTTTTCGACAGGTAAAATTCAGCCCATTCTATTTCACTTAATTTTTTTTTATAGCATATCTAGATGGCATCCTCAAATTCAGTTGGAAATTCAACCTTCCACATCCGGGAACTGCAGGAAAAGCAGCAAAGTACTGATGCACAATCTCAATCTGGTACTATTTGTTCTCACCAGTAGGTGGTGCAATTCAATCGTGTGTTGACTGCTGATGACCAAAGCTACAGGGAGGGTCATTCCTAGCATTCGGTACCATTTGAGTCCCCATGACATAATGTTGTATATTTTGTGTAGAAATGGGATAAAACTTGTTTCTAAATGCTCATATTTCATAGTTAATACCCCTCTACCATAGAACACAATAATATATACCCAGGATTAATAATTAAAAATAATTACTCTGATTTTGAAGTAGGCTAAACTTCCATGTCCCCAAGTAAGCTTGCATAACTTCAGTCACAAATATAAGTAATAAAAATCAAACAAATTAAAACATTTTCAATATTGTTGTATATTCATATTTATAATATTCCTCACCAAAATATATTTTTTGTTATTACAGTTTTTTTCAGTCGCTAACAAGCGCTTACCCATACTTCAGATACTTTTTCAAAACTCTTAACACAATTAGCACAGCATCGGTCTTTTGTGGCCATACCATTCACACATTTCATGTCATTTTCACACAATATGCAGTCAGTGAACATATTTCCACAATGCTTACAAGCTATACCTCCCAACAAAATTATGGATTGTTTTTGTAGTATTTACAAATGTTAACACATACCATCCCACAATAGCAAAAACAATATTCCAAACCTTAGATACAGTATAAAAACCTCTGCTTCTGCAATGATATCAGTTCAAAAACAATATATCTCAGCTGATAATAAACAAACAATTGAATAATTGACACACAGCTGATTTATGTTGGGTAAATTGGGCCAGTCTGGCCAGACTCAGTGGCAGCGGTTATTTTTTTCTATTACATTGACACTTATACAGTAAAAGGAGGACTTTGAGGAGTGATGTTTTTGGCAACAGAAAAAGACAAACACTGTAATGTCTGGATGAGGAAGAGTAAGAGCAAGAGGCCCAGGGAGTAGAGCAGGCCCAGTGAGAGATGCAGTGAGAGGTGCAAGAGCAGTGAGAGATGCAGTGAGAGGAACAGGTGCAGTGAGAGATGCAGTGAGAGGTGCAAGAGCAGTGAGAGATGCAGTGAGAGGTGCAGGAGCAGTGAGAGATGCAGTGAGAGGAGCAGGTGCAGTGAGAGGTGCAGTAAGAGGTGCAGGAGCAGTGAGAGATGCAGTGAGAGGAGCAGGTGCAGTTAAGAGGTGCAGGAGCAGTGAGAGATGCAGTGAGAGGAGCAGGAGCAGTGAGAGGAGCAGGTGCAGTGAGAGATGCAGTGAGAGGTGCAGGAGCAGTGAGAGGAGCAGGTGCAGTGAGAGGTGCAGGAGCAGTGAGAGATGCAGTGAGAGGACCAGGTGCAGTGAGAGGTGCAGTAAGAGGTGCAGGAGCAGTGAGAGATGCAGTGAGAGGAGCAGGTGCAGTAAGAGGTGCAGGAGCAGTGAGAGATGCAGTGAGAGGAGCAGGTGCAGTGAGAGATGCAGTGAGAGGTGCAGGAGCAGTGAGAGGAGCAGGTGCAGTGAGAGGTGCACTGAGAGGTGCAGGAGCAGTGAGAGATACAGTGAGAGGAGCAGGAGCAGTGAGAGGAGCAGGTGCAGTGAGATATGCAGTGAGAGGAGCAGGTGCAGTGAGAGATGCAGTGAGAGGTGCAGGAGCAGCGAGAGGAGCAGGTGCAGTGAGAGGAGCAGGTGCAGTGAGAGATGCAGTAAGAGGTGCAGGAGCAGTGAGAGGTGCAGGAGCAGTGAGAGATACAGTGAGAGGAGCAGGAGCAGTGAGAGGAGCAGGTGCAGTGAGATATGCAGTGAGAGGAGCAGGTGCAGTGAGAGATGCAGTGAGAGGTGCAGGAGCAGCGAGAGGAGCAGGTGCAGTGAGAGGAGCAGGTGCAGTGAGAGATGCAGTAAGAGGTGCAGGAGCAGTGAGAGGTGCAGGAGCAGTGAGAGGAGCAGGTGCAGTGAGAGATGCAGTGAGATATGCAGTAAGAGGTGCAGCAGCAGTGAGAGGTGCAGGAGCAGTGAGAGGAGCAGTGAGAGATGCAGTGAGAGGAGCAGGCCCAAGGAGAGGGCAAGGTAGAGGTGTAAGAATGCATGGTGGTGGCATTCCAAGGGCTGCAAGAACAGTAGTCAGTGATGAATTTCGTGCCACTATCATTGACCATGTCTTTCACTAAGAGAGGCTGGTGAAAGAGTGCAGCCCAATTTGAGGCGGTCAACGGTTGCCTCCATTACACGCATCTTTCAACAAACCAACAGGTAAGTATTGCATTTTACATGGATTGTTTCTATTCTCACTTGACATGTCAATAAGGTCATACAGTAATGCATATGTTGAATTTTTTGTCCCTCGAAAGAATGCAACGTCTTCCACCCTCTGGGGGAAGAGGAAAGCTACTCAATAATGATCATGAGCTTGCCATTGTAGAAATGGTTGTTGCAAATAATGCAATAAAACTGCATGAAATTCAAACTAGAATTGTGGAGGACCATGAGATATTTGACAATATCGATAGCATCAGCCTCACAACCATTACGCGGACATTGTCCAAACACAGAGTGCAGATGAAGCAGCTCTATACTGTTCCCTTTGAGAGGAACAGTGAGAGAGTCAAGGAGCTACGACGACAATATGTCCAGGTATAGTGTATACTCAATTCAATGTCCAGTTCTATAAGCTTTGCACTTTGCAAGTAGGTAACCTACACAGTAATAGGTTACAGTACAGTATGGTATACAGTAATGACATGATTTACATAAAGTTTGTTTCAGAGTGTTATGGAATTGGAGGCCAACCAGGCCCCTCATGAATTCATATACATAGATGAGGCAGGATTCAATCTGGCCAAAAGGTGTCGACGTGGACGAAATGTAATTGGAAAAAGGGCCACAGGTGATGTGCCAGGACAGAGAGGGGCAAACATTACCATGTGTGCAGCAATTGCAAATGCAAGATTACTCCTTCACAGATGTCAGGTTGGACCCTATAATACCGAGCGCATCCTTGCCTTTCTCAGTGATCTCCACCAGCGCCTGGTTCCAGAGCAGGATCAGGAGGGTGAAAACATGAGGACCTTTGTAATTACCTGGGACAATGTGGCTTTCCATCATTCGCAAGCAATAACAACATGGTTTGAAGTCCACCCAAGACTGGTAAGTCTCTTCCTTCCACCCTATTCACCTTTCCTCAACCCCATAGAGGAGTTCTTTTCTGCAAGGAGGTGGAAGGTTTATGACCATCAGCCACATGACCAGATGTCCCTCCTTGAAGCCATGGATGCTGGCTGCAGGGACATCACAGTTCATGATTACCAAGGGTGGATCCGACATACCAGGCGGTTTTATACCAGGTGCATCGCCGTGGATAATATCAGATGTGATATTGATGAAAACATGTGGCCTAACCCTGAAGATCGCAGAGATTAGATACAGTAATTTTGTGCTTTTTTTAGTCCCCCCCCCCCCCCCCCCCCTTTTTATCTGGGCTTTTTGCTGTTGTTTTTTTGTTCAGAATGCTCTTGTGTGTTTCATGGATATTTTGTTCACTGTAAGCAATACTGTAAAACATTTTCTGTTCTATCATACCGTGTTTCTACTGTACCTCCTGTAGTAAACAGTAAAGGGAAAAAAAATGATTTCCTTTTTACTGGAATGCTTTTGAATGTGAACATTACTGTACATGTGGACATACAGTTCCCAATCAAGAAATTTAGTGTAAAAACGGTGGATTGCATGTTTTGCATGCAAATACCTGTAAAACTGACACATAAAAGTCTATGCATTTTTTGTAATGTCAACAATAGCCAGTATTTTGAATCCTGGTGTACTTTGATTGACTGCATGTACCTTGTGAAGTGAAAACAAGTGTTACTCTTTGACAGAATAATTTCATTTTGAGTCAGATTTCCAGTGTTTTGGTACAGTTAGTGTGTGCAGAGAAAGATGTGTTCTATTTTGAAATGAAGAGTTAGTATATATTTAACAAAATGTGTTTTTGAGAAGAAAATTATCCATTTGGCCAATTGTGTTTTGTAGGTGTGAGTCTGTGTTAAGAGTTTAGAAAAAGTATCTGAAGTATGGGTAAGTGCTTGTTAGCGATTGAAAAAAACTGTAATACATTTTTAATGCGTAAAGTCTTTCAAATATGTTGTGTCCCTGAATTGAATGTCCCCCCTGTTACTCTGATGGAAAGTTCCTCTGAACATGCCCCTTGACTGTTCCTCTAATCACATGACCCTCAGAAAGTAGAATCATTTTTGGCAGTAAACTATCAACAAGAAGCAGAGTAAGTATCACTCCTTAATTCACCCTTTTTTCAATGTTTTAGAATGAGTCACTGATGTGGAAAAGCATAACATGTCCACTCTAATATGCTTATTTGTAGTGGAAACTGATAATTGTTTGTAATTTTGAAAATATTGTTAATAAACAGGTTAAAAATCTTCCTCAGTGATCATTGTGCACTAGCTTGTTGTTCATCACATGAATAGCAAAGGCAGACTTTAGCATAAAATGTCCCTCCTGTTACTGTCCACCCTGTTACTGTTTTGCTGAGTAACAGGGTGGACATATTGTAACAGAGTGGATGTAAAAGCTTGATAAATAAGTGTGTTTACAGCATATATTGGTACTTATAATTAATCTATTATGCATTTATTTGTTATATTACTTCAGGAAAGAGTAGCTTAAATTGTATGCATGTATTTGTCAGGAAATGGCGCCGTTGTCTGCTGCAGAAAAGCAGCGGCGCTACAGGGCACGTCGTGATGCAGACCCTGAAAGAAGGCACATATACCTCAATAGGAGAGGTGGAGAAAGGATAGAGAGGAAGAAAAAAAAGAAAGTGTTAGAACTCAGTGAAGGAGAGAAGAGAGCACAGAGAAAAAAAAATTGAGAAAAGAAGAGAAAGCACAGGGACTGTACCAGACCCAGTATAACATCTGAGTCAAGGCACTTTTCCACTGCACGTTAAGATTTGACTCGACTCTACTTGCTTTACTTTTCTGATCTTGCTTTTCCACTGCAGTTTAGTGCTGCCTCAACGTGGGAGTGATTATAAGCTGATCGTCATAGTTGTGCCACCTCTACTGCCGTGACATCATCTTAAACACGACACAAAAATTACTGACCATAAACAATAACATGACCACTAGCTGTTAGCTGCTAGCTCATTGTGCTGCATAAAGCAGTTGTTGCATGGTGATTTCACACAAATGTAACAGTTAAATTGGCCTGGTTGTTTTAGAAGCATGCTTTCCAGTAGCTGATCAACTAAATAAAATTAAGCTTTCAAGCAGAGTACAGAGTTAACGTAACAAAATGTACCATCATCCATCGTGGACTCCAACAAGCCATGGCGGAGTCCAGGGCACTCTCCCTCACATTGCTCGCCGGTCTATCGCCATAGATAGCATCCATGTGGTCGAACCACTTCTGCTTTCTTCTGTTTGAACCACTCTGGCTGTTGTGGTCCTTGATGTTCTGTAATCACTCAAGTTTTTTTTATTTTTTCCTACACACTGTTGGTAGGTCCGGTGGTAGCCGTGTGTGGTCAACAGTTGAGACACTTGCTGACCACGCCGTGGTTTTGCGCACAGCCGTTTCTTTTTACAAATTGAAAGTCGCGTGAACAAATGACACTGCTATCACTGTTGCTAACTTTAAAACTAGCAGGTTGATGTCCCGTGTCGCAAATCCAATGACGCTGGTAGTGACAATTCTTTCTGACCAATCAGTGATCTGCAGGATTTTGATGTCACATTTAGTATTGTCTTGCTTGGAACCTCAACCGAGGTGGTACTAAAAACGTACCAGGTACTATCCACAGTGGAAAACCCCCCAAAAACCAGCAGAGCCGAGATGTACTGTGCAGTGGAAAAGCCCCAAATGACCACTCCTCCCCCAAGTCCAGACAGTCCCCCAGAGCCAAGAAATGCCCCACAGCCAGGGCCCTCAATGTTAATGGAAAGTTTACGATTTCATGTTTTGTTGATTTGGTTGAAACTGGAATTAAATTATCTTAAATGATTTTGCCATTACAATGTGTGTATGTCTGTGTGGTGTGTCTGTGGTGTGTGTGAGTGTGAGTGTCTGTGTGGTGTGAGTGTGTGAGTGAGTGTGCGTGTGTGTGTGTGTGTGTGTGTGTGTGTGAGCGAGAGAGAGAGAGTGTGTTTCTGTGTGGTGTGTGCGAGTGTGAGTGTCTATGTGGTGTGAGAGTGTGTGTGTGTATGTGTGTGTGAGCGAGAGAGTGAGAGAGAGAGAGAGAGAGAGAGTGAAATAATATATGTTATCTAAAACTAGAAACATAATATTGTAAAATACAATGATAAAAATATTTTGCAGCCTAATAAAGGGATAATATAACAAATGAGATTACAATAATAGATATAAGAACAACTTACTTTAATGTGATAACTGGCCTTCTATCCTATACATTATTGTATTAGAACCATTTATCTGTTGTAGTGATTGTAAATTGTGACAATATGCTTCTTGTGAATGGAGAATGTAAGACAGGGAAGAAGGAGGCTCCAGAAGGAGATTGAACAACCAAAGGGCTTGATAGAGAAGGAAAAGAGAAAAAAAGAAAAATACAAGTAGAGGCACCAGCGGTTGGGAGGAGGGAAAAAATCACAACTTTCTACACTGGATGAGTTGATTTTCTTTCAAGACATATATTGTTGTTCAGTGGTGTGATGTCCACCCTGTTATGTCCTGTCCACCCTGTTTCCCTTCTGTCCACCCTGTTACCTCTGTGTTTTTTTATGTTAATAAAATAAGTTCAAGAAACATTATGCATATCTTTGTGGTTACTTGTAGGGAATGAAATGGCAAAATGAAATAATTTAAAATGGGGCCAAAATTCCATTGAAATGTCTTTTTATTCTAAAAGAAATGTGTTGAAATTACACTATGCCTTAAAATACAACAACTTTTTTCAAGATAATGCTTGTTTATGAACACTTTATTAAAATACATTTGCAGGGTAAAGTGAGGGACATTTTTTACTATTAGAAAATGTAAATATAAAAATTACTGTGTGTGGCACGGTGGAGGGCGGGACCGGCGCGTGATTACGCACGCCCGGTCCCGTATTAGGCTAATTAAGCCGTCAAGAGGGATAAAGGCCACTCGCAGACGGCGATCGAGAGAGAGAGCTCAATTACGGACGTCCGTTATCTTATGTGTTTGTCTTTTGAGTTTACCATTAAAACTATCATTTATATGTTAAGCCGGTTTCTCGCCTCTTCCTTGCCCGTAACCTTGAACTTCTTTACATTGGTGCCGAAAACCCGGGAAGGAAGAGGGATGCGCCGTAGCGGAGTTCTCGCCACTGCTCAGTGGAGCAGCCGCGGCCATCTGCCGGGGGACGGAGGAGCCCAGCCGCCTGGACGCGGAGGAACGGCCGCCGACCGCGAGGGGAGGAGGGGCTCCTGGCCGACCGCCTGGAGTGGTTAGGGCCGCTGCCAGGGGCGGGGGGAGGCCCCTTCGACACCCCGGGAACGCGGCGGGGCGTTCCGTCCGCCAGGGGCTGAGGACTGCCTCCGATCTGCCCGGAGAGGCGCGGCTGTCGTCCTGTAGAGGGTGGAGAAGTGGCTGAGGAACGAGCTACGGCGTATCAGTGAACCGCCGAGTAAGTTTTTTTTTTTTTTCCTTTAATCTCTCTCTCCTCTCTCTCTCGCTACCGCTCTGCGTTGGCCTTTTCCCTCTTTTTTTTTTTTTTTTTTTTTAAATTATGGTGTTCGCGGGTGGGGAGGTACCGCCCAGTGCAGGAACCCTCCCCCCCCATTTTTAATTGTTGTTTTTTGTTTCCCTCCCCTTGCCCCCTCCCTCGTCCAGGTTAATGGGGATGACCTGCCGGCAGACCGCGCGGAGGCGCCCCCTCCCCCCAGGGGATGTACGTCAGGCCGGGGGTCCCCAGCCTGAAAGAACGGGGGAGGAATGTGGCACGGTGGAGGGCGGGACCGGCGCGTGATTACGCACGCCCGGTCCCGTATTAGGCTAATTAAGCCGTCAAGAGGGATAAAGGCCACTCGCAGACGGCGATCGAGAGAGAGAGCTCAATTACGGACGTCCATTATCTTATGTGTTTGTCTTTTGAGTTTACCATTAAAACTATCATTTATATGTTAAGCCGGTTTCTCGCCTCTTCCTTGCCCGTAACCTTGAACTTCTTTACACTGTGCATTCAAAAAGCTTATTATTTGAGATGAGAATGTCCTGTAACAGGGTGGACATTTGGCATTTGCATGTGTGAAGTATTTGGTAAAAATTATTGTTCCAGAGCTGGAACAATATATTTTTCTTGTAGTGTAGCAAGCCCTTCTTCAGATAAAATGATTAAATCATGGAAATTGTAACTTTTTTTGATAGTTACCAAGCAGAAATGGCACCGAATAGTAAGAATGACCCAGGAAAGAAAATCCCTGCATGTCTTGATAGTTTGTTTTTCAATTTGAAAAGAAATGAGCAGAAACAAGAAAACAAGAAAATTATATACAATTATAAATTTAAATAAAAATAATGAATGAATGAAAAATTAATTAAGCCTAAATCAATAAACAATAGGCCTACCTTTGTGCAAGAGTTGATACAAAGTTGCCTAATGATACAGTATTAAATTCAGGAGGAATGATGTCAATGTTATACTATATCTACGGTGAAATGGTCTATCTAGGCGCGTCTTCCCACATTCCTTCACTTTATAAAATCATCTTCCTCTCTAACATCGAAGGGCGCACATTGTTATGAACTGATGATCAGTTTGGGTGCAAAGCACAGCTCTCCGCTTAATCAGTTTGTTCATTTACCCTATATTAGTGCTTCCACCTCCCTATTGTGCACATGAAATAGACCTGCCAACACGTTAACCTCTTTATACTTTTTATATAGTCTTCATAAATCCTAGAAGCTTGCACCCCGATGATACAGACATTCTGGACTCCGTTGCTCCATTTAGGTCTAAATGCACTAAACCACTATCGGAGCCCTGGTTGAATGATACCACCCGTGCTCTTAGATGTGAATGTACACTCACCTAAAGGATTATTAGGAACACCAAACTAATACTGTGTTTGACCCCCTTTCGCCTTCAGAACTGCCTTAATTCTACGTGGCATTGATTCAACAAGGTGCTGAAAGCATTCTTTAGAAATGTTGGCCCATATTGATAGGATAGCATCTTGCAGTTGATGGAGATTTGTGGGATGCACATCCAGGGCACGAAGCTCCCGTTCCACCACATCCCAAAGATGCTCTATTGGGTTGAGATCTGGTGACTGTGGGGGCCATTTTAGTACAGTGAACTCATTGTCATGTTCAAGAAACCAATTTGAAATGATTCAAGCTTTGTGACATGGTGCATTATCCTGCTGGAAGTAGCCATCAGAGGATGGGTACAAGGTGGCCATAAAGGGATGGACATGGTCAGAAACAATGCTCAGGTAGGCCGTGGCATTTAAACAATGCACAATTGGCACTAAGGGGCCTAAAGTGTGCCAAGAAAACATCCCCCACACCATTACACCACCACCACCAGCCTGCACAGTGGTAACAAGGCATGATGGATCCATGTTCTCATTCTGTTTACGCCAAATTCTGACTCTACCATCTGAATGTCTCAACAGAAATCGAGACTCATCAGACCAGGCAACATTTTTCCAGTCTTCAACTGTCCAATTTTGGTGAGCTCTTGCAAAATGTAGCCTCTTTTTCCTATTTGTAGTGGAGATGAGTGGTACCCGGTGGGGTCTTCTGCTGTTGTAGCCCATCCGCCTCAAGGTTGTGCGTGTTGTGGCTTCACAAATGCTTTGCTGCATACCTCGGTTGTAACGAGTGGTTATTTCAGTCAAAGTTGCTCTTCTATACGCTTGAATCAGTCGGCCCATTCTCCTCTGACCTCTAGCATCAACAAGGCATTTTCGCCCACAGGACTGCCGCATACTGGATGTTTGGACTCTCCGGACTCTGAATTTCCTGCCTGGCGATGAAGGCAGGGGTGCAGCCGACCCCCAGTGAGGTATGGGAAGGGACCATCCTGGTGGTGGTGTGTAGGAAGGAAGGGATCATCTTGGTGGTGGGGAGGGTGGAGGAGAACGAAAGCGTCAGCATCTGTGAACTCAGACATGTGTAAGTACCCATCTTTTATACTGCAAGTGTTAGAACGCGATTGGATAGATGAGAAGGTAATGAGTGACGTAACAATTGAGTCTTCCTGGCAGAACTTATGCTAAAGCTTCCATTAATGAGAAATTGAACAGGTGTTCCTAATAATCCTTTAGGTGAGTGTAGATGAGCTGAGAGAAAGTGGAAGAAGGATAAGCTCCAGGTGTCCTTTGGAGTATATATATCTAACCTTGTTTCCAACTATAGCCATAAGCCTCAAGTTCTTTTTAATGCTTTTTATTAATACATTTCTTTTCTACTACAGCCCCACTCACTTGTGGGGTTCCCCAAGGCTCGATTTTGGGCCCATTTCTCTTTTCATCGTATATGTTGTCATTGGGGTTTATCTTTAGATTATATAAAATTGCTTTTCATTGTTTTGCTGATAATATACAGATCTATTTGCCAATAAATATAAAAAGTGAAGAGTCAATGCAGCTCTTGCTGGATTGCTTAAAAGATATTTGTGGCAGGGTGGAAGGTGGGGCCGGGTTGTGATTATACACACCCTGTCCCTTATCAGGCTAATTAAGCCTCTGAGAGGGATAAAGGCAGATGGCAGACGGTGCTGCGACAAGAGAGATCATTTACGGACATGTCCGTCATGTGTGGGTGTTCGTCTTTTGTTTAAGTTTATAATTAAAATATTATTTATATTGACAAGCCGGTTCTCGCCTCCTCCTTTCCATTAAACTACGTTACACTGGTTCTGAAACCCGGGAAGGAGGAGGGATGCCTGTCGCGGAGTCCTTGACACTGCCGTCCACCCAGTGGAGTGCCGCTGCTATTCACCGGGGGAGGGAGTAGACCGACCGCCCGGACGCGGTGAACGGCTGCCGTCCGCGAGGCGAGTGGTGACTGAACTTCCCGACTGCCTGGAGCGATGGAGCCGCTGCCAGTGGCGGAGGAGAGCCCTGCCATCCCCCAGAAACGTGGAGGGGTCTAAGGAAATCCGCCGTCCGTGAGGGGAGGAGGGAAGTGACTCCCTGACCGCCTGGAGTGGTAGGGCCGCTACCAGGGGCGGAGGAGTGTCCCCATGAGTCGCCGAGAATGCGGAGGGGCGTTTTGACCACCAGCGCTCGTGAGTCTGACTCTGGTCCGCCCTGGGAGAAGCGGCTGTCGTCCGCCTGAGAGGGTGGAGAAGTGATCGAGGACCATGCGACGGTGTATCGGAGAACCGGCGAGTAGGTTTTTTTCTCTCTCACTGCCGCTCTGCGTTGGCCTTTTCCTTCTTGTTTAAATTTTACAGTGTTTTTTGGGGGGGGTACTGCACTGTTACAGTAACTACCCCCCCATTTTAATTATTTCTCTTTCCCTCCCCTTGTCTCAGGGGGCTCCCCAGTCTGAGAGAACGAGGCAGGAATGTGGCAGGATGGAGGGCAGGCCCAGGATGTGATTATACACACCTGGTCTCTTTTCAGGCTAATTAAGCCTAGTTCCGTAGTGAGTGCGGAAGAACTGGGAAGTCGGGTACGGGCAGAAAAAGGTGTCCTCCACGACCTCGTCAGTTCGTCGTGCACTTCTGGGAAGAAAAGGAGGCTGTGAGAGGTGCCCTGAACCCAGAAACCAATCATCGAGCCGCAAGATCTCAGGGGAGGGTTCCACTCCAGGCTGACACTGCAGCAGCCCAGGCAAGCATGGCGGTCAGCTCTGCATCAGACTCAGACTGGGTGGGCAGACCCGAAGTTGGCAGCCCAGTTGAGTCCTCGGCGTCCAACATCGCCAGCGTGCTCTCCGATGCAGCGATCACAAACTCATTCTGCTCGCGAGCTCTGAAAGAGACATCAAGCTGGCTGTGAGGCGAGCTGGTCTCATCTCCGAACTTAATGGCAGCCGGCAGCCATATCACCCTGTAGCCCAAGACTTGTTGCCCACTGAAGCTAAGCAGGGCTGAGCTTGGTTAGTACCTGGATGGGAGACCTCATGATAAAATCAGGTTGCTGCTGGAAGAGGTGTTGTGAGACCTGCAGGGGGTGCTCTCCCTGTGGTCTGTGTGGGTCGTAACGCCCCAGTATAGTGACAGGGACACTATACTGTAAAAGAGCTCCGTCTTTCGGATGAGACGTTAAACCGAGGCCCTGACTCTCTGTGGTCATTAAAAATCCCAGGATGTCCTTCGAAAAAGAGTAGGGGTGTAACCCCGGTGTCCTGGACAAATTTGCCCCTTGGCCTCTGTCCATCATGGCCTCCTAATCATCCCTGTATACTGATTGCCTTCATCACTCTGTCTCCTCTCCACCAGTAAGCTGGTGTGTGGTGGGCGTACTGGCGCAATATGGCTGCCGTCGCATCATCCAAGTGGATGCTGCACATTGGTGGTGGTTGAGGAGATTCCCCCCTTCCTTGTAAAGCACTTTGAGGTTACTGATAAAGCGCTATATAAATGTAACTAATTATTATTATTATTATTAATGGGGACAAACAAGGGCGCTGGGGAATGGTAGGTCCACAGGGATTTACCCGGCAGGGCCGCGACCAATAGGGTCCCCAAATCACCTCCAGTGCCAGCCGGGGGAGCACTGGAGCGGCTTTCCCCCAGAATAAGGAAAGCCACGACTGCAACTTTGCCGAAATGAGAACATGAATCATCCACGAATGCTGCTTCAGTGTGATCAAGGACACGTGAGGCTGCGCCCGTGGCTGTCGGAGGTGGAGAGATTATGACCGTTTCCAGGAATTACACAAGGACAGAAAGGCATCTTTAAAAAGATGCATCTTTAAAAAGATGTTCATGTCAATGTGTTTTGAAATAGAGGAAGTGTACTCTTTTGCAGGAATATATACTCTTTTAGCGCTGCCGAAGCGCCCAGGGGTGTTTGTGATTGGATTCTTGGTGAATGAACATAAACAAATGTTATTTCACATCAGAGAAGATGCTAAGACAGTTACCAGACACTTCTTACAGGAAAAAAGGGGGACCTTCTGCCCCCACCAACTCATTCCTAAGGTAGGCAAGAACTGCCATAAATTCCTTCAGGATCTTCCAGATGCAAAGCAATGGAAGCCCAGAGAGATCTTTGCATACCTTAAGTTTGGAGGCCTTAAATTAATTTAAATACAACACATCCACTCCATTTCATGCAAAGCACAGTTTATGTTATTGGTTGTAGACTGTTGGGACAGACCTATTAAGAGATAAACTAATGTATGGATGATCACTTAACCATTTTTAATCGTGTTTGATCTCTATCTATTTCAGACAATGCCTTTAATAATTTGAAAGAGATTTGGTAAATAAATAATGCATGGGTAAAATGTTAATGACACTCGTTTAACACTGCACTTTATGCTATGCAAATGAGTTCCACACTAGGGTGAGCAACACCGTGGCTACTTCAGACACCAGTGGCCAATCACACTCCATGATCGGTAAGGCACCAGATTTCAATCTCTTCCTCATCAGAAAGGGACAAATATGTCCCCCGGGTAGACACACCCTTGTTCTGTGTTTCCAACTCAACGGGGAAGGAGACATTAGCAGACACACCACGTTGTGAGTTTCTGACCTGATGAGGAAAGAAGCTACAAGATAGATGTGAGCAAAATCTTTTAAATTGCTTTATTGCTATATTGTTGCACTCTAGCTGAAAAAGGGCCCCAGCATTGAGGGACCTTATCTGACCCTTACGGCCCCTCTAACAGTGCAGCCCAGTCCATAAAGGACCTCTGCATTGGCAGACATTGCTTGTTCCACATGGCTCCTCAGTGATGTTGCCAGCCTGCAAAAAACCCTGTGAAGATTCAACTGACCCAGCTGCCCGGTCCACTCTTCAAGGACCCTCTTGGTGCAACCGAAGTTCAGCATCCTCTAGCCCAGCGTGGCAACGACTACTGGATTGCAATTCTGCGCTGTTCCCACTGCACGCTACCCACGTAGCCAGTTGAAGACATCTCTGGACTGATCACCCGACTGTGTGGAAAGTAAATATAAACTTACCAAACCTCTTTCTAGAGACCTTGGCATTAGTTGATACCTGCAGCATATGTTTCTCAAACTTAGATAACAGTTTCCTGTGGTCAGCTTGTTTCTAATAATAGGCATATTATTTGTTAAATGATAAATAAGCATTATTTATCACTATTTTGCCAGAGCCATTAGGTGGTTTCCCATAAGCTGCATTCCCATACAATTCTCTCCCATTGCTACTTTCAGTTCAACAACATTGCATTTATCCATTCTGTGTTCAAATCATTCATTTGTTTTATTGTTTAATTCAGTACTTTCCATTTTTGGTTATTAGTTTATTATCCTTAAGCAGTGCATATTCATTATTATCATATTTAATCATTGTGGTATTAACTCTTACATATCTATTGTTAATAAATTTCAATAATTTTGTTATAACTGTGTCTTCATTGTGTTGATGATCAAAGTCTCTACTAGTTGTCCAGACTCTCAGAAATCCTTCAGATAAATCAGCTGATCAACTCCCTCTAGTTTACATTTATTCGAGAGTGTCTTTTGAGAGTGTTCTTAAATTGTTAAGTTAGTATTCTTAACTGAGCAATGACACCAAATTTAACACACCTGCTCCCCATTCACACCTGAGACCTTGTAACACTAATGAGTCACATGACACCAAGGAGGGAAAATGGCTAATTGGGCCCAATTTGGACATTTTCACTTAGTTGTGTACTCACTTTTGTTGCCAGCGGTTTAGACATTAATGGCTGTGTGTTGAGTTATTTTGAGGGGACAGCAAATTTACACTGTTATACAAGCTGTACACTCATTACTTTACATTGTAGCAAAGTGTCATTTCTTCAGTGTTGTCACATGAAAAGATATAATCAAATATTTACAAAAATGTGAGGGGTGTACTCACTTTTGTGAGATACTTTATATACAGTATATGTATGTTTTTTTGTTTTTTTTTACCTGTGCATTTGTCTTCTGTATTTTGGGAATTAATTGTGTAACATTCTACAATAATCACATTTTGACTAAATATTAAGCCTAATATTTGGATATATTAACAGGTCTACCAACTACATTGATAAAAGTGTAATTTATTTGTTTAGGCTAATAAATTCATTATAATGTAATACAGGGCTAAATAGAAAATACATTTAGTGCTAAAAAATTTAACATTTGTGAATGGAAACTGATGTTAAAGTTACAAAAATACTTTTTTGTGCTTCATTTCTTAAACACAGTTTTCCCTTGGCACACCCAAAGCCTTGTTTCTTGCTATGGCTTTCTAATGATCCAAATATATTAATACAAGTTATTAATATGTTATTAAATGTATTAAACGTATTCTCTGATAAACTGTGAAAATGAGAGAAAGATATATTTAAGTTTCACTTATGAATTTAGAGCAGTTCAAATCCCTCTAAGTTATGAAGTTTTTACTTTACATTAATTAAATGTGTAAAATGTATTTATGCTTTTTGGGAAATGTCCCATAGAGATTAAGTACAACTTTAGTGATACTAACGTTCTACTTAGTGCCTTAGGAAACACAGCAATGGACAAAAAAGTGTAACGAGACAAAAAAAATTCCAGTTCAGCTCTTGAAACATCTGAGTTATATAATAACCTAGACAATGTATCAGCAATCTTTTTAAAAAAATGTTTCAAAAAGCCAATGCATTCCACATACTATTCTGCACTTAAATACAATGGTCCAGTGGATCGCGCTGTGCGCAGCTTCGCCACACCTTTTGATAGAGATGTTAATAGCTGACTGAGCTAAATTAAACAATTAAGACATTTTGTGTGCAGATGCGAGGGACTTCAATAGACTATTTCTAAAACAGACAACTAATATTTCTCTGGCACACGTAGGTTGTAAAGCCCATGCCTACGCATAAGAATGTTGGCACAAAGCCCTGTACCAATATGTAGTTGCAATAAAAGTTGAGCAGCGGTGGATAATTATTCTGTTGCACGGCACTGAGGAATTGATGATGATGCGCATTACCAATCAGTAGAAGGTGCGTTTCATGCCCACCCACACGTGCAAATCAAATATGTATCTGTTTTCTACCCATGAACAATTAAAATATCAAAACATACACGGCTGTTCTCTCTACCTGTAGCTTTGGTCTTCAGCAGTCAACACCCAATCGCATTGCACCACATACTGGTGAGAAAGAATAACACTAGGTTGAGATTGTACATCAGTACTCTGCTGCTTTTCCTGCATCTATCAGGAAGACTCACAGACTTGAGTGAAATTTAAGATGACATTTAAATGATGAATATAAAACAGAAAAGTAATGTCTCTCTTTGGCTTAGGCCCTGCCTGGCGGTCCGAAGAAGTTGTATTCGAAACTGCCATATGCTGCCGAAGATAGGAGGCAGGGGCGAAGAGCCTACCCCCATGCAGGATGGGACTCAACTGGTGATGGTGGTGGTGGTGGTGGTGGGTGGGTGGGGAGTTGGTGGTGGAGGTTGCCGGGTCAGCACACTTAAACTACAATGTGATAGACTTATAAAGCAATGGCTTACATGTGATTGGCTAGGAATTACCCAGCTAATGGTGTGATGATGTACAGCTGCTAGTTTTTCCGCTAGAACTAAGCTGCGCTTAAATTTCCCAGATGTGGGTTGAATTTCGAGAGGAATTTGAACTGCTGAATTTGATTAAGTTAATTAAGCAAAATAGGATGGGCTGAATTTTAACTGTCAAAAAATCTAGATGGTATTTTCAAATGAACTAAATATTTTGGAAATAAAGATGAAAAAACTTTTGTAAGGTGAATTTTTAATTTTTAATTTTTAATAATGAAATTTGTTGTGAAATGTTTCCAAATGAAATATTCAATGCTTAAAAATACAACCATGTTAAATTTCAGCCTCCTAAAATGCAAGTACTGAAAATGCAATGCATTTATTTTTTCGACTAGAGCAGTTCACCATGCTTTTTATGCTTTTTGTCTTTATTAATTTATCTTCATACTAATGTCAAAAGAAAATAAAAACATGGCATAAGCCTACTCATATGCTCCAGCATACATCACACTAATAAATGCTTATAAAATTCACAGCATATTAAATCACTCAAAATATTTTATTCATTTAACATGCTTCGTGATATATATATATATATATATATATATATATATATATATATATATATATATATATATATTTTTTTTTTTTTTTCTTATTTACCTCTAAATTACCTCAAAGTCCTTTCATGTAAAATAAGAACATTTTATGGCATTTTCACTTCATTGAAGATCTACATTTCTCAATTTAATTCAGGGACAAAATATGAAAAAGTTGTCATGCATTATGGGCAGATTGCTTCCATCTGCTGGAAAGAAAAACAAAGCAAACAATTGTATATTACAATATTACAGTTGTATAACCAGTTGATTGCTGCAGAGGTCCACTAATTTGCCTGGTTGTAGCAAACAGATTTGTGATCTTATAACAAGTTATGCATTTGAAGTGTTAGTTTTTGCAATTATGCCATATTATGATTACAAACCATGGTGTTGCAAAGGAATTACCCAGCTAAGTTATAATTACAGCAGTGCTGATGTAGGGCCATATAGCACGATTGCGAGTTTGATATTGCGTATATACAACAGTTCGATGAACAAGTACATTTTACAAAATTAGGAAAAACTAAGTAAGGTCATAATGCATTTGTGCATGGAACTACTTTATTACGCTACGGATCAGAATCTGACGTTGCTGGTTCAAAACAAATGATGCATCCAACCTCCGTTAGTAATTCAAAAAGTTCACTTCAGAAATAGTATTACGGCTTGTACTGTTTCTAACAAGTTATTGGATAAACAAGGATGGATTGATGGATGTGTGCATATCTATGTGTCTTTGTCTGTGTGTGTGAGTGTGTGTGTGTGTGTGTGTGTGTGTGTGTGTGTGAGAGAGAGAGAGAGAGAGAGAGAGAGGGGGAGAGATGGAGCGTGTGTGATCACCTTATTTCATGGTAGCCTTGCAAGAGTCGATCACTATAGAAACAGCGATGTCCTCCACCATTTTTAAACAGTGTGTATCCAATGTGGAAACTCGGTAAGCGCCTCGAGTTCTGTAATCAAACAGTCTGTTGTGTCTCTTAGCTGCAATGAGCCTTAATCCTGAAATTGTTAATTTAAAGCCATTTAAAACAATGTCCTAGCTTAAGAAATGTAGTGGTAATACGAGCGATCACCGAGCGCTGTTCTATGTAAACAATGACTCACTTTACGTCACCAACTGGCTCATATTACACACAAAAATGATCTTTTGCCACCACCTGCTGGCTAACATATGTAATTTCAAAAATAGAGACAGTAACTCCTAACAGATATATACTGGTCTTACACCTTAGTTTAGAATGGCACGAATACATATATATATATATATATATATATATATATATATATATATATATATATATATATATTTTATATATATATATATATATATATATATATATATATATATATATATATATATATTTATATATATATATATATATATATATATATATATATATATATATACACACACATATACATGTGATCTCCCATTAACTGCTTTAGATGTTTATCCTGCTAGTTTACTTCTGCAATCTAAATCTTGAAAAGTCAAAAGGATTCATTGCAAAGTATGCATATGCATGGTGAAAAAGCTTGTTTGACACATTCTCATGTCTGTGTTTGCATTTCGTAAATCTCAACAAATCTCGGTGTATGCAAAGCACTATGTAATGTCCGTATGAGTGTTGTCTGTTTTGCATGTGCACAGCATTTGTACACGAGACCCATGCTGATCATGTACATGTACAGGACATGACATTAAAAAACTATGCAAGGTGAGTCTATGTGAGGGTGTAGACAGTCATCTGAAGTGGAAAGCAAAGTAAGTGCTTCACAGTCCATCTGGGCCCAATCATGACTGTGAGACGTGCTTGTCGCTAGGGAGATCAGAAACAGCATTCAGAAGCTGTCTTCCAATTACCTGATCCAATTTGCATTCAGTGCATGAAAGCAGCAATGTGTAAGACTGTGATAGCCCGACAGCCTAAGGTTCTTTCCTCTGCTCTTTGTAGAGTAGTGGTATTAGCTTCAGTGGAAAAAAAAGAAAAAGCCTTGAACAAACAACTTGACCACTGTGGCATGGTGAAGACATAATGATTCATCATATTCAGCACAGAGAAACTCTTTAACCCTGAATAATAAGAGAATATGGTGCATAAAGTCTAGTGTATCTGTATAATATAAAATTTATCAAAAATAACAATGAACAATATATTTTCCATTGCAGAATTTACAGACAATGTGGGCTTCATGCAGTCTGTATTATGAAATGTGGTAACAGTTATTTTTTTATGAATAACATAATTACATATTGATTACATTAACTAATTATTAGAAACATTTTCACTAATGTTTAATGAAAAAAGTGTAAATTGGTACTTAATACACTGAAAATTTAATTTATCAAAATATGAGATTCAAAATTCCAATAGTAATGAGATAAGTTTACCTAAAAAAACGAATTGTATTTAATTTACCCAACAGTCTTTATGGTTAAGATTTTTCTAACCCTTCAAAAAGAATGTGAAATAAATTAATATTTTAAAGATCATAATGAATATGTACAGATACAATTTCCTCCATTAAGCTTTTAGCCAACTGCTGTCATCCATGCCCCATACCGGTGACCTGAGAGTTTGACAGCGGTCTGCCTCTTTTCCACCCTTAATTCATCACTTTCTCTGTAGCTGAGTGGACTATTCTTACGGAAACTGGCAAAGATTCAGCACTCATGTGGATTAAATAATTGTTCCAGATATGTTAACAAGGTCATCGCAATGATTTTCTTGAAAATGCTAATGAGGTCAAGGCTCATCATTTGAACACTTTGGTCAGTGCTGTCTTTGAGTTGAAACTTTTAATTAAGAATAAGTTGCTTTTAGCTACACACAACAAAAATGTTGGATACAAACAGTTACATGAAGAAGAGTTGAAAAGAAAAAAAAAGAGCAACAGAGTGAGAGAGAAAAAGAACAATTAGGTTTGGGGCTTCAACTTACAGAAAATTGCCCATTTGGCTAGAAAATTTTCTGTGGTTCAGTTAACATGTGGAAACTAAACGCATATACTGTATACATATGCATTTCATTGTAGACTTGCTTGTAACTACTTTCATGGCACTTCATAAGATATCCTGCTGTGAAGCCCATTTTGAACTTCTTAGGAGTTCTAATGCTTTTTTTGTGTTATGGTATGGATGAAAGTTGCAGATACCCACAAGTGAAACACAGACAAAGAGCTTCTGAAATACTAAGAACGAAAAAAAGGGATGGAGAGATCCAAAGCGATCTCTGTGAGTGGTGCTCCAGGACAATGAAATATTTTACTGATTTCGCAACCACCACCCCATCTAGAGTTTCTGAGTTAATTAGTCATTTGAATTCTACTTCCTGCCAGCCTGATCCTGCAACCACTGTCTTGCTTAAACAATGTATGCCTGTTATCTCAGCGCTTATTTCCCATCTTATCAACAGGATATTTAGAACAGGCTTTGTCCACCCAGAACTGACAACTGTGGCTGTCACTCCAGTTTTAAAGAAATCTGGCTTAGACCCCCAATGATCTTAAAAATTACCGCCCTATTTCGAACCTTCCTTTTTTGTCTAAAGTTTTGGAGAAATTGGTTGCATCTCAGCTTCTGTCCTATTTGGCCACACACAATCTCTTTGAATGTTTTCAATATGGTTACGTCCTTTACACAGCACTGATACTGCACTCATCAAAGTTGTTCACAATCAAAAGATGGCTGCGGACTCTGGAGCCATCATTTTCTGGTCCTGTTAGACATCAGTTCTGCTTTTGACACTATCTCTCATAGCATGCTCATCGCTAGGCTCCCTGCAATTGGCATCTCAGGCACTGCTCTGTCCTGGTTCATCTCTTACCTCTCTGGCCACCAACACTACATTTCTATTTGTCAGTATAAATAAAATTCTGTTCCTGTTTCTCAAGGTGTCCCCTTGACACCTTGAGAAATTTTTGGGCATACAGATAAGTGTAAAACATCATTAGAGACTATAAAGGGTCTACTTATATTCGTGTACACTCACAATAACAGAAAACCTTGTGCTTTTGTAAAATAAATAAAATAAAAAAGGTGAGCTTTCAGCAGTCTCTGGGTTCACGAGCATATATCTATGCAAAAATTAACTGAAACTCCGCAAATACTTATCACACAAACATGAAACATATGTCTAAAGAAAGCTTAAAATGTCTACTTTAAAATAAAACAATTAAAATTTAAAACAAATATTCTCCTGTAATGTAATCTGTATGAAACATCTCGGGTTACTTGACTGTAACCCTTGTTCCCTGATAAAAGCAGAACGAGATGCTGCGCAGAGTTAGCGCTTTGGGAACAACTTCAGGTGTGACCAGCTGTGAATATGTGTGCAACACATCAATGAACATTGACCGGAATTTATAGCCTCTGCCGGTGACATTATTGGATGCACCTGTAGCAGTGATATAAATAGATGCATCACAGGTGCATCGTCAGGTATTTTGTCTGAAGAGCAGTCCTGGGGCATCCCAGTGCGGCAATGAAGCGCAGCATCTCGTTCCGCTTTTACCAGGGAACAAGGGATAGAGTCAAGTAACCCAAGACGTTCCCTTTGAAAAATCTACACATATGATGCTGCGCTGAGTTAGCGCTTTGGGAACGAGAATACCCATGCCGCCACATTGTGGCTGTCCGGACCCCTTACGGTTGTGTAGTGTGCTCACAAGAGCACAAGAGGTCTCAGACATGAGCTTGTGATGTCGACTCAAGGACATAAGAGCCCGGAGTGGCATGAATATCCAAACTATAAAATTGAATAAATCTGTGTGGAGAGGACCAGCCTGCCGCATCACAAACATACTGCAGAGGGACACCTTTAGCCAAGGCTTTAGAGGAGGCAACCCCTCTGGTAGAGTGAGCCCTGATACGTACGCCTCATAGGCCAGGGCAATAGCATCCCTCACCCAATGAGATATAGTCTGCTTGGTGGCGGCCGCCCCCCCTGTTGCAGCCCCCATGGCAAACAAATAGTTGCCCTGATTTACGCCACTGGCTAGTGCGGTGGACATAAGTCTGAAGGGCACTGACTGGACAAAGTCTGTGAAGTCTTTTCTTCTCCGGCGTTGTAAATGACGGGGAGCAGAAGGCTTCGAGAGTTACTGGATGCAAGGTCAAGAAAGGCACCTTAGGCAGGTAGTCAGGATGAGGGTGGAAAATTGCTTTAGCCATTCCTGGGGCAAAATTTAAGCAGGCTGGCAGGACAGACAGCGGCTGTATATCCCCAATTCCATTTATAGAGGTAATTGCCATAAGAAAAAACATCTTGTGAGTCAGAAGTTTATAAGACGCTGACTTTATAAGACTATTGCTAAGTCCCATGAAGGGGTCCTGGTCCTAGCAGGAGGCCTCAGTCGCATAGCTCCACAAACGAAGCAAGCGAGTAGAGGATGTCTCTCCAATGGCACCCCATCCATCAAGGTATGGCAAGCCGAAATGGCAGCCACATAGACCCTGAGAGTGACGGGGCATATGCCTGCTGACAGTTTTTTCCTGCAGAAAGTCCAGAACTGAAGCAATCTGGCAGTTAACTGGATCTGCATTATGTGCACTGCACCATATTTCAAAGACACCCCATTTATTGTCATAGATTCTTCTGGTAGAGGGAGCCCTAGCACTTAAAATGGTCTTGATAACCTCAGGTGAAAACACTGTGTCCCTCAGTTGGTACCCTTCAGGGGCCAAACATGAAGATTCCACAGCTCGGGCCGGGGATGAAATATTGTCCCTTGTGCCTGAGACAGAAGGTCCCTCCTGTCCGGAATCACCAAAGTGAGCCATCGAGTAGAGACATTATCTCCTAGAACCATACCCTGTTTGCCCAGTGCGGCACTATCTGTAAGAGGCAGGACCCTTGCTGGCAAACTCTGGCCAAGACTCCCGGGAGCAGAGAAACCGGGGGAAACGCATACAGACACACTCTGGGCCATGTATGCGCCATCACGTCCAGACCCAGGGGGGCTGGGTGAC
Organism: Moxostoma hubbsi; assembly: GCA_032164185.1. Classification (NCBI taxonomy): domain Eukaryota; kingdom Metazoa; phylum Chordata; class Actinopteri; order Cypriniformes; family Catostomidae; genus Moxostoma; species Moxostoma hubbsi. Next base: position 27,257,715 of record JAVLUX010000002.1, on the reverse strand, counting down.
TCAGAGAGAAGTAGAGGGGACATTGCGCTGTCTGTTGAGAGGCGAAGAGGTGCACTTCCACTCCCCCGTCGGTATTTTCTGTCTGGACTGTAAATCTGCTCCCACATTCAGACATCCAGGGATATAAACTGCCCTGAGTGACAGGAGCTTGCCCTTGGCCCAAAGGAGAATCCAATGTTTTCAGCTGACGTGAACGTAGACCTCCTTGATGATTTATGTAGGAGACTGCTGCTGTGTTGTCCACTCGGACAAGGACATGGCAGCCTCTCAAATGCTGTAGGAAGTATTTCAGGGCCAGAAATACCACTATCACCTTGAGGCAGTTGATGTGCCAATCGAGCTAATGACCCTCCCATTCCCCTTGAGCTGGATGACCACTTTAGACCACTCCCCAGCCCATCTGGGAGGCGTCTGTCATTAGCAACCTGCGACAACAAGATGCACCTAGAGTGGGACCCAGGGTAAGAAACCAGGGTCTGAACCACATAGAAAGGGAATGAAGCATTCGGCATGTAACCCTTATTTGCCTTAGGGGATTGGCCATTGGATGAAATCTCCTGGCTTTTAGCCACAACTGAAATGGTCTCATGTGCAGAAGGCCCAAAGGGATCACCGTGGATGCAGACACCATGAGACCTAGTATCCGTTAATACTGACGAACAGTGAAACCTTGACCTAGCCTGACATTGCTCAGGGTGTTCTGAATGGACATGAGTCGAGCGGGAGACAATTGTGCCTGCATCGTGATCGAATTCCATATAACTCCCAGATAGGTAATTCCCTGGGTGGGAGAGAGAACGCTCTTTTTGACATTGAGTCTCAGACCCAGAGAAACCAGATGAGCTAAGACAATATCCCTGTGCTGAACTGCCAGTTCTTGAGACTGTGCTAGTATCAGCCAGTCATCTATGTAATTCAGATTGCGGATGCCCCGGAGTCACAAAGAAGCAAGTGCTGTATCCATGCATTTCGTGAATGTGTAGGGCTAGGCCGAACGGAAGAACCCGATATTGGGAGGCTTCGCCCCGTAAGCGAACTTCAGGAACTTCCTTTGCTGTGGCAAAATTTCTATATGAAAGTATGCGTCCATGAGATCAATCGTGACCAGCCATACGTGATGTTGGATTTGTGACACGGCCGTCTTGATAGTTAGCATCTTGAACTTGAACGCCCTGACTGAATGATTCAAGCCTTGAAGATCTAAGATCGGACGCAACCCCCCACCCTTCTTGAGAACCAGGAAGTATTTGCTGTAAAAACCTGACTTTTACTCTGGAAGGGGAACATGTTCTATGGCCCTTTAACCAAGAGATTTTGCAGTTCTTTCCACAGTAGACATGTCTGCTCCGGTTCCACAGAAGTGGAAACCACACAGTTGAAACGCGGAGGGCAGCGAGCTAATTTAATTATGTATCCATTTTTTTACTGTTCTTAGGACCCACATAGATATACCTGGCAGAAATTTCCATGCTGCCAGGAAGAAACTGCCCGAATGCTTCCTTATGATTTTTCGCCTCCTGGAACCTGGTGATAACTATATTCATAGCATCCCCAAATAAGCCAGAAGGCTAAACCAGGGCATCAAGAAGGAAAACCTGATGCCCGATAGTTTGAGCCATAAGTGTCTCTCCGTGCTGACTAAAGCAGACATAGACCGGACAATGGCATGGGCCATCTGCTTGGTCGCACAGAGAGATATATCCGTGGCTCGACGAAGCTCAGAGAAAGTCTCCTCATTGAGCGTGGTACCCGCATTCAGATCCTTCAGCAGATCAGCCTGGTATGCCTGTAACACTGCCATAGTGTGCAGGGCAGCACTACCCTGATCCGCTGCCTGATAAGCCTTCCCTACTAGCGTGCAGGTAGTCCTGCACGGCTTTGTGGGGAGAGAGGGTCTTTTTAATGATGATGCCGAACCTGGTGAGAGATAACCCACAAGTGTCTCTTCAACTGGTGGCATCACCGAATACCCCCGTGTCTCAGCACCCACGATAGTCGAATATATCAACGTCGAGGGCACATAGACACGGAAAGTATAAGGTTTCCTCCATGAACGAGAGAGCTCGTCATGGAGGTCATCAAAGAAGGGAAGGGACTGATGAGGCATTCCCTTCCCCTGGCCACCAGACAGAAATCTGTCCTCCAACTTGGAGCATTTGGGGGTCTCTTGTTCATGTGGCCAGTCTAATTGAAGCCTGGCAACCGCACGATTAATCCCTTCGAGTAATTCCTCTGATGATTTATTATCATGCCTGGAATCCTCGGAGGTGGGTAACTCAAAGTCCGCAGACTCAAGAGATTCAAGGTCCCCCTCATGAAAAGAGGCGCTGGAGCGGGCTTCAGGATCACGGTAAGGGCCAGCTGGGTCTGGGGAGAGAGCGCACAATAGGGACGGACCCATCTCTTGCTCCTCAACCAGATCCATAAGAGAGCTCCACGATTGAAGTGTGGGCACCGACTCTCGGAAGTAAGCGAGACGAGCGCGAAGCATTTTGTCCAAGAGCAGATAGCAATGCTCGTACCCGCCCCAACCCAACGCAAGAGCAGCATGCTCTTCTCCCAAACATACAAAGCAAAACTGATGTGTGTCCCTCTCAGCCATAGAGTGTGAGACAAGGGAACACACACCGCTTTCTCTGTCTTTCAGTCATTTTCACCTTTTTTTTTTTTTCTTTTTTTTTTAGAGAAAGAAGAGAAAGGTATCTGCTTACTGCCTAAAAAATTTAACTCCTAGCAGAGGAAAGTAGAAAGTTTCTGACATGCTCATGAAGCACACACAGACAGAGTGATCTGAAGATAAAAGATCTGACAATGCACCTGTAATGCATCTATTTATTGCCCTGCTACAGGTGCATCCAATGATGTCACTGGCAGAGGCTATAAATTCCAGTCAGTGTTCATTGACGTGTTGCACACATATTCACAGCTGGTCACACCTAAAGTTGTTCCCAAAGCACTAACTCAGCGCAGCATCATAAGTGTAGCTTTTTCAAAGGGAACAAAGCAATATACAGTTTTCCTGGCTCAGCTAATTTATCTATAATGTGATCCCACCCACCAGCAGAGTGTGCCATTCATACGCTAATGTGCTGAGACGATCAATGCAAATGGTAAATGCCCCCGACTTTGTCTTAAAAACAACAAGTTTGTAAATTTTTCTGCACTTTTAAAGATACACAAGGGAGAAAACTCCTGTATAGCGACGAAGAGTTACAATTTTCATCAGAAGAAGAGCGGGACTCAGATGTATTTTGAAGAGTGTCTTGGTCCAGCCGAGGATACAAATTTTGACAAGTATGTCATTTAGTTTTAATTAGTTGACTTGCTATTTTATATAAACATGTACTTATTTTACTAGTGGGATTGTTTCCAGACTTGCCAGCCAGGATTCAGAGTATTGACATTTGAAATATATCCTAATAAGCAAGTTTAGTTATATGTAAATGTTGTTTCGGCTAAAACAGGTATTTAAATTGTATGCTGTATGATATAAATATGATATGTTATATGATATAAAAATAATATGAATGTTTATATTATATTTTATCTAGTGTTTATGCTGCCTCATTATCATCAACAAAGCTTGTGCTTGCAAATATGTGTTCAGGTGTAAATGAGTAAAATGCACTTTAAATATGCCCATATTAGAAAATCAGTATATTATAATGATTTCTGAAGGATCATGTGACACTGAAGACTGCAGTAATTCAATTACTATATTTTTTGTATGAATGAGTGATCAGGATGGTTTTGACATCATTTTGTAGCAAAAACTCTAGGCTACAAGATCCTATTCTCAAAGCTCTTGTGGACAAATGTTTAGTATGTGTTATATATTTTGTTTTTTCAAAAACCATGCATAAACGTTATTTTCTTAAAAATTCAAACATGTACACACATGTTGCTCACATATTATTGTAGCCCAGTTTGTAGTGAATACAGTGTTATCAGACTTTAGCTATTAATATGTTTTTAAGCAACTGAAAAAAAAGCACAAATATCAAGGCATGTCAAAACTTCTCCAAGGCCCAAAACACCCTCAGACCCTAGACGGTTAAAGACATCAACTCATGGATGATCAGTACATTTTTAAAACTAAACATTGAGAAAACTAAAGTACTAATAGTTGGGGCTTCAAGTGTTTTATCACGTCTCCCTGATCAGTTGATCAATGTTAATGGTGTCCTGATCAGACCCTCGTAATCTTGGCCTTTTCATTGACCTCACACTCTTTCCATGCTCACATCTCCTCTCTCACAAAAACTGCTTTCTATCATCTACATAACATTCCATGACTCCACCCCATTCTTAGCACCAAAGATGCAGAAACTCTTGTTCACGCTTTTATTAATTCTAGACTTGCCTATTGTAATGCCCTCTTTTCTGGCATCCTGACTAAAATAATAAACAAACTGCAGTACATCCAGAATTACAGTACATTCAGCAGCTACGGTTCTCACCTACTCAAATAAACCCTCTCACATCTCTCCCATACTTTGTAGGCTACACTGGCTACCTGTATCCTATCGTATCCATTACAAAATTCTCCTTACAACATTCAAAGCTTTACATGGTCTTGCCCCATCATACATCACTGACCTCGTACACCAATATACCCCACTACGCTCACTCAGGTCATCTGATTTGGGCCTATTATTCATCCCACGTTGTGAGCTGACCTCACTAGGTGGTAGGGCTTTTTGCACACTTGCCCCTTCATTTGGATCTCTCAGTCTCCTTGATCACACCTACATACATTATTTCAAAATCAATCTCAAAACATAACTCTATGACCTATGATTCTCTGACTCTGACTCTGAATTGTTTTTTGTTTTTGTTTTTTACTTTCATCCTGTAAAGCGACCTTGAGTTTGAAGTATATATAAAATAAACATATTATTATATTATTATTATAATTACTGAGGCCATTTTGGGGGTCATGTCGACTGTAAAGAGATTTTGCCTTTGGAGCACACAAGGGAGACATACATATTAGCTCATGTTGTGGAAAAAGAGAAAGATAAAGGGAGAATGAAAGAGAGAGCATCATATTTCTGAGTGTGCAGGCCAAGCTCTCTGGCAGGAGGATAGGAAGACCAAAGCTCTAGGGAAACATCTGGTCTCTGAATGTTTGGCAGATATGGCAGCCCCCTTTGCTCGGACCACACCACTACATTTTCCAGCCAAAAAAGCCCACAGAGAGTGTTAATTCTTTCCACACTGATATGGCTGCAAGGATGCCTTAAGAAGACACAGCAAGAGGAGTGTGGATGAGAAGCGTGTCTTTGAGGGTAACTGTTTGATTTAGGAGGGTTTCTCGAAGAAAGAGTGTTGCTGAAAAGACGCATGGTGCGAGACTTGGAAAACCTGTGCATTCTGTCGCATTTCCATTTGAAAGACTTGTTCGGTTTTCTCTAGTCGGCCTGAAGACACTGGAGGTCAGAGGATTTTGATGGGTGTGAAAGAATGAGATGTCAGTGTTGTACTTCTAATGTGAGTGTGTGTGCTGTGGTGAGCAGAGAGTTTGAATGTCCACATCCGCCTGATGTGAGCTCAACTGAGCGAAAGGAAAACAAGAAATGGTATCTGTGCTTCTCTTTGGTCTAGCTTGAGGTTAGCTGCCAGACGGTCCCCTCGCTGTTACAAGGTCACACGTTTTAACACAACCAGGGAATTTGCAGAGCTGAGAGAGAATGAGGTGAGAATAGGGGTCTTAAAAAATAGCTGGTAACATCTCCAGAGAGAATTTATAAACTGAATACAAAACAGCAATGTGGACAAGATTATTTTTTCTCATCAATGAAGAAAGAAAAATTCAGGCATTGTATACTAATATTTTTTAGTTAATCTATCGTCACTCCAATAACTGTTGACTCTGACACACAAGAGGGTGATGAAGACTGAACTTCACTATTTTTCAGATCTGGGTCCACTGGTTTTCTCCCCTGGTGCATAAGACCCTTAGCTAGCACTGATGTCCTTAACCTGTCCTCTATCAACTCCTCTTGACAGTGGTGCCTTGAATCTTGAAATATGCTCTTCCACTCATAAACCACTGGAGAGATGTCCTAAGGATTATGCCATATCTCCTGCTCCTGGTAACATGAAGGTCACTGAGTGGCATGGATTCTTGTGGGAAAAAAGGCAGATATTTTACTGAATTCCCCTGTCAATCTTTCTTTGCATTCAGATCAGAGGAGGTGAGAGCGTAAAAATTCGCTCTGGCTAAACTGCCAACAACGCTATCTAAGATTTGAGGATGCTCTGTTGTAGTTGAAATAGGCGGTAACGTTCGTTCGGAAAGCTTGATTTTGTGAACTATATTTAAAGGGGCTGCAAAACATCCAGACATGTCAACCGGTTGTCACTCCAGCATTAATAGAGCAATTTCCTTTTTCCCTGGGTCACTTGGCCCACAAATTCAGTTCTTACGGCAACCAAGTGCCACACTTCAGCAGTCCCGGCACCCCGGAACTCTCGCCTCCGAACCCACGACTGCTCCCCCACCGGCCGGCCGGTTCTGAGGAGTCCAGAGGATGCCAACACGGGACCTTCTCGTCAGTCACTAACCCGCACCCTGCTGGGTGTGCAGAGCAATGTAAGTGCTTTGAGTCTTCTCTCAGCACCAGAGCCTCGGGACACGCTTCTGCCTCCTTGATGCCACACTACCTGCCCCACCCGCTGCAAAGCCTTGCAGGTACATAAAAAAAAATCGTCCCATTTGTGCCCCTCTCATGGAGCTTGGACGCATGGCTTTCACTTCCCAACCCGTCACGCTGGTTGCCCAGGACCATCCAAAATGGCTATGCAATTAAGTTTGCCAGGCCCCTCCCCCTTTCGGCAGCGTTCTCTTTACCTCGGTGCACGGCGAAGACGCCAACACCCTGAGTGCGGAGATTGTGACCCTTTTACTCAAAGACGCGATAGAGCCTGTCCTTCCAGCCGAGATGAAGAAGGGTTTCTACAGCCCTTACTTCATCGTACCCAAGAAAGGCGGTGGCCTACGACCAATCTTGGACTTGCGAGTTTTCAACCAGGCCTTGCACAAACTCCCATTCAAAATGCTCATGCAAAAACACATTCTAACTTGCATCCGGCATCAAGATTGGTTTGCAGCGGTAGACCTGAAGGACATGTACTTCCACGTCTCTATCTTGCCTCGACACCGGCCCTTCCAACGGTTTGCATTCGACGGCCAGGCATATCAGTACAACTCCTCCCCTTTGGCATGTCCCTGTCCCCTTGCATCTTCACGAAGGTCGCAGAGGCAGCCCTTGCCCTGCTAAGGGAATTGGGCATCTGCATACTCAATTACCTCGATGACTGGCTCATCTAGGGCTTTAGGTCAACTGGGAAAAGAGCAAACTCGCCCCGGTTCAGAGCATCTCTTTTCTCAGCATTGAGTTAGACTCAGTATCAATGACAGTGCGCCTCACCAATGAGCATGCACAGTCGGTGCTGAAATGCCTCACCTTATTCAAACCAGGCACAGCGGTTCCTCTAAAACAATTCCAGAGGCTCCTGGCGCATATGGCATCCTCCACGGCGGCCGCGCCACTGGGGTTTAAGCATATGAGACCGCTTCAGCACTGGCTCCAGACTCGAGTAAAGAGATGGGCATTGTGCTGTGGTACGCATCGTGTGTTCATCCCCCCCGTCTGCCGCCAGACTTTCAACCCCTGGAAAGACCTCTGTTTTCTGCGGACAGGAGTCCCCCTACAGCAGGTGTCCCGATGTGTTCTAGTCACCACAGACGCCTCCAAACAGGGTTTGGGCACCATGTGCAACGGGCATGCATCCGCTGGCTCCTGGATGGGGCCCCGTTTGGATCGGCACATCAACTGCCAAGAGTTTCTGGCTGTAATACTTGCCCCGGATTCTGCTTCCTGCTTCCGCGCTGTTCGGACGCTCTTGCTTGCTGATCCGCGCTTTTGCTCTATCGCTTTTATATTTTTATTTTTTATCTCCTTTTATCAAGTAATTTTAATTTAAGCAAATCAGCACCATGCTCAAAAGCTTGGACTACTACTACTACTACAAAAAAAAGAGGCAGAATTCTTTTATCCGACCAGCCTCCCACTGAAAGTTTTCATTCCAGGGAAGGAAAAACACAACTGCCTACATTCAAATGGATAAGAGAAAATGCCTCTTCTGGAATCTACTTGCTGCACTAACTGCCACAGACTTTTACAAAGGATTGCAGTTCTTGAAACAAAGTTACTTGCGGGACCACCAAACCAGACGGAACACACAACAGAGCTTCGTCATGGACGCCCTCAGCATACAGCTGGTGAGTCCCATGAATCTATTGCTCCTCGACAGGCCATAATGAGTGTAGAGAAACAAGCCGATCGACTTACAAATCGATGGCACAAACAGGGAGCGAGACCAAAAAGCACTCGAGACATCAGATTGTCTCGAGCATCACATATTGCCGCAGTTGCATCCTCTACCCCAGATATGGCTCTGACAAGGATTGCAAACACTGGTTTCCTACCACCGCCTATACATCTTGAGAACAGATTTGAAGCATTAATGAATGAGGAATCCCCAAATATAATAAATGTGATCAAACACAGACTGAATCAGCCAGTAGCTAACACTGATGCTAACTGGCGCTCAAGGTCGAGCAGACAGCGGCACTCAGCTCAGAGCACAGCTGGGCCCAGGACTCTGATAGTGGGTGACTCCACAATCAGAAACATTAGCAGCAGGGATACAACTACGTGCTGCCTTCCACAAGCAACAACTTCTGATGTAAACAGGGAACTTCAGAATATTCTGATGAAATATCAGACTGCAAATCAACTCATCATTCATGTGGGGAAGAATGATATTCATAAAGAGCAGTCAGAACTCCTTAAGAAGGATTTCAATGAACTTTTTGAAACACTTAAAAGACTGAAAGTTCAAACATTCATCAGTGGACCACTTCCAGCAAGAGGAACAAACAGGTTCTCATGGTTGCTTGGGCTTAATACATGGCTGCAAAAAACCTGTAATATAAAAGGAGTGAACTTCATTGACAACTTCAATCTTTTCTGGAGTCAGAGGCAACTGTTTCGACAGGATGGCCACCACCCAAACAAACTTGGTTCAAGAGTGCTAAAGGACAATATCTACTTCTCCCTCAATCATCCTTCTGCAGTGTGTGCCAATCCAATCAATCTGAATGGCACACACACACCTGGACACAGTATGAATGACCACAGGACTTCACTTCAGCACCTGAATGGACATTTGGTTGACAATTCACACAAGGACAATGATAACACCACTCAGCCACAACAATTTCTGCTCACGCACACAATCTCAGCTGAGCCCTGCCCACAAAGCTTACCACAGACAGACTGTGACATATTAGAACTGCTCCAAGATTCAGTACCCAAGGATGACTTTCTGGAAAACACCCAGGGAGACCAGGACAGCATATTACAGCCAATAACACAGCAACAGCCCCTCTCACCAGACACGTTATCCCTCTCTCCAGCATCTCCACATCTGTGCTTCTCAGAGAAAATGGAAGAACTTGTGTATGCTGGAACCAAACTATCCCACTCATTTGCTGCAAGCCCCAGATATCAAGCAAAAAACGGCAGGCCCCTAAACCACCAAAGCCTGCAGGCAAAGCTCGCCCTCCCCCTCGTCCTGTGAGAGCTCTTCGGCCTCTGCCACAACGCAAGGGCTCACACCCTCCTCCATCTGCTCGAGGTGAACCAAAAACAACTGATACCAGCTCTCAGTGATATGTGTCGGGTCCCCACTATGATAACAGTAACTTTCTCAAATGTTTACAAAACAAGTGGGAACCCAGTGTGCCTGTAACTTTCTCTATTGCTGTTCGATGTCATGATAGAAAGTCTAAGGCCTTCAAAAGCCATACAGCAAACCCATCTAATCTGGTGCCTATTACACGCCAAACTAAGATTGCTGTGGGGTCAAAAAGTAAGACTGTTAAGTTAGCACTTTTAAACATCCGCTCACTTAAAAATAAATCACTTCTAGTCAACGACTTAATAAGCACATACAACCTGGATTTTATGTTTTTAAATGAAACTTGGCTAGAAGACAGCTGTAGTGCAACAGTCCTTAATGAAACATCCCCTCCTAACTTTACTTTTCTGAGTGTCTGCAGAGAAGGCAGGAGAGGTGGGGGCTTAGCTGCTCTTTTTAAAGATGTCTATCAATGTAAGCAAATATCATTTGGGAATTACCCGTCTTTCGAATATCTGGGTATTGTGTTAAAAGGTGCTCCAAGCATTTTACTTATCATTATTTACAGGCCTCCAAAATACTCTCCAGCCTTTGCTGAGGACTTTACAGAACTGTTATCAACAATTACCTCAGAGTTTGACTGTTTTGCCATTGCTGGAGATTTTAACATTCACATAGACAATGCAGAAACCAATATGACAAAAGAAATCAAAACTGTTTTAAAAACATTTGATCTGACTCAGCATGTACATGGACCCACACACAATCATGGACACACTCTAGATTTACTTATCAGTAAGGGTCTAAACATTTCATCAATTGTTATTAAGGATGTAGCACTGTCTGATCATTTCTGTATTTTCTTTGATATATTGATCTCTCCTGCCATTGAAGCTAGATCTGTGTCTGTCAAGAAGAGATGCTTAAATGAGAACACTAGTGTACTATTTATGAAGGCTATGATTGATTTTCTCCTTGATTCTTTTAACTCAAAAGTTAAAAGTGTAATTGATGAAATTGCTCCTGTGAAAGTGAGGAAGAAGAGTGGCAGTCAAAAAGCACCCTGGAGAAACTCAACAGCAGTGCAAAATATGAAAAGACAATGCAGAAAAGCAGAGCGCATTTGGCGGAAGACAAAACTTGTAGTCCATTATAATATCTACAAAGACAGCATCCATGCTTTTAATATGGAACTAGGCAAAGCTAGACAGTCTTTCTTCTCGAATATTATAAACAGCAACTTAAACAACACACGCACTCTATTTGCGACTGTAGAGAGACTGACAAACCCCCCAAGCCAGATTCCCTGTGAACTGCTCTCAGACAGCAAGTGCAGTGAGTTTGCTTCTTTCTTCTCTGAGAAAATAAATAATATCAGAAAGGTGATCAGCACATCCTTGAGTTGTGCTGGGGTCAGACAAATCAAACCACAACCTGAGAAAGTGGTTACTTTGTCTGACTTCAAAGAAATTGATGGCAAAATTTTGGAAGAAACCGTACGGCACCTTAAAACATCAACCTGCGCCCTTGATGCACTTCCAACATCTTTTTTCAAAAGTGTGTTCAACTGTTTAGAAGCAGATCTCCTAGAAGTGATAAACTCCTCACTTCTCTCTGGGAGTTTTCCAAACTCCCTGAAAACTGCAGTTGTCAAGCCCCTCTTGAAAAAGAGCAATCTGGATAAGACCATATTAAGCAACTATAGACCGATCTCAAATCTTCCTTTCATAGGCAAGATCACTGAAAAAGTTGTCTTCAATCAACTGAACAAATTCTTGAACTCGAATGGATACTTTGACAATTTTCAATCTGGTTTCCGATCACATCACAGCACAGAGACAGCGCTCATAAAGATAATAAACGATATTCGCTTAAATACTGATACAGGCAAATTATCAGTACTGGTACTACTCGACCTCAGTGCTGCATTTGACACTGTCGATCACACCATACTTCTGGAAAGGCTGGAAAACTGGGTGGGGCTTTCTGGGATGGTCCTAAAATGGTTCAGGTCATACTTAGAAGGGATAAGTTATTATGTGAGTATAGGAGACCATAAGTCTGAGTGGACGCCCATGACATGCGGAGTCCCTCAAGGCTCAATTCTTGCTCCACTCCTGTTCAACCTGTATATGCTCCCAATTAGCCAAATAATGAGAAAGAACCAAATGGCTTACCACAGCTATGCAGATGACACACAGATCTACTTAGCCCTATCACCTAACGATTACAGCCCCATTGACTCCCTGTGCCAATGTATTGATGAAGTAAACAGTTGGATGTGCCAAAACTTTCTTCAGTTAAACAAAGACAAAACTGAAGTCATTGCGTTTGGAAACAAAGATGAAGTTCTCAAGGTGAATGCATACCTTGATGCTAGGGGTCAATCAACTAAAAATCAAGTCAGGAATCTTGGTGTGTCTCTAGAGTCAGACCTTAGTTTCAGTAGTCATGTCAATGCAATAACTAAATCAGCATATTATCATCTGAAAAATATTGCAAGAATTAGATGCTTTGTTTCCAGTCAAGACCTAGAGAAACTTGTGCATGCTTTCATCACCAGCAGGGTGGATTATTGTAATGGACTCCTCACGGGCCTTCCCAAGAAGACCATAAGACAGTTGCAGCTCATACAGAACGCTGCTGCCAGAATTCTGAGCAAAACCAGAAAATATGAACATATCACACCAGTCCTCAGGTCTTTACATTGGCTCCCAGTTACATTTAGGATTGATTTTAAAGTATTATTACTGGTATATAAATCACTCAATGGGCTAGGATCTCAATATATTGCAGACATGCTCACTGAATATAAACCCAACAGATCACTCAGATCATTAGAATCACATCAGCTAGAAATACCAAGGGTTCACTCTAAGCAAGGAGAGTCTGCTTTTAGCTATTATGCCAGCCGCAGCTGGAACCAGGTTCCAGAAGAGATCAGATGTGCTCCTACAGTAGTCACATTCAAATCCAGACTCAAAACACATCTGTTTAGCTGTGCATTTACTGAATGAGCACTGTGCCACTGTGTGTCCGACTGTTTGTACTGTGTTTTATTAGATTTTTTTATTTTTTATTTTTTTATTCTAAACTGTTTTAATTATTCTTATTTTATTATTCTTGTTTTTTTTCTTTTTAATTTCTACTATGTAAAGCACTTTGAATTACCATTGTGTATGAAATGTGCTATATAAATAAACTTGCCTTGCCTTGCCTTGCCCTGCGGAGGTTTCTCCCGCTAACACGGAGCAAGCACGTCTTGATTTGATCAGACACCACCGCTAAGATAACGAACATAAATCGCCAAGACGGCGTGTTCTCTTGTCATATGTCACAACTCGCCCGCCATCTCCTCCTTTGGAGCCAGCAACGACTCAAGTCATTGCACGCCACTCGCATTCCAGGCAACCACAATACAGCAGAGGACGCGCTGTCATGACAAGGTATGATCAGCAGAGAGTGGATGCTCCACCCCCAGGCGGTCCAACTGATTTGGGAGCAGTTCCGCAAAGCACAGATAGACCTGTTCACTTCCCAAGAGACCTCCCATTGCTAGGTCTGGTTCTCCCTAGTGGAGGCTCCCCTCGGGACAGACGTGCTGGCGCACAGCTGGCCCTGGGGGCAAGTACGCATTTCCCCCAGTGAGCCTACTTGCACGGGTGCTGTGCAAGGTCAGGGAGGACGAGGAACAAGTCACTCTGGTGGCCCCCTACTGGCCCACATGGACTTGGTTCTTGGATTTCATGATCCTCACGACATTCCCTCCCTGGCCAATTCCCCTGAGGTAGGACCTCCTTTCTCAGGGACGGGGCACCCTCTGGCATCCGCACCCAGAACTCTGGAACCTCCACGTCTGGCCCCTGGACAGGATGTGGAAGATCTAAGTGACCTTCCACCTGCTGTCGTAGACACAATCAAATAAGCCAGAGCTCCCTCTGCCAGGCAAATTTACGTACTAAAATGGCACTTGTTGCAAATTAGTGTTCTTCCCGATCTGAAGACACGCAGAGGTGCGCAGTCAGGTCAGTGCTCTCATTTCTGCAGGAGAGGCTGGAGGGGAGGCTGTCCCCTCCAAATTGAAGGTTTAAGAAGCCACCATATCAGCTCACCAAAACACAGTGGACGGTAAGTCCCTAGGGAAGCACAATCTGATCATCAGTTTCCTTAGAGGCACCCGGAGATTGAACCCTACCGGGCTACGTGCCCATGGTTCCTACGACCGCCTTCAGGGACCAAGTAGTGAACCTTCAAGTGCTGCCCCGGTAGGAGGCAGACCCAGCCGTTTCGTTGCTGTGTCCGGTACATGCTTTGCGTAACTATGTGGACCGCACTCAGAGCTTTAGGTGTTCTGAGCAGCTCTTTGTCTTTGGTGGCCATTGCATTGGTCCATCACACCCAGGCCATGCCCACCCCCTTGCGGGTTTGAGGACACTCAACAAGAAGTGTGGCATCCTCGTGGGCACTGGCCAATGGCACCTCCCTAGCAGACATATGCAGAGCATTGGGCTGGGCAACACCCAATATCTTTACAAGATTTTAAATATCAGGGTTGAGTCGGTCTCGTACTGTGTTTTGTCAGGTCCGAGCCGGTAGAACTCGGTGACGTGGAACAACTGACCAGGTGTACCGCTTGCACCTAGTGCCTTTCCTCTCCACTGAGGCAAACACATGAGCTCTTATCCCAGGAGAGCTCCCTGGATGACTCTTCCCTAGCCCTCTGGTCCGCTATACCGGCGGAGGGATTCCTCGACCAGACCCACTACGGGTACTATAATTGCTCTGCACTGGAATAGGTGCAGAGCAATTATTTGATTTTATTATTTTATTGATCTTCTGCTCAGTGAAACCCTGCACCATTTTTCAACTGGTGTTCACTGACACCAATCTAAGATTTATATGTGAACTACCCACTGTCTCTTATAGGTAGATTTGGCATTTGTTTTGGTACAGCAACTGCTTCTGATTGGAACTTGTGGGCAGAAAATTGCTTCACAGCTGTCTGCAGACCACCAGATATTGTTTGTTGGGAAAAAAGACCTTCTGCATGTAGCTCACATAAATATTTAATTCTATTCATCACTATTTATTTGAGCATTCAGAGGAAAAAGTTGTTTTGGAAAAAAATATCATATTGGGTGAAGTAATATGAGACTAAATGCATTTCTGTGAACTTTAGACATTATAGTGCTATTGTAGAGGCATTTGAGTTACTGATTTATTACATGAGATCTTTGTGTATGTCTATTTCATTCATCAAGTATAATATCGTCTATAACTGCTCGTCCTATGTAGGGTCACAGGGAGTGCAAGAGCCTATCCCAGCTGTCTAAATGCAGAGAAGCCCTGTGAAGAACACTTGGCCAGTCTATCAGGCTAACAAACAAACACATTCACACACTCACTCACACCTATGGGCAATTTAGATTCTCCAATTTACTTGATCTGCATGTCTTTGGTCTGTGGGGGAAACAGGAGCACCTGGACGAAACCCACGCAAATACGGGGAGAACATGCAAACTCCACACATAAAGGGCCAGGGTGAGCTAGGACTCAAACTGGGCACCTTCTGGCTGTGAGGTGACAGTGCTATCCACTGATCCACTGAGCCCATTCTTTCAGCAAGAATGTGTGATAAAAATCCATGAGTGCTGAGTATTCGAGATCCATCTACTCATTCATGCTCATGATATTTAACAATGAGGAAATCACAGGTTTGGTTCATTTCAGTTTCAGTAATACCACTGATCGTCATAACTTAATTTGGCATTTGCACATAATTATTGTGTGGTTACAATTTAAATGGGTAAAAAATGGGTTCCAAAGTATCTTTGCAAAATAATAGTACTATAGTACTGTCAACAATGTTTAGAGAGATATGGTGTGGAGCACATCACAGAGAAAAAGGCAAGGGATCTTAAAATGAGAACAAAATTCCACCAAATTAATTAAACATGGACAGGTCAGAATATACTGCAATCTGTCCCTTTTCTCCCCATCCTGTTTGAGAGACATTTGGAAGTCTTCGAGCATGAAATTAAACATTGAGGAAACCCCTTATTGAATATCTTCTGTTCTCTGGGAAAGTCAAGGTGACTAAGGCACCAAAAAGCCAAAAGAATGATCTGTCACAGTCAGCTTGTCTCTTTGGAAATGACCACATTGGTTACACTGATTAAAAACAGATTTGGTTTTATCAGAAATGCATAATGTCTTGTTTTGTATTGAAGTGGAACATTACACATTACAATATGTGCATTTGTTATCTTGCCAAATTATGTGCAGACAGTTTCTTTATTCTCTCATCTTGGAGCATGTTTTACAACTGATAATTAAACATTGCAAGCTGTCTCGCAAAATCATATGCAGAAATGTCACGGTCTCCATCTTCTGGCTCCACAACAATGAGAAGTTTGCAAAAAAGAGAAGGGAACAGGGCTTTGGCGTGAGGTTTAGGGTTTTATTTTAGTTCAAACTACAAACAACAGTTTAAAAATGTAGAGTAATTTGACTCTGGACTATTCAGACATATAATTTAAAGGGAAAAGAAAATATTTTCCATATGTCTTTGGTTAGGGCTATTTCATCTCTCTCCCCTTTCCAGCACCAGTGTTTGGGCTGTTATTAATGTGTTAACTTAAACCACTGGAATTCCCAGTCATATATCATCTACTTCCTGATTGGAGGCTGACCAGGAAAGTTTGTAAGAATTCACAGAGTGCACAGTTCTCAATTGGAACCTCAGGGCCAAATGTCCTCACCATGGTCCTTTTTCTGCATCTGCATTTCAGGAACTACTTTCCTCAAACCTGAGACAATACAAAGTCTAACTGAGAAACATTAATTTTGTTGCATCCTTTACTGCTTGATTTTTTGCCTTTGGTTTTCTCCTTATACTCCTGTCTCAACTTTTTGGACACCTGTTATCTTTGGCCTTTGGCCATTTAACCAGTCTGGTCTACTCCATCCATCAGAGCTAACATTTCTCTGTCTCGCTCTCATTGATCACAGGGCATAGAGTGTGGGTAGGTGTGACATATACGTCAGTCACTTTATTAAACAGACCTGGATGCTCTCCACCATGGTTATAAGTTGTGCCAGCAAGAGGGAGTCTGTCCTTTGGAGATTAAGGTCATGCAAGAGAACGCCATGGGGGGATCTCATCAAAATGCACATCATAACAATCATCTTAATTAACCTTGATTAAAAATTCTCAAAAGTCAATGTGCTGCTCTCAAGACAATGGTGATATTTTCCTTTTCTCCAAGGAATTTCTAGAAATATGACAAAACCCAGCCTATTACCTTTGTCAGAAACTAAAGCAGTGGAACAAATGTCCTCCATGGTGAATGTGATAGTAAAGAAACAAAAAACAACACTAACTTGACAAATATGGACTGGCGGAAAATTAACATTGAAAGTTTGTCTCTGTGTTTCCATCAGGGGTCCCACACCTTTGCGCAATTAATTTCCATACTTTTCACAGCAATGTAGTTTATTTATTTTTGGTAGTTTGCTCAGGTACCAATCCTTGGAATTATTAGCAAGATTTAAATGATTACATCTGCAGAATATGAATGAACAGAGGCAGTTCTGTGTGGCTTTATAAAAGATTTTCAAATGTCATAGAGCAGCATAGTTTATTTGAGAGCACGCGTCCCGTTTTGAGTGAGAGTTGTCCATGTGCGAGCAGAGAGCAGAGAGATTAGCGCTGGATGCACTCTTGCATGATATGCATGTTGTGCTCTCGACATTAACAATATTATAATGTCACTGAGCTACTGTCTAGTAAAATTTATTATGGTTTATTATGCCAATAATTTCAATTTATTGTTAATTTTATTGTATTTATGTATCTTTTGAATTTACATGGTGCAATTATCATCAATCTCTGCAGATGAGCTGGTGGTGCCCGTTCGAGAGAGAGAGATGCACACGCTGTGTGTGTCTGTGTTTTGTTATGTTTTATGTTGTTTTAAGATCATTTATATACTAATTAAACTTAATGTTGACAGTTCAGCCGGTTCTTACCTTCTCCTTGCCTATCCCTTGCCCCATTACAGTAACCCTTCCAAGTAATCTTTTAAGTACATTACCCATGATAAATGTACCCTTTTCTTATAAATACCATGTGTGCTCTGCTCCCTGACTCTTGAGTTCTGAATTGAATTTATGAGGTTTAATATGCCTGAATTAGGTTTGAACTGCCAGAATTAAAGGGTACAGAATGTAAATGTGAATGTGAGGGTGATGAGTTTGCATGCGCATACATGAGTATTAATTTTGCCAGAGATCAAGGCTTGTGTCTAAACAAAACATACTGGATCCAGGTGGTCAGAAGTATTTAACCACCAAATCAGTGGAGTGGGAATGACGACGTGGAGGTCAAGGACAGCTTTCTTTTTTCCTTCCCTTCTATAGAAGGAATGGAAAAGAAATCAGGCCAGAGAGAGCTGCCTCATGTTTGGGGGCATTTAGAGATAGCACAGTGATTATTATACAAAGAGAAGGCAAGATACTTAGTTTAATCAAGTGAAAAAATTATTTCAGTGCAGCTAATTAAAATGTGATGTTCATCAGAAACATTGTGGAGATCAGCTTGACTATGGATAGAGGGCACCGTTTAAGCAAAGCAGACAGGTTTTATTATAATGTTAGACAGCATAAAAACACATTACTCTAGATTTTTAACAAATTATGAATTAAAGAGCTATTATACCTCAAATTGTGTGCTCTGCCTGTGATTTCCCCTCAGTTGTAAGATTTCCTTCTCTTCTCGCAGATGCATAAAAACTAAGCTAGCTAGCTTCAGGGGTATAAAGTAATTGAGTGATCAAATCGTAATTTTATATTAAAATGTCTTTGTTCGGTGGGGGGAGCTTTACTTGATTACTATTGTATCTGCATACTTGTACTTTTACTCATTACATTTAACTACATTTTACCCACAGGGAAGTGGCGTGGAGTTAGAGCCAAATGATTACAGAATGCTTCGAGCAGAAACTACTGCCGCTCACTCCCCTCAAGTTCACCCCAGAGAGAGCTGTGTTATTTTGGAGCTTCATTCAAATTGAGCTGAAAAAGACCAAACAGTATATTTTGTGGACCTTTGTTGAAGGAACTCATCTCCAAAAGACTGTTGAAGACTGAATGATATAATGAGATAAACAGGTCCCAGTCTTGCCGCATGATCGTTTTTTTGTGAACATAGATGCAAATTATCCCATGCAATGCTGAACACAAATGGCTTTGCATTTATTTTGAATATAGTAAATAAATTAAAAACAATGAAACACAATAAAAAGCTGTTACAAAGTATGATAATTTTCAAAATTAATTCCCTTGTGTTATGAAATGTGTATTTACTATAAGAGTCAATTAAGTGTGAAAACTTTTTGACTTGTAATTTTAAATCTGTTGATTTTTAATTAAGTAACACTTTGACACAGTACCCATACTTCAGGATAATTTCTCCTGGCTAGCAAGATTAGCTATGTAAACCAAAAGTTTTAGAAAACAAAAGGGCTTAGTCATTTATTTACTTCAGCAAACAAAAAGTAAATAATTGTCTGACAGGACATCTGAACCACTGCAAGAGAAAAGACAAAACTCACTCAGCTGAGTACACCTGCTATAGACAAAAACTCATGCTGACAAAGCAACCAAAAGCAGACCCGCCTGCACAAGCATAGAGATGCTATAAACAAGGACTGTTTATAATTATCTGTCAGAATGTAAAAATTCATTTTGATATAGAAAATAGAGAAAAGAGACAGATTTATCAAATAGTTTTGGTAAAAGTAGTGAGGCATTAAAATATATGCATAACTACATTGCACCTATTGGAATCCACTGTGAACAAACAACATTGATATATGTATGTATAGGCTATATACAGTGCATAATTCTTAGGGGAAGAAATTTTCATTTACGTCATGTTCTCATACAAGAATTATTCTCTCTTGTGTGACTTTACACTTTCTGAGTCAGATATGAGGGTCTCAGTTAATGTTGAGCAATAGAGCCTCACCATGTAATGGGTTTGAATTATGCATGTCCTTACTGCCATTTTTAAATAAGATTTGTCCACCTCTCTCCTCAACCCCTTAATCTCTCTTTCTTTTGTTTTAAGTAAGAGCATTACATCAGTTTAGTGGCTTTCATTTCGTGGATAATAATGAATTGGTTTATAGTAATATTACTGTTTGTGTGAGGGAAACACTGTCAGCCAAACAGAAATCTAATATATGGCAATATATGTAAACAAAAAAACAAAACATATATATATATATATATATATATATAATATGCATGTTGTCCACTGATATGAAATTTCACATACACATATGCAACATATTTCTACAAAATGGCAGTTTTCATATATTTTACATATATTTGTTACATATATATAACATATACTTAGTTTCTATGAATTTCGACATGTATTGATTCATCACGTGTATAGTTATACTGTATATATGTGGATGGATGGATGGATGGATGGATGGATGGATGGATTAGGTGCCCTGACCAATATGCAATTTTAAATATCAAATTAATGGGGAGAGACAGAACAGGATTATACAACTAGAGCTGTGAAAAGTGAAAGCCTATTTAATCTTTCCCTCCTGTTCTTGGTGATTTTAGAAAACTTGATATGGTTTGTTGACGCCTAAGGAGATCTTAGAGGAAATCTCACAACATATTTTCCTTGTTTATTTGTTTGGGCTATATGATGTAGTTTGGAGGAAACGTTTCTACAAAACACATTGGCAAATAATGTAACAGCCCTTTTACTGCAATTATGATATTTTTAAACATGCTTGAAAGCAAATCACAACAACACAGAACTGTGACTACTTTATGGATCAAATCTAAATGTTTCTTAATATTCTTTTACTTATTCCAGTAGGTTGCTGAGGCACCACAAATAGCAATTTAAATAAATCATACTTAAAAAGTAAAAGTTTGCTGTGGTGAAATAGACCCTTCTAACTTTGGCTCATGGGATATTCAAATTGCAAAACAGTCAGGTCAAACTTTGTGTTTGTTCTTGTTTGGCAGACAGAGTTGTGGAATTTCATTTGTTTATTACAAATCCTATAAAAGGGCTGGAGAATTATGTTATTTAGCTTGCATTTCCAGTTTAAAGGATGTGATTATTCTCACACATTACTTCCGATAAACCTAATGTCTGTGTGTTTTGCATACTACATGAGCTGGTGGACACATATCTGCAGAATCCCTCGTTTGCTCAACTCCAGGGACAAAATACGTATAATGTGCCCTCTAGAATTACTCAGCTGGTTCAAACAAACTGAAGAAAGCAAATTCACTTAAAAAAAAAAAAAATAATAATCATGCAATGCCTTGTTTGGAAGGGTTTGGTTTCAGAGGGTCTGGCACACAGGAGCCTTTCGTATGGTTCACATTAATGCTCCTTGTGGCTTGTGGCTTGTGGGAACCTTTGGCCTTCTTGTAATGTAAATATATATATATATATATATATATATATTTTAAACTGTCGACCCTCTATAAAAATAGCCTCTTCACAGTCAGTCCTGAAAAAGTGTCTGATAACAGGTGAGTTAATGATCATGTTCTGCCTAACATCCACATTTGTGTTCCATGGAAGGTCATGTGGGTTAGGGACAACATTAAAGTGAGAAATAATAAACAGGGTTACTTTTAATGTTACATACAGTCACACAAATGGCCTGCAAAATCACTGACAAGCCACGTAATGTGATATTACACCACTGCTATATGACAGAGATACACTTAGACCTTTGGTATACAGAAGGAAGATTTCCCACATTGTGCAGCTGTCTATCAATGAGTTTTCATCCAGTGGCTGGAGTCAGAGAAAGATGGACTAGTTGCTTGGTTATTGAAATACAAGTTTTGAACTGTCACCCTCAGCAAACTAACATTTATATTTTTCACCTCAACTCATTTTGACAGCTGAGAGTACCATGCTCAACAAACAATTGTCAGAGAAATGACTTTTACGGGCCTTCTGCTGCAGACCAAAGAAAAAGTGTGTGCCAGCAAATGCAATCTCCAGTACAGTTGCAGCACTGGATAGAATTCTTGAATAGTTTTATTTTTTTTTTTTTTTACAGACAAAAAAACAGACACAGCAGCCCATCTCTAGAAAAAAAGAGATATCTCAAATCTTATCAGTCTGCCATCCTCGCACTCTTTTCTCGGGTGTCATTGAAAGGTCAACCACTCTTTCCAATTTCATTGCTGTCACTTCATGCTGCCATCATTGGATTCCTCTGCATGTGTACTGACCTCTGTAGTGGAGAAATAGTTTCAAAAGGCACTAAGGTTAGTGAGTTGAGGCTGATATTACTCCCCTGCACACGTCTTTATTTATTCACTCTTTCTTTCTCTTTCACTCACACAACTCACTTTCTCAATTCCACTAACACGCATGCACATCACCAATCTCATAGTGTTTCAAACCTTACTAATAAACAAAAACAGTCTATAAGTGAAAAATAAATTGTGTGCCTTTAGTCCAAGTTTGTTATATTTGAGGTCATCTATATGTGAGTGTGCTCCTTAAAGTAATTTACTTTTAGCAGAAACCACTTTTGCTAATTTACAGCAAAAGACAGGCAGCTTCATTAGGCCAAAGAGAATGCTTACAGAAGTGGGGATAACATTTTGTATAATCAGGCCAAAAACACATTGATGGAGGTTTGGAGGTTAGAGCGGATAAAAGAAGCTACACTGAAAAGCTGGAAAACAAGTTTTCCTCTAACAACCCTGCATCAGTGTGGAGTGGCCTGAAAGACATTACCGACTACAAGACACCATCCATCAACACTTTAGGGAGTAAACAACTGGCTGTCAACCTGAATGTGTTTTACTGTAGATTTGAAAAGCCCAGTCTCACACCCCACACCTGCTCTTACCTTCACTTCACACAAACACCAACACCTCCTGCAATCTACATCCTTCCCCCCTCCTGGTACTCAACATGCAGTTAAGATCTGTGAAGAGGATGTGTGCCAAGTCTTCCGGAAACAAAAGACAAGGACAGCACAGGGCCCAGATGGTGTTTCTCCCACTTCTCTAAAAGCCTGTGCTAACCAGCTGTGCCCCATCTTCACATAGATCTTCAACACATCAATGGAACACTGTGAAGTTCCCAGCTGCTTCAAAGTTCCACCATTATCCCTGTCCCAGAGAAACTCAAGATTACAGGACTTAATGGCTACAGACTTGTCGCCCTGACGTCTGTGGTCATGAAGTAATTTGAGAGACTTGTGTTGCCCCACCTGAAGGACATCACTGGACCCTTTCTGGATTCCTGCAGTTTGAATACCAAGCAAACAGGTCTGTGGACGATGCAGTCAATATGGGACTGCGTTACATGCTAAAACATCTAGACAGACCAGGGACTTAGGCAAGGATCCTATTTATGGACTTCAGTTTGGCTTTTTACAACATCAGCCCTGCTGTCCTATGGAATAAATTAACCCAGCTCTCGGTTCCCACCTCTATCTGTCACATGCTTTCTGACAGATAGGAAACAGTTGGTGAGACTGGGGATATCCACTTCCAGCATATGTATGATTAGCACTGGTACCCTCCAGGTATGTGTGCTCTCCCCACTACACTTATCTCTGTACACAAATGACTGCACCGCCAAGGATCCGACTGTCAAGCTCCTGAAGTTTGCAGGTGACACTACAGTCATTGGTCTCATCCAAGATGACGATGAGTCTGCATACAGAAGGGAGTTTGATCAACCTATAAGGAGTTAACCACATCAACCTATAAGGAGTTGTTTGAAGTGATCACATGTGCAATAGAATAGAGTGGCCAGATGAAATGCAGTTGGAGGAGCTTAAATCCATTTCGGACAACTGCTTTTTAGTGAGGCTGTGCTCAACCATGCCTCCCTCCCAGGCTGCTTTCCTTTTTCCCGGACCTCCATCCAAGATCTTGAAGTTCTGGGATCAACCGTACTACGCTAGGATAACAAATCAGTTAGCCTCGGATTTTGCATATGTATGCTGTACTGTGGAGAATTAGAGGAGACACTGGCAGCTAATCTTTCTCCATCTTCGACGGCAGCATTGAAATCGAGACCTACTCTCCCCTCATAGCCTTTCAGGAGAACTTCAATGTTGTTGAATAAAGCTTACTTGGCTTCAGGCCAGGCAGTATCGACTTTGCACATGCTAGCTGTCTTGCAAGCCAACCAGGCTCATGATTTGGATAAGGGAGCTGGGCTGGATGCTGAAGCCATCATGGAACTTCGCAGTGCCTCAGACTTGGCACTAAGTGTTACCAAGCATATCGTTCATGCTGTTGATCAGAATATAGTGGGCATCGTGGCAGCGGAACATCATTTGTGGCTCATGCTCACTGATATTTACGGCAAGGACAAGGCCTTTTTTTAATACTTCATTTTCTCATAACAAACACACAATAGACATAGAAAACAGAAAACAACAACAAAAAAAATAAAATAAATAAAAATAAAATAAAACAGGAGGAGGACTACCAGAATATCAAACAGAATACAATATCAGATTTCATTCAAATTAAGGACATTACATATCAGCATACACTGAAATCAGACAGTTAAGTCTCAGCAAGCAATATCAAAAATTGTTTCCACACCTTCAAGGAATAGTTTTGTGAAGTCCCTTTGTTAAAGCATATCTTTTCCATCGTAGCAATAGAAAGCATTTCGTTGAACCACCTGCTGAAACATGGGGACAGTGGAGACTTCCAATTTAGTAAAATACATTTTTAAGCTGCAACCATGCCTGCACTAAGAATTTGCTTCTGATGGGAAGGAAAGGCCTTTGTAGTGTCAGAACAACCAATAATAGCCAGATTACAATCAGGCTGACTATTTATTTGACATTGTTTGGAAAGACAGTTAAATATGTCACTCCAGAAATGATTTAGTACTGGACAGTACCAGAATAAGTGTGAGAGTGATACTTCTGCAGTACCACATCTGTCACACAGGGAGGAAACTGAATAAAAAAATCTTGTTAAGTTTGGTTTTGGAATAATGCAGTCTGCGTAGAACTTTAAATTGAATTAATCTGTATCTAGAACTAATGGAGCAGTTCTCTATACCGGACAAACCTTCATCCCACAATTCATCTGAGAATGGACCACCCAATTCCGCAGCCCAGGCCTCTCTGAGATGACCGGTTTCGACTGATGTCACAAGAGTAGTGGCAAATCTGGAGATCAATTGCTTAGAGTCAGGCTGTGAGAGAAGTAAATAATAAAAAATGTGACTCTTTGGTTTGATTGAGAATTCTGGGATACGCTCACATACAAAATGCCTGACTTGAAAGTAGCGATAAAAGTGTTGTTGAGTAAGGTGATGTTTAGTTTGAAGCTGAGAAAATGAAGCAAATGTATTATCTATGTATAAATCGCCAATACAACACAGCCCCTCATCCTCCAGTACATAAACACCCCATCCATCAGTGCTGGCTTAAACAAATGATTGTACAGGTCCTTCTCAAAAAATTAGCATATTGTGATAAAGTTCATTATTTTCCATAATGTAATGATAAAAATTAAACTTACATATATTTTAGATTCATTGCAACACCAACTGAAATATTTCAGGTCTTTTATTGTTTTAATACTGATGATTTTGGCATACAGCTCATGAAAACCCAAAATTCCTATCTCAAAAAATTAGCATATCATGAAAAGGGTCTCTAAACGAGCTATTAACCTAATCATCTGAATCAACTAATTAACTCTAAACACCTGCAAAAGATTCCTGAGGCTTTTAAAAACTCCCAGCCTGTTTCATTACTCAAAACCGCAATCATGGGTAAGACTGCCGACCTGACTGCTGTCCAGAAGGCCATCATTGACACCCTCAAGCAAGAGGGTAAGACACAGAAAGAAATTTCTGAACAAATAGGCTGTTCCCAGAGTGCTGTATCAAGGCACCTCAGTGGGAAGTCTGTGGGAAGGAAAAAGTGTGGCAAAAAACGCTACACAACGACAAGAGGTGACCGGACCCTGAGGAAGATTGTGGAGAAGGACCGATTCCAGACCTTGGATGAAGCAGTGGACTGAGTCTGGAGTAGAAACATCCAGAGCCACCGTGCACAGGCGTGTGCAGGAAATGGGCTACAGGTGCCGCATTCCCCAGGTCAAGCCACTTTTGAACCAGAAACAGCGGCAGAAGCGCCTGACCTGGGCTACAGAGAAGCAGCACTGGACTGTTGCTCAGTGGTCCAAAGTACTTTTTTCGGATGAAAGCAAATTTTGCATGTCATTCGGAAATCAAGGTGCCAGAGTCTGGAGGAAGACTGGGGAGAAGGAAATGCCAAAATGCCTGAAGTCCAGTGTCAAGTACCCACAGTCAGTGATGGTCTGGGGTGCCATGTCAGCTGCTGGTGTTGGTCCACTGTGTTTTATCAAGGGCAGGGTCAATGCAGCTAGCTATCAGGAGATTTTGGAGCACTTCATGCTTCCATCTGCTGAAAAGCTTTATGGAGATGAAGATTTCATTTTTCAGCACGACCTGGCACCTGCTCACAGTGCCAAAACCACTGGTAAATGGTTTACTGACCATGGTATTACTGTGCTCAATTGGCCTGCCAACTCTCCTGACCTGAACCCCATAGAGAATCTGTGGGATATTGTGAAGAGAAAGTTGAGAGACGCAAGACCCAACACTCTGGATGAGCTTAAGGCCGCTATCGAAGCATCCTGGGCCTCCATAACACCTCAGCAGTGCCACAGGCTGATTGCCTCCATGCCACGCCGCATTGAAGCAGTCATTTCTGCAAACGGATTCCCGACCAAGTATTGAGTGCATAACTGAACATAATTATTTGAAGGTTGACTTTTTTTGTATTAAAAACACTTCTTTTATTGGTCGGATGAAATATGCTAATTTTTTGAGATAGGAATTTTGGGTTTTCATGAGCTGTATGCCAAAATCATCAGTATTAAAACAATAAAAGACCTGAAATATTTCAGTTGGTGTGCAATGAATCTAAAATATATGTAAGTTTAATTTTTATCATTACATTATGGAAAATAATGAACTTTATCACAATATGCTAATTTTTTGAGAAGGACCTGTATGTAATAGGGGTGTGTATCGAGACATTTACCAATCCAAAGGATTTTTACATTTGATTCAAAATCCTCCGGGAATTTCTGAGAATTAAGTCATTACCAACTAATTTTTAGGAGAGATGTGCTCCGGAAAGCAGCAACACCAGGAGAGAGGTTTCTGAAACTAACTTGGGTTAAATTTTTAACCAGAGAGGGGAGACATCAGAACGGTCATCATCGGGAAAGCCCCGCTGCCAGAAAGTGAGAGCCCTCGCATTCGCAGCCCAATAATAATGCTTAAATATTGGAAGGCCGAGGCCACCCCTGATCACATTCATCTGTAGATGCACTTCAGCAATGCGAGGGGGATTACCTGCCCTGACAAACAAAAGTAGAACCGAATCTAGTTGTTTAAACAAGGATATTGGTAAGCCAAGGCAAGGCAAGGCAAGTTTATTTATATAGCACATTTCATATACAATGGTAATTCAAAGTGCTTTACATAGTAGAAATAAAAAAAAAATTAAAAAAAATTAAGAATAATTAAAACTGTTTAGAAAAAAAAAAAAAAAAAATCTAATAAAATACAATACAAACAGTCGGACACACAGTGGCACAGTGCTCATTCAGTAAATGCACAGCTAAACAGATGTGTTTTGAGTCTGGATTTGAATGTGACTACTGTAGGAGCACATCTGATCTCTTCTGGAACCTGGTTCCAGCTGCGGCTGGCATAATAGCTAAAAGCAGACTCTCCTTGCTTAGAGTGAACGCTTGGTATTTCTAGCTGATGTGATTCTAATGATCTGAGTGATCTGTTGTGTTTATATTCAGTGAGCATATCTGCAATATATTGAGGTCCTAGCCCATTGAGTGATTTATATACCAGTAATAATACTTTAAAATCAATCCTAAATGTAACTGGGAGCCAGTGTAAAGACCTGAGGACTGGTGTGATATGTTCATATTTTCTGGTTTTGCTCAGAATTCTGGCAGCAGCGTTCTGTATGAGCTGCAACTGTCTTATGGTCTTCTTGGGAAGGCCCGTGAGGAGTCCATTACAATAATCCACCCTGCTGGTGATGAAAGCATGCACAAGTTTCTCTAGGTCTTGACTGGAAACAAAGCATCTAATTCTTGCAATATTTTTCAGATGATAGTATGCTGATTTAGTTATTGCTTTGACATGACTACTGAAACTAAGGTCTGACTCTAGAGAAACACCAAGATTCCTGACTTGATTTTTAGTTGTTTGACCCCTAGCGTCAATGTATGCATTCACCTTGAGAACTTCATCTTTGTTTCCAAACGCAATGACTTCAGTTTTGTCTTTGTTTAACTGAAGAAAGTTTTGGCACATCCAACTGTTTACTTCATCAATACATTGGCACAGGGAGTCAATGGGGCTGTAATCGTTAGGTGATAGGGCTAAGTAGATCTGTGTGTCATCTGCATAGCTGTGGTAAGCAATTTGGTTCTTTCTCATTATTTGGCTAATTGGGAGCATATACAGGTTGAACAGGAGTGGAGCAAGAATTGAGCCTTGAGGGACTCCGCATGTCATGGGCGTCCACTCAGACTTATGGTCTCCTATACTCACATAATAACCTCTCCCTTCTAAGTATGACCTGAACCATTTTAGGACCATCCCAGAAAGCCCCACCCAGTTTTCCAGCCTTTCCAGAAGTATGTTGTGATCGACAGTGTCAAATGCAGCACTGAGGTCGAGTAGTACCAGTACTGATAATTTGCCTGTATCAGTATTTAAGCGAATATCGTTTATTATCTTTATGAGCACTGTCTCTGTGCTGTGATGCGATCGGAAACCAGATTGAAAATTGTCAAAGTATCCATTCGAGTTCAAGAATTTGTTCAGTTGATTGAAGACAACTTTTTCAATGATCTTGCCTATGAAAGGAAGATTTGAGATCGGTCTATAGTTGCTTAATATGGTCTTATCCAGATTGCTCTTTTTCAAGAGGGGCTTGACAACTGCAGTTTTCAGGGAGTTTGGAAAACTCCCAGAGAGAAGTGAGGAGTTTATCACTTCTAGGAGATCTGCTTCTAAACAGTTGAACACACTTTTGAAAAAAGATGTTGGAAGTGCATCAAGGGCGCAGGTTGATGTTTTAAGGTGCCGTACGGTTTCTTCCAAAATTTTGCCATCAATTTCTTTGAAGTCAGACAAAGTAACTACTTTCTCAGGTTGTGGTTTGATTTGTCTGACCCCAGCACAACTCAAGGATGTGCTGATCACCTTTATTATTTATTTTCTCAGAGAAGAAAGAAGCAAACTCACTGCACTTGCTGTCTGAGAGCAGTTCACAGGGAATCTGGCTTGGGGGGTTTGTCAGTCTCTCTACAGTCGCAAAAAGAGTGCGTGTGTTGTTTAAGTTGCTGTTTATAATATTCGAGAAGAAAGACTGTCTAGCTTTGCCTAGTTCCATATTAAAAGCATGGATGCTGTCTTTGTAAATATTATAATGGACTACAAGTTTTGTCTTCCGCCAAATGCGCTTATAACTTTTTATTACACTTATAACTTTTGAGTTAAAAGAATCAAGGAGAAAATCAACAGTGTCAGCAGATATACTTGGTGTTAAAGATATAGCCTTCATAAATAGTACACTAGTGTTCTCATTTAAGCATCTCTTCTTGACAGACACAGATCTAGCTTCAATGGCAGGAGAGATCAATATATCAAAGAAAATACAGAAATGATCAGACAGTGCTACATCCTTAATAACAATCAATGAAATGTTTAGACCCTTACTGATAAGTAAATCTAGAGTGTGTCCATGATTGTGTGTGGGTCCATGTACATGCTGAGTCAGATCAAACGTTTTTAAAACAGTTTTGATTTCTTTTGTCATATTGGTTTCTGCATTGTCTATGTGAATGTTAAAATCTCCAGCAATGGCAAAACAGTCAAACTCTGAGGTAATTGTTGATAACAGTTCTGTAAAGTCCTCAGCAAAGGCTGGAGAGTATTTTGGAGGCCTGTAAATAATGATAAGTAAAATGCGTGGAACACCTTTTAACACACTACCCAGATATTCGAAAGACGGGTAATTCCCAAATGATATTTGCTTACATTGATAGACATCTTTAAAAAGAGCAGCTAAGCCCCCACCTCTCCTGCCTTCTCTGCAGACACTCAGAAAAGTAAAGTTAGGAGGGGATGTTTCATTAAGGACTGTTGCACTACAGCTGTCTTCTAGCCAAGTTTCATTTAAAAACATAAAATCAAGGTTGTATGTGCTTATTAAGTCGTTGACTGGAAGTGATTTATTTTTAAGTGAGCGGATGTTTAAAAGTGCTAACTTAACAGTCTTACTTTTTGACCCCACAGCAATCTTAGTTTGGCGTGTAATAGGCACCAGATTAGATGGGTTTGCTATATGGCTTTTGAAGGCCTTAGACTTTCTATCATGAAATCGAACAGCAATAGAGAAAGATACAGGCACACTGGGATTCCACTTGTTTTGTAAACATTTGAGAAAGTTACTGTTATCATAGCGGGGACCCGACACATATCACTGAGAGCTGGTATCAGTTGTTTTTGGTTCACCTCGAGCAGATGGAGGAGGGTGTGAGCCCTTGCGTTGTGGCAGAGGCCGAAGAGCTCTCACAGGACGAGGGGGAGGGCGAGCTTTGCCCGCAGGCTTTGGTGGTTTAGGGGCCTGCCGTTTTTTGCTTGATATCTGGGGCTTGCAGCAAATGAGTGTTATAGTTTGGTTCCAGCATACACCAGTTCTTCCATTTTCTCTGAGAAGCACAGATGTGGAGATGCTGGAGAGAGGGATAACGTGTCTGGTGAGATGGGCTGTTGCTGTGGTGTTATTGGCTGTAATATGCTGTCCTGGTCTCCCTGGGTGTTTTCCAGAAAGTCGTCCTTGGGTGCTGAATCTTGGAGCAGTTCTAATATGTCACAGTCTGTCTGTGGTGAGCTTTGTGGGCAGGGCTCAGCTGAGATTGTGTCCGTGAGCAGAAATTGTTGTGGCTGAGTGGTGTTATCATTGTCCTTGTGTGAATTGTCAACCAAATGTCCATTCAGGTGCTGAAGTGAAGTCCTGTGGTCATTCATACTGTGTCCAGGTGTGTGTGTGCCATTCAGATTGATTGGATTGGCACACACTGCAGAAGGATGATTGAGGGAGAAGTAGATATTGTCCTTTAGCACTCTTGAACCAAGTTTGTTTGGGTGGTGGCCATCCTGTCGAAACAGTTGCCTCTGACTCTAGAAAAGGTTGAAGTTGTCAATGAAGTTCACTCCTTTTATATTACAGGTTTTTTGCAGCCATGTATTAAGCCCAAGCAACCGTGAAAACCTGTTTGTTCCTCTTGCTGGAAGTGGTCCACTGATGAATGTTTGAACTTTCAGTCTTTTAAGTGTTTCAAAAAGTTAATTGAAATCCTTCTTAAGGAGTTCTGACTGCTCTATATGAATATCATTCTTCCCCACATAAATGATGAGTTGATTTGCAGTCTGATATTTCATCAGAATATTCTGAAGTTCCCTGTTTACATCAGAAGTTGTTGCTTGTGGAAGGCAGCATGTAGTTGTATCCCTGCTGCTAATGTTTCTGATTATGGAGTCACCCACTATCAGAGTCCTGGGCCCAGCTGTGCTCTGAGCTGAGTGCCGCTGTCTGCTCGACCTTGAGCGCCAGTTAGCATCAGTGTTAGCTACTGGCTGATTCAGTCTGTGTTTGATCACATTTATTATATTTGGGGATTCCTCATTCATTAATGCTTCAAATCTGTTCTTAAGATCTATAGGCGGTGGTAGGAAACCAGTGTTTGCAATCGTTGTCAGAGCCATATCTGGGGTAGAGGATGCAACTGCGGCAATATGTGATGCTCGTGACAATCTGATGTCTCGAGTGCTTTTTGGTCTGGTAAGTAGACAGGAAGGTTTAGGAAAAGTTACATGAACTTTGGAAGTGCAACCATTTTAATGACATTGATGCAGCCAATCATTGAAAGGTGAAGAAGCTTCCAGTTCCTAATGTTAAAACTTGTCTACAATGTCCAGGAAATTCAATTCAAATAACATTTTGGTATTTCTAGAAATCTTCAGACAAAGATAGGTAAATTAGTTGGTAACTAATTTAAATGGCAATGATTTCAGGAAAGCTAGACTCAAATTATTCGTCAGGGGCATGAACTCACTTATATCCCAGTTTATTTTAAATCCAGACAGTTTACTAAATGACTTAATGTAATTCAGGAGGTTGGGAACTGACACTACTGGATCGGATAAACAAATTAGTAGATCGTCCGCTTATAGATTCACGAGACTTTCAACATTACCAAATTTTACAAAGCAATATCAAACAGCATGGGAGAAAGGGGATCACCCTGTCTCACGCGTGCTGCAGGTCAAAAGGTTGGGATTTCTCAGTATTAGTCAGAATAAAAGATACTGGTTTTGAGTAAATTATTTTAAACCACTCTATAAAATTCACCCCAAACCCAAATTGTTTTATAGTCCCCAGCAAATAGGGCAATTCGATCTGATAGAAGGCCTTCTGGGCATCAAGAGATAAGATAGCAGCTTGCGTGTCCTTGTCATATGCCAAATATAATGCATTCAAAAGCAGACGAACATTACTTAATGAGAATCTACCTGTCTACCTGGTATAAATCCAGTCTGATCAGGATGTATGATTGTTGAGATATGCCTACTTAATTTTGTGGCCAAAACCTTAGTTCACACCTTCTGGTCACAATTCAAAAGAGCGATTGGTCTGTAGATTGCAGTATTGGTCTCTAATTTTCCCTTTTTTAAGATCAAATGAATAATAGCTTCATAGAGTGAACTGGGGAGCCTCTAATTTTTCACTGAGTTTTCACCATTCTTAACACGAGAGAGACTATTTTTCCATGAAAAGCCTTGTAAAATTCGCAGACAAAGCCATCTGGGCCTGCCGCTTTTCCAGAGGGAAATGATAAGATAGCTACCTGGAGGTCCTCCTTAGAGATTGGGGTGTCAATATCATCTCTAGATATGTCATATAGTTGTGGAATATTTAAGTTAGAGACAAAATTACAAAAGTCTGCATCAGTGGGCTTTACTTTACTGGAATATAGTAAAGCAAACATTTATCTGTTATGGGTCAGTAACCAAAGAACCTGTTTTAGATTTAATCCTATGGATGGCTTAAAATTAGCCTGCTCTCTTCTAAGTTGACTTGCTAAGACACGCTCTGGTTTATCACTGAATTCAAAATATTTCTGTTTAAGCTTTAGTAATTTATTAAGGATAGTATTATATTAATATTTTATTTTTAAAATCTTGTTGTAGATTGTAAGAGGGAAGACCTGTATGTCTTTTCAAGTGCTGGAAGCATCTTATCAATATCCCTATAGCGACCATTAAGTTCTCTTTTTTTAGATGATTCAAATGAAATTATGTGGCCTCTCATCACAGCCTTAAAGGACAAGGCCTTATTAGTAAACGCCCTGTGTCACAGTCTTGTCTGTTTGGCGACTCAAACTTAAAACGGTAATGGAGATTAGAGGTAGTGGATTCAGCATGTCCCACCAGGGAGCCACAGCCTTTCTGAACAAGAGTTTTGCACCCCCTCCAAAGAACTGGGACCTTGTACATTCCCGCCATCACAGGCACGCCCATTCATCGGACAAAATTGGAGTTATTCCAATAGAGGTTTCTGTTCAGGAAGCTCCATTTTTAATTTTGGAGATTGATTCCCTCTTGCAAAAATGGGCAATAGAAGGGGTTCTCCATATGCAAAGAGAATGCAGGAACTCCTTGTCCTGAAAAAAGACGGCTGCTTGCATACCATTCTGGACCAAGGCATTTGAATTTCACTCTGATAAAATACAAATTCAGAGTGCTGACGCTCAGGCAAATAATATCACGTGCAGCTGGGGGACTGGTTTGTGCCAATAGATTTGAAAGATGCTTATTTCCACATTAAAATTGTGCCAAATCACTGGCGTTTTCTCAGATTCGCATTTGGGGATAGAGCATACCAATTTTGTGTCCTGCCTTTCGGACTTGTGTTAGCACCTTTTACATTCAAAAAATGCATGGATGCAGTGCTGACACTCTTGAGGCTTCAGGGCATCTGCAATTTTAATTATCTTGATGATCAGTTGGTGTTAGCTCACTCAGAGAGTTTGGCTGCCCACTGAAAGATGTTGTTCTCAGTCACTTCAACAATCTAGGGTTACGAGTCAACCAAGACGAGTATTTAGTTGAAGAGGCAACAGACACTGTTTCTAGGGGTGGATCTAGACTCGCAGACAATGCAGGCAGGCCTGTCTCCAGCTTCTGTCATTCCGCCAGTGTCTAGCAATGTTCAGAGTGGGACACATTCTCCCTGCGAGAATATTTCACAGGCATTTGGGGCTTATGATCATGGCATCCACTGTCATTTCCCTGGGCATATTCCATGTGAGACCCTTTCTGTGTTGAATGAACTCCATAAAGGGACTTCAACCACTGACGCATGCATTTCTTCCTATTAGAGTGACGTGTGGGTGCTACCAAGCTCTGTTACAATGGAAATGGAACCAATTCTGCAGATGGGCATACCATTGGGACAGCTGTGTGCCGCAAGGTTATATCGACAGATTTCTCCTCTATGGGTTGGGAGCTGTGTACAAGAACCATCCTGCTCAAGGAGTATGGAAAGGTCAGCAGCTGAATTGTCACATAAACTGTCTGGAAATACTAGTGGTGCTGTTGGCTTTGTGGTTTATCCATCTGGAAATTCGGGGCAGTCATGGCCCTATCTGGTCGGACAATCAGGGAGGTCGCATTCTTCCGTGGGTAGGGGACATTTTTCTGTCTCTATGAGCAATACAAGTTCTGGGTGGTTGAATTTGGGGGCGGATCTCCTGTCCAGACAGTTTCTGATGCCTGGAGAATGGACATTACACTTGCAGATTGTGGAACAAATCTGGATGAGGTTCGGCACAGCGGAAGTGGATCTGTTTTACATTAAGCCAGATGTCACACTATCCTCTCTGGTTTTCCCTCTCGTCGCTGACAATGCTGGGCATCGATGCACTAATGCATCATTGGCCAACTGCACGTCTTTACCGTTTTCACCAATCAACCTGCTGCACTCGGTTCTGCAGAGTGTTCAGGAAGATTTTGTTTGGCTTCTGTTAGTGGTGCTGTATTGGTAATCTCAATTATGGTTTTTGACTCTAGTCTCTCTCCTGGAGAGAACGACTTGGGAGATTCCAGTCAAAATGGACAAGTTGTCTCAGGTGCAGGGCAGCATGGCAACCTCGACCCGAGTTATGTAAATTGTGGGTTTCCCCCTCAATGGGACCACCTTGTGAATGATGGTTTACCCCCAGCGGTGGTTGATACCATCTTAAATGCTATAGCTCCAACAAGAAGGTTGGAGAAGGTGATTTACGTGTAAATAGCATATTTTCGCCTCTTGGTGCACAGAGTGAGGATCCAGTCCATTGACCAGTTGGTTCAGTGCTGGAAATTTAGCAAAATCATTTTTGGATGCACAAAGCGCACAGGCTTAGACCTTTTCATCCCATCTGCATCCCTTTATGGGATTTATCTGGGGTGTTACAGTCGCTCTCTGCTTCTCCATTCGAGCCTATAAAGCCAGTATCTAATACATTTCTGACTCTTAAAATGGTCCTGTTATTAGCATTGCATTGTTTAATATGGTTGGTGATTTGCATGCCCTATCGATCAATCCTTTGTTTATGGAAATTGTGCCAGGGTTATCAAAGTTCATCCTGAGACCTTGTTTGGTCTGTTTGCCTAAAGTCTAATTACATCTGTTTGCTTGCAAATTGTTAATTTGCAGTCCTTTTCTCCTCTGCCGTTTGAGTCTGAAGAGCATAAATGGCTTCATATGTTATGCCCATTGTGGGCTCTGCAGGTTTATGTTGACCATACTATACAGTGGCGTAAGTCAGAGCAGTTGTTTGTGTGCATTTGTGGCCACAACATGGTTGATTCGGTATCCAACCAGAGATTAGAATCAATGTACTTTTTTAGTTTTCAATCCTTTAAATCAACAATCATCAACGATAATGATCAATTATCAAATTCAATAGAATATTAATACAGAATAATATTGCCAGGGCACCACCCTAGAATTAGGGACTAATAACCAGACAGTATAGCACTCTCACTATGGGATTCTTAGGAAAGTCGACGTCTGGAGAACATCGACATTCAAAAGGTAAACAGTGAAGGCTTTAATCCGAGCACTAATATCCCCTACCAGCCCTTGACACAGGTGCCTGGCGAACAATACCAAAACACTTCTCTTTAAAGTACAACAAAGTTTATTGATGCAGTAATATCAATTAATAATCAACACAATACAGTCAATAGACATCCGACTTCAAACTATAAACTAAACGTGATTAGATATGGTAACAAATAAGCCTATAATACATGAGAGGATGTGTTTGTGTGTGTGTGTGTGTATGTGTGTGTGAGTGAGTGTGAGGAGTGCACAAAATGGCGAATGTGGCTCTCATGGAGAGTACGTCACGTGAGGTTTCCGGCCAAAGAAGGGGTCCGCGAATGTCTGCCCGTTTAATGCTTGTCTCCACTGAAACTTGGGGACAAAGCTGGACTTTAACAAGTTGTCTGTTCGCCAAATGAATGTGCGGGTATGTTTGTGTGGGGTTGTGTGTGTGTGAGCGGTTAGTACAAGAGAGAGAGAGACAAAGAGACAGAGAGACAGAGCAGAGTGATGGCACTGAAGCCGTTTTTGGTAATCGTGGAAGAGAAGGCAACTGTTTGTTTATCACCCAGAGACACAGTGAATGGCTCATAATCCGTCCGCTGCGGTCGTTGGTTCTTTAATGGATAAACTCAAGTGTACAAGTGTACACTAGGCTGCTAAAGCTCGATATCATTTTGCATTCTGTTATTCACAATAACAGTGCTCGTAGCCATAACTAAACTCACCATGCTAATTAATTGCTACATTAATGGCATTGCTAATATCCTTCCATTTAGACACAGAATACTGAGTTGTAAATAATAAAAGTCAAATGATGAAAAGACTAAAAGGATAAACTTAGGGAGTCTTGATTGGTAATGGTGGTTGATCTCACACACACACACACACTCACTCACTCACTCACTCAGATATTCACAAACAATCCAACGTGGTTGAACAACAACACAGCAAATCTAATTTGTGGTAACAGTACATTACAGTAATCATTAGCAGTATCATTAGCAGCAATGAGCGGACTCGGTAGTCTGCAAACTGTACAAGCAAGAACCTTGATACACAAGAATAACACACTATTATAATCTATCTCTGCCCAGATGTAAACCTCTTACTTGAGTAGCATGTGCACATTGGTAGAATGTGTGTTCATCCATCATTTGACTCTGACTCGGTTCCTCGAAGCCCGGGTGAAGACGGGAGGCCGTTTCCTCGCTCTGTTGGTGGGCGGTATGGCAGCTGATTTTCAGGGGGTCGGCAGAGAAAACAAGTGAAGTCAACTCGGTTGAAGAAAGATGAGAAATCTTCTTTCTTCACTTCTGCAGGCAAAAGGGTGAAGATGCAAATTGATTGGCGGTCTGCTTTTTCTCTGGAAAACTGAGAAATCTCAACTCGTCGAGATGGAGATTGTATGGCCAAAGTTTCAGTTACTTACGTTTCTTCCTTTGGCAGCAAGGCTACACCTGGGAGCAGCAGAGCCGCAACAACGCCCAGAAAGATCTCCAAGGTTTTTATACTCCCCACAAACTCATGGTTGAGGAGCACGTTCTGTCGTGACCTCATCCAATAGAAGTTGAGAGTTCGATCCTTCAGAATTTCACACGTAGGTGGAAAGTGAGCAAGGCTTCATGGAATCTGTAGTCTGTTTTGGACTCCACTTGTTTGATTTTGGTGCAGTTGTTGTTATCAGGCTTTATAACTGTATGTAGGCCTGCCTTTGTCTCATATCTGAGTACATGAGGCCCAACATAACACAATAAACACACTGCAGTGATGCCCATGTACTGTATGTTTGTATTTAATTATGGGTGCACATAGTATCTGACACTATTTGCACCAGGGTTGGGGGTGCAAATTATATTTGCCATTATTTGCACTGGGGTGTAAATAGCATATACAACTATTTGCACCAGAGTGCAAATTGAATCTACCTTTTTTAATGGGGCCCCTAATTTCAATCCAAACTTGTGTGACTTTCTTTTTTCAATGGAACACAAGTTTTTTTGTTGGTGTTTTTTTTTTTTTTTTTTTCAACTACTTGAATTTCATTCTGTGATTAAATAGCTAAAGAAGATTTGGAAAGTAGTGCATGAGTTGTATCGATTAGTTTGCTGTATTATTTTATTTATTTTTAGCTTGTGGTCACTCTTCACTTTCATTATATGACAAAAATACACTTTTAAAACTGAAAAAAATAATCTTTTGTGTGTCATCTGTACAAGTCACGGAATAAAGAAGGTCAAATGGTTTTGGATTGACATTAGGGTGTGCATATAATAACAGAATTTCCCATTTTTGGGTGAACTATTTCTTTAATATAACACATCATCTTGCTCCCACCTCAGAATCAGACACAGATGCTGCTCTGTACTGCATGATACAACATACTACCTGACCCAATCTATCAGTCAGACAGGTCTCTGCGGATTATTGCTAAAGTGAGTACGGACATGAACATTCTCTAAAGACTCTGCAAGTAAAAGATGAGCTTTAGGAATCAAACAGACACAGAGTCACACACTGACTGAAAGAGGTGTGTGTGACCACGGCCATTCACAGCGCAAAGAGCACAGACACTTCTAAAAATGGGAATCCGTGACTGCACACTGTTATCCTCTCCTTTGCATGGAGCGTGTGCTCTTTTGAAAATGTCTCAAAGTCTCTCTGGCACATGCACAGACACATTGTGAGCACATTAGCCTAACAAGCTAAAAACAGTCACTGCTTGTGTTGTACAAGAGAGCCATTTAATAATGCTCGCTCATGGCAGACACAAAAACGGCTCCTTTAGACATGCACGATCTCAAGGCTCCATGACAACAGTAATGAAGGCCAAACACAAACGAGCCAGTCTACAGGCTGACAACCCTTGTGTCTTCTTTGTGCTTTGGAACTGTAATAATCAGGGAGGTAATTGCAGTCTCCTGCAATAATGTTGAGACCCCAAATCACGAGTCTGTTCAAGGGTCTCTCTCTCCCCAAAACAGGTGTGTAGAATTCGGCTGAGAGGCAGAGCCAGTTTACTGAGCATACAAAGCCAAGCAGATGTCTTCTCCTGAAAACTAATGCCCTCACTGTAACCTGCAAAGCCAATAACCTCTAGTCAGTGTGCTGAAATCACTCATTGATGCATGAGGTTCTGCTTAAACCATGCTTAAACCACTGTGCACTTTTGAATTCTGTCATCATTGTTTTTTTCCTTTCCATATTTTCTTTTTTTTTCACATCATGGACACCTATAATTGAAATCAACCCCTTTTGAGTGTAGTTTTCCCATCATTTCAATGTCAATCTCTTTAGCCATCTCATCTCCTTTCACATATGTATGTTAATAAGAATAAAAATTTCATTACAGAGAGATATGAGACACTTGTCTTCAATTGCTAACACATTTAATTTTTGTAATGCCGCTTCACTGTGCTAGTTGTACCAGGAGGCATCGGGACATGAGTGCATCTATCAACCAATTTCCAACAGAAAGCAGAAAAGACCCTCTGTTTTGAATTTTGGGAAGATTCCACCCCTATTATTAAGTCAAAACAGAGAAAGCAATCATTTATTGTAAAGGGAAATCTTCAACAAAAGATCTGCCTCTTCTTTTATGAGAATCAAGAGAACACATAGAAACCCCCCGTCTTAGCATGTACTGTTTTGAAATCAGTGAGACAACTTAAATGTGCAATGCCATCTATTTTGCTCTCCTAATGAAGTCTCATTTATTTCAATGAGGCACACACTGGCTCAGGCTGATGTCTTTCTCAGTTTACATTTAGAATGCTGTGGGAATCCTGATTGGAGTGTGACCTTCTACAGATTCATTTTCCAAAGAGATATAAATTAAGAGAGAGAGGAGGAATACAGACGGTGCATTCCCACCATCTCCCCCATTAGCTAAATGTGATATACTTGTGTTCTGTTGATTTTGGCCTGATCGTTCCTACTTTCAAGGGGGAGGTAGCGAAAATATTCCCACATTCTGAGAATTTTAAGATGAAGGCCACAAGACTACTTTCCAAACTAAATGGAGAGAGATAAGATGGTAATGATTATGTTTTGGTATGTGGTCACTGAGTGTGTGTGTGACTTTTTTTTAGGTTACAACTGGTAATTACACGGGCAAAATGCCATAAATGTGGTTTATGAGGACATTATCCCCATGATTTAAATTCCTTAAAAAAACATACAAAACAACGTTTTATTGAAAATGTAAAAATGCTTAAAGTTTTTTGTGAGGTTTAGGTTTAGGGGCAGGATTTGGGGATGCAATCTAGTTTGTACAGTATAAAAATCATTATGTCTGTGGAGAGTCCTCATAATGATTGCTGCACCAACATGTGTGTGTGTGTTTGAGATCAACCTCCGTTCCCAGTCAAGACTCCCTAAGTTTATCCTTGTAGTCTTTTCAACATATGTCTTTTATTATTTACAACTCAGTATTCTGTGTCTAAATGGAAGGATATTAGCAATGCCATTAATGTAGCAATTAATTATCATGGTGAGTTTAGTTATGGCTACCACCACTGTTATTGTGAATAACAGAATGCAAAATTATAACGAGCTTTAGCAGCCTAGTGTACACTTGTAAACGTGTCTGTGTGAGAGACATACACTTACTGTAGATCTCGTTAGTCTCAGCCTCAGGTGGCACACCCACGGACCACCCACTGTCCCCACTAACATGATAGGCTGGCATAAAACCTATTTATCAGTCCAACTGGAAACAAACTAATGTTTATATGAAGTAAAAATAAAAAAATATTACAGTAGATCTTCTCAATTAAATTATGGCAACAGATTTCAAGCAATACTTTTATTTAAATACAACTATGTTTAAAATTGATTAAGTATCAATCAAACAAGGTCCTTAAAAGTAATTTATTCAAATTGAGTAGATGCAAACAGAAAAAATAAATAGAAGCTAAACAATTTTTTTTTTAATGAGAAGTACTTAATAAAATGAATTTGATAAACTGTAAATTAATTAAAAATTAATCATATAATGCCTGGATTAATTTCAAATTAAATGAATTGAATTAAATTAAATCATGTCTCAATAACAGGTACAGATTTCAAAGATTTAAAGCATTCTTTATTATTGGCAACAAAAGCACATTACTGTCTGTTAACATGGCTAGAGTAACAGTAAACCGTTTTCAAACACACTGTTAAAATAAACACTGTCTTTAAAAAAAAACAACAACTATTATTTAACCTTTTTCAATTGTACTTGCTTTTACACTGTAAAAATGTTTAGTCAGGTAACCTCAAAAATGTATGAAAAATCAACTGGTCTCATTCAAATAAAAAATATGGGAGATGATATTTACTCACTTGAGAGCTTCTAATAGGACCCAAATATATCATATACAATAGTCAGTGACTAGTGCAACATATTCCAAGTCTTCTGGAGACATGTACATTTTTGGAGAGAAAAAAAAAAGAAACAATTTTTTTTTTTTTACAAAATACAGACTGTAACAAACAGATCAATAAACAAGACAACTGGATGAACAAAACAAAATGACAGAATAGAGAGACAAAGAGAGAGAAAAAAAACCAACAAACACACAAACAAAAAACAATCAAAATTGCAATAAGTGAATGTGATTTAGTGAAATAGACTACATAATTGTAGTGGCAGTTATTATTGTGTAGCAGTAATGACGCTCCCTATACACATATTGAGCAGTCTGTGTAGGGCACCATCTCACACTAGGGGGGCACCAGAAACTCCATCGGCTGCCTTTACTCGCACATTACACGTTATTGAAGGACCCGGTAGCAATTACGGAACAGTTGCTTCCAGTTGTTATGATATCCCCATAACAGTTAAAAATAGTCATGATAACGTTTGGCAACTCTACAACCTGTAAAACACCACATTTTCAAGATGACTGCGTGCTAGTTCCTCTGATGCATAAGGTATATAGAAGGTCATTACAATTATGCTGTGTTCTCAGCTTATGTAGTTTATTTCACTAAATCACATTAACTTTTTGCAATTTTTGTTGGTTTGTTTGTTGTTTTTTCTCTCTTTGTCTCTCTATTCTGTCACTTTTATTTTGTACGTCCAGTTGTCTTGTTTATTGATCTATTTGTTACTGTCTTTATTTTGTACTGTATTTGCACCTTGCATTAATTTTTTTTAAAATGATTAAATAAAAATAATAATATAAACATATATAAAATAATAATTATTATTTTTATAGCATATCAGAGAACACTTTTTCAATGATTTCCAATCATTTCCAATAGTTAATCAATTAACCTCAAAACCATTCTGAAGGAATAAATCTCACAAATGTTGATGGTCAGATGAAATGTCAAGATTACGAGGAGAACAGCCATTCAATAAATGTGTTGAGATGAGATTTAGGGGCATCTATGAGAACAAGTTAATGTAGGGGGTTCGTCTTACTGTATATCTCAGCTATCTGAATGCTGATTAATCACTTTACATGTCAGTCAGACAGCTCCTCCTGTGAAAGTGTGTGGTTCTAGGCCAATTTAAGCAGCAGTTTCCACCAGACATTTTACTGCAGTCTAAGGTCTTGCTACATATCTCCTGAGCAGCAGACATGTAAGGTTCAAAACTGGGGTTTTGGAGCTTTTAATGGATATATCTCTCTGTGGCGGTGGGGTCGTGGTCACGGGCCTACACTATCAGTGGTCGTGTTTTCCGGGTCGTACAAATGTCATCCAACACCACATCGAGACCGAGCCGGGGGTGGTGGTTCGTAGCCGCCCTTATCGCCTCCCCGAGCATAAAAAGAAAATTGTTCGGGACGAATTGAATGCGATGCTTGATATGGGAGTAATAGAAGAGTCCCACAGCTACTGGTCCAGCCCGGTCGTTCTTGTTCCCAAGAGTGACAGGTCTGTGCGGTTCTGTGTGGACTATAGAAAAGTCAATGCAGTGTCTAAATTTGACGCGTACCCAATGCCTCGGGTTGATGAACTGCTCGCTTTTATTCAACATTGGATTTGACAAAGGGTTATTGGCAGATCCCCTTGACACCAATTTCCCGTGAGAAAACAGCCTTCACCACGCCGTTCGGATTACTGCAATTTGTGACACTTCCGTTCGGTTTGTTCGGGGCCCCAGCCACGTTCCAGCGTCTGATGGACCGTATCCTCCGCCTGCACTCCGCTTACACCGCTGCCTATTTAGATGATATCATAATCTATAGTAATGACTGGCAGCGGCATATACAACATCTGAGGGCAGTCCTGAAGTCGCTGCGGCGGGCGGGGCTCACAGCAAACCCCAAGAAGTGCGCGATTGGGCGTGTGGAAGTACAGTATCTGGGGTTCCACTTGGATCATGGCCAGGTGCATCCCCAAATTGACAAGACCGCAGCGATTGCGACTTGCCCTAGACCTAAGACCAAAAAGGGGGTGAGGCAGTTCCTGGGGCTGGCTGGCTATTATAGAAGATTTGTGCCTAATTATTCGGATGTCACCAGCCCACTAACTGACCTCACTAAAAAGGGGGCTCCAGATCCGGTCCAATGGTCGGAGCAGTGCCAACAGGCGTTTACACATGTTAAAGCCGCACTCTGTGGAGGGCCGCTCTTGTATTCACCTAACTTCTCTCTCCCTTTCTTATTACAGACGGACACTTCAGACAGAGGGCTGGGGGCCGTACTCTCGCAGGTGGTGGAGGGGGAGGGCCCGGTGCTGTACATCAGTCGGAAGCTCTCCTTAATGGAAACGAAGTACAGCACTGTAGAGAAGGAGTGTCTGGCCATCAAGTGGGCAGTCCTCACACTCCGCTGCTACCTGCTGGGCCGGGCCTTCACTCTCTGCTCGGATCACGCCCCACTGCAGTGGCTCCACCGCATGAAGGATACTAACGCCCGGATTACCCGTTGGTATCTGGCTCTCCAGCCTTTTAAGTTCGAGGTGGTCCACAGACCGGGGTGCAAATGGCTGTCACCGACTTCCTCTCCAGAAATTGGGGGGGGGGGGGGGGGGGGGTAGGCAGGCCGGATGACTCCCCGGCCTGAGTCGGGCGGTGGGGGTATGTGGCGGCGGGGGCGTGGTCAAGCGCCCGTCCGGAGAGGGAAAGCGGTAAGGGCGCTTGCAACTGAGCTAAATTATGTCCAACACCTGTCTCTAATTTCAGTGAGTACGGGGAGAGCGGCATAAAAGAGCACCAGTGCCTCCAGTCGAGAGAGTGAGCCAGTCCAGTGTTGGCAAGAGAGAGAAGCTACAGTTTACAGAAAAGTCTATGTTTAGCACATGCACCTTTACGCACTTCCCTTGTCTGTGTCTGAGCCGTATAATTAAAGAAACTCACCTTTGCCTCGAAACCCGTTCCCGTGTCCTCCTTCCTGTCTGGTCAACCTGAACCTCTTACACTCTCTTATTGTTGAACGTATCTCCACTGTGTGTGATGCTCTCATGGTGTCAATTTGTTGCCAGCATGTCATAGTGATCTCTGAT
Source organism: Moxostoma hubbsi (assembly GCA_032164185.1). Lineage (NCBI taxonomy): Eukaryota > Metazoa > Chordata > Actinopteri > Cypriniformes > Catostomidae > Moxostoma > Moxostoma hubbsi. Next base: position 27,213,259 of record JAVLUX010000002.1, on the reverse strand, counting down.
AGTGACAACAGAACTATTCATAACTTTTTTCAATTAAAATAAATGTTAGCATTTCACAATTAATGCAAATTGACTAATTTTACAGTTTGGGGCAAAAACATATAACTGCAGCGTATCAGTTATTAAATATAGCAGTGGGCACTAAAAATATATATCTGTGATCGGATCTGTGTCAAATTATCTCAGTTTTAAAAAATCTGTGATCTGTTATGGCCTTAAAGTTCCTGATCGGTGCACCACTTGTTTTGACGTAAAGCCCAACAAATACATAGACTGAACACACACCACTTTATATAGTAATTTTTCCTTGTAAGGCCTGAAGCACACCATTGCATGGAGCTCTCAGTCATGTGGACACTATATGTTTGTGTGATGCTATTGGTAAGAGTAGTGTAAAGTGAGATGATAGCCGACAGCAGCCACAGCTGTGCCAGAGCTCACCACCTCTACTTTCTCATTAAACAAGGTCAGCCCGGCTCCTCCAACATATGAGCACATGGCTCTAATCAATAGTCTCCCCACGCTGCCCCCTTCACCTCTGCCTTGCATTGCCACTCATCTAAAAATAAACAGGTCTGTTGGATCTAACAGCTACGCAAATGAGACCTGGATGCAGGGTTTCAGCTTGCTGTAATTGCTATTGATTGGTAATCGCATTAATCCTGGCTCAGATCTCTCTTAATGCATAACACTTTGGTGATAACTGCCATCAACACATCCCTCTCCAGCATTTGGTACCTTGTAGGCAGGACATCATAAGGAGCGCATTTATGGCAAAGTGGAAAATTATTCCAGAGTGAAAATGTTAAAACCTTTCATGATTATGCAAGTTCACACTAAAGCAATTAGCCACAAGGGGCCATGTGTTACTCTGATGTTACCACAGCAGATCAGTAGTCCTCATTACACCATGGTAAAATTACTATAAAACACGGATTAGGGTGGCATATTTGCTTTTATAAAAAGGCAGCAAACGCAATATGATAAAACACACCAGTATTCAAAAAACATTTTTTATGATTAATACTAATTAGAATAAACTATTCTTCCACCAAGTAATATAGTTCTTCACTATAACTGTGGGCTGATAGTGTAGACAGTAGTTTGATAGTGTAGACAATATTTGTCTAGATAATATTTGTCTAGATAGTGTAGATAATATTTGATAGTGTAGACAATAGTTAGAATAGTTACATTTGTCAACTTATGCAAATTCTTCTGAGACATCAAGATGCTGTTTTTGAGTAACAAATTAAGATGCTTATTCAACATAACCACTTCAGAAAAGGGTGCAACATGTTCTGTTAATTTCAATCTCATTTGACATTTCACAACATCTTAAGTATTCAATATACAAATAAGTCCTACCAGGATTTCGCAGCACTTTTTCTTGATTGTTGTGGCCCAAAATTACTTGATGTGTCTTTTCTCAAAAATGATGATTCCATATACAGTTTGTGTGTGTGCATGTTGTTTTGCACTGAAAACTCACAGTACTAATAATCACAACAATCACTAACAAATTATCACACTACACTAGTGTAATTTGTGTCAATGGTGTATAAGTGCGATTACCTGTAACATTTTAGTGCAACACAAGCTGGGTTTTTCAACTACTGTGGTTCAAGCTGTAGGAATGCTGATGTAACTAAAGAAATGTTAACAGCAAGATTAAATAAAACTTAATTTCTTGTCCTCTGCTACTACTCCCAATCTCATGATCGCAATAATTTAATTAACCACAATTATTTTAGATAACCGCTGATTAATCATGGTGTTACATTCCATATTGTCTTTTGTTTATGTACTTTTATTTTGAAATTATTGTTAAGTTCCTTCTTCTTCTTCTTCTTCTTCTTCTAGGATTTAATGGCGGTTGGCAAACCAACTTAAAAGGTGCATTCCCGCCACCTACTGAAATGGAGTGTGAAGCGCATATTGGAAAGGAAGTTTAGACTAAATCTACTCTTTCAAAAAAAAAAAAAAAAAAAACACAATACATAGAAGGGATTTTTACATCCTATTATATAATCCTGTTTCCTTTAAAAATATAAATAACTCATGATAAATTCTTGATTGCTTAGTACCTTCTCCTAGGAGAACCTGAAGTGTCAGCTCATTGATTCCGATATTTCTTAAAGCATGTTTTAGCTGGAACCGCTCCCTTTCATAAGCTTCGCATTCTATAAGCACATGTTCTACAGTTTCAGCTAATCCACACTTATCACAATTTCCATTCTCATGTTTACCAATTCTTTGTAAGCATTGATTTAATAAACAATGTCCAATACGCATTCTTGTTATTAATACGTCCTCTTTCCTGTTTCCGAATCTTCTTCTCTCTGAACCTACTTTTCCTTGAATGCAGTAAAAATGTCTACCTTTTGTTCCTTCATTCCATTCCTTCTGCCAAATTTCCTGTATTTGTTTCGCTATTATCACTTTAATTTCTGTTTTACTTAATGCCACTTCAATGTCAATTTGTGAATAATTTAATGCCCGTTTAGCCAGATTATCAGCCTCCTCATTTCCTTTCACACCCATATGCGATGGAACCCATACAAGATTTACCAGAATTCCATACTGTTTTGTTCTGTAAAGACTCTGCATTACTTCAATTATCATGTCTTGCCTTGCTGATGATGTTCCACTTTCCAAACTATTTAGAACTGATAGAGAATCTGTACAAATCACTGCCCTTGTTGGTTGTATTTCTTCTATCCACTGAAGTGCTAGACATATTGCTATTATTTCTGCAGTGAATACCGAAATATGATCTGATGTTCTTTTGGACATTCTAATGTTAAAAAGTGGAATATATACCGCTACTGCTGTTTTCCCAAATTCTGGGTCTTTTGAACCATCAGTATATATTTGCACTGCACTATAGTAAGTTTGATCTATGTATTGCTGTATACCTAGATTTTCTAATCCATTTCTATCTTTAAGCAATTGTATATCAATCAAAGGCATTGGGAACAACCAAGGAGGAATTGCTGACCTAGCCACAGTAGGGGCAACATTGTAATCACTTAATCCCATTCTCTGGGCTTCCTCACTAGCCTTCCATCCAAAACTTGATAACTTTTTATATCCATATTCCCAACAGTCCTCCAACACCATTTTAACTGGGTGACTATCCGAATGTCCCTTTATGCTTGTAAAATACCTCATCTTTAACTTGAGCCTACGAATTACTAGGGGCATTACACCCATCTCTACTTGCACTGCTGATATTGGGGAAGATCTAAATGCTCCACAACAAATTTGCATAGCTTGTGACTGAATTGCCTCTAGTTTTACAAGTTGTGTTTTGGATGCAGTGCAATATACCATACTGCCATAATCTATTGCTGATCTTATTAGAGCACAATATATTATTTTAAGTGACTGGCGACATGCTCCCCAATCAACTCCTGCTAGACACCTCATGATATTTAATGCTTTTTTGCATTTGTCAACTAGTTTCTGGATATGTATACTAAAATTCAGTTTCATATCCATCCATATACCTAGAAACCTCACAACTGTTGTTTGCTTCACTTCTTGTCCATACAACTTAATATTAATAGTAAGGTTACTTTTCCTTTTTGCAAAACAAATTACCTGAGTCTTATCTACTGAAAACCGAAATCCCCATTCATTTGCCCAGTTTTCTACCATTTTAACAGCATTCTGCAAACAACTTTCCACATACTTTACATTACGCCCTCTTTTCCACAGCGCTCCATCATCTGCATATAAAGATCTTCCAATGCCCCTATCAACCTTTGTAAAGATGTCGTTAATCATAATATTAAACAGAATTGGACTACTTACGCTTCCCTGAGGTGTTCCATTCTCTATTGTGTGTATCTGAGAAAAAGCATGACTTACTCTTACTTGTATAGTTCTGTTAAACAGGAAATCCCTGATCCAGTTATACATTCTTCCTTTAATTTCCATTTTTTCTAACTTAATTAAAAGTCCCTCTTTCCACATCATGTCATATGCCTTTTCGACATCAAAAAATACCCCAACTAAAGCTTCTTTATTTACCTGAGCCTTTCTTATTTCAGATTCCAGACACAGTACTGAGTCCATTGTATTTCGTCCTTTCCTAAATCCACTTTGGTAAGGTGATAAGATATCATCCCTTTCAATGACATATACCAATCTACTCATAACCATACGCTCCATTATTTTGCATAAATTAGATGTTAAAACTATAGGTCTATAATTATTTGGCTGTGTATTATCCTTGCCTGGTTTTGGAATAGGCACTATGACCCCATGTTTCCAGTCATTTGGTAACTTTCCTGACTCCCAAACCTTATTAAAAAACCTCAAAATTGTCTCTAATGCTATCTCTGATAATTGTTTTACCATCTCATAACAAATATCATCTCTGCCTGGAGATGTTTGCTTAACCCCTGTAAGTGCTTTTTTCAATTCATACAAGGAAAAATCTGAGTCCAACGTACTACCCGAAGGTCCTTTTTCCTCCAATAAATTAGGATATTTACTTAATATCTTGTCCCTAGTTTTCCTAACATCCTCTGATAAATTTGAATTACTATGAACTTTAACAAATGTTTCTGCAAACACCTCTGCTTTACCACTTTTGTTAAGTTCCTGTTTCCTGGTCTTGGTCTTATGTCCTGTTTTCCCTCCATGTCTATGTGTCTGATTTTCATTGGTTCATTGTTTAATTACCTTGTTATCAGTTCTAGTCTGTTATTGGTTTTAGTTTATTGTCTTGTTATCTTGTTTTGACTTTTGGTTTCCCATTGGCTTACGTTTCCCCTTGTTTTTGTATTTAAGTCCTCATGTTTACCTTGTCGGTTATTGTTTGGTAAATGTTCCATGTGAATCCTGCCTTCGACCGTGTTCCTGCCTGTGCCCTTCTTGGAAGATTCCCTGTGTTTATATCTTGTGTTTTGTTTTCCCATCGTGGATTTTTTGTTTGTTCCTGAGTTAACCTTTAACTTTCAATAAACTGCAAGTAGATCCTCACTCCTCATCTGCCCTTTTCGTGACACACGGTTATCCAAAATAATTGTGGTTAATGAAATTATTAACCACTTTAAGTTCTAATAACATTTTATTCTCTAAATAAGGGAACTTTAACTGAATGTTGAAATGCCATGAACGCCATGTTTTTGTCTTTTATTTTATGATGCAACAGTGAATTTGTGTGCACTCCAAATTAACTGAGACTGTCACTGACCTGCTCCGCGGAACACACTCAAAGCTGAAAATAAAATAGCACGAAGCTGTGAAGGATGCACAGCATCTTTGATCCCACAAAAGTTAAACAAAGATTTTGATAATGAATGCAAAGCACTCTGGTTTCATTCTAATTCAACCTATTTGTAAATGGCATATGTTCTTGGTTGTTGCGGGTTAAGATACATAGTGCTTATGATACGCAGAGTATAGCCGATTTCTCTCTTACTATGGATATGATAGAATAGCTGGGATATGTCTTGGCTTTGTTAGACTTTTCGAGAATTTGTTCCCCTTCTGTCACTCACTCAACATTTTGTCGAATGAAGTTACACAAGGGCTCTTCCTTGGGAGCCTCGCATACCTCTGAACTTGAGAAAAGGTCAATGAGAAATTGGCTGTCAGAATTTGCATGTCCCGCCTCGGACATACGGGTATAAAGGGAAGCGGGCATGTGTCTGTCAGTCAGATTTTTTCTTCGGAGCCGAGTGGTTGTGCAGCAGCAAGCTGAAGTTCACTACTGTTCCACTCACCTCTGTTGGCAAGAAGCACTGCTGTTGGATACTACGGCGCATTTCCAGCGGCATTCTCTCTCTGTGCATGCTGTGTAGCCCATGCCCCTGGGTGCTTTGACAGCGATTTTCTCTGTCTTAAAGAGTGTTTCCCTCCTTAAAGAGTTTGATTTCTCTAAAAGAGTTTGTTTTCACTCATAAAAGAGCAAAACACAAGCAGGCGTTGAATGTCCTTTACAGGATGCGTCTTTTTATAGATGCACTTCCACCTCTGTATAGTTCCTGGATGCGGTCGATATCTCTCCAAGACTGACGGCCACAGACGCTGCCTTGTGTGCCTGGGCAGCGATCTCACTGAGGCGGCGTTTGTGGATGGCTCATGTACTCACTGCGATAACATGACCATGGCAGCATTGCGGTCGCAGCTCTCCTTCCGAGGGCACCCTGCGGCCAAACAACAGGCAGACCGCCTAGGGTTGATGCATATGAGACCATTTAAGCACTGGATTCAGACTCGAGTCCTGAGATGGGCATGGCGCCACGGCCGTGTGGTAATCACTCCTCTTGCCATCAGACTTTCAACCCTTGGACAGACCTCTGTTTTCTGCGGACCGGAGTCCACCTACAGCAGTTGTCCAGACGTGTCGTGGTCACCACAGATGCCTCTCAAAAGGGTTGGGGCACCATGTGCAATGGGCACACTGCCGCCATCTCCTCCTTTGGAGTAAGCAGCGGACACGCTGTCGCAACAGGTTTCGCCCAGCGGAGAGTGGAGACTCCACCCCCAATTAAACTAGCTGATTTGGGGCCGATTCAGCATGGCACAGATAGATCTCTTTGCCTCCTATGACAACACTCACTGCCCACTCTGGTACTGCCTGAGAGTAACCCCTCTCAGGACAGACGCTTTGGCTCACAGCTGGCTCCGGGGGCTGCAGTACGCATTTCCCCAAGTGAGCCTCCTTGCACTGGTGCTGTGCAAGATCAGGGAGGACGAGGAACAAGTTACCTTGGTGGCTGCTTATTAGCCCACCCGGACTTGGTTCTCAGATTTTACGCTCATCGCGACAGCACCTCCCTGGCAAATTCCCCTGAGGAAGAACCTTCTTTCTCAGGGACGGGGCACCCTCTGGCATCCACGCCCAGACCTCTGGAACCTCCACGTCTGGCCCCTGGATGGGACACAGAAGATTTAAAAGACCTACCACTTGCAGTTGCAGACATGATCAACCAAGCCAGAGCTCGCGCCACCAGGCAACTTTAAGCCCTGAGGTGGAGCTTTTTCGCAAATTGGTGTTCTTCCCGAGTCGAAGACACACAAAGATGCGCAGTTCGGTCAGTGCTCTCATTCCTGCAGGAGAGGCTGGAGGGGAGGCTGTCCCCCTCCACCTTGAAGGTGCATGTAGCCGCCATCGTGGGCCACCATGATGCAGTGGACGGCAAGACCTTAGGTAAGCACAACTTGATAATCAGGTTCCTTAGAGACTGAATCCTCCCCGGCCAAGCCTGTTCCCCTCCTGGTATCTTAAAATCTCTCAAAATGTGCACAAAATTTTGCACAAAATGTGCAAAATTTTTAAAGATTTTTAATGTTCAAATGACCTCAAAATCAACCTTTAGACATTGCACAAAATGACCTCATGGATCAGGACATTTTTGCAGTGCATAGGGACAAACAGGAGATTAGCATTGTGCAGTGGTAGTTTTTGTTGCTGTTTAGTGATTTGGGAGAAAATAAAATCAAAAGTGCCTGTTACTCTGTGGGGCTTTTAGTCCCATTGTATACTATCACTAATGCACTGTAAATCTCTTTGGATAAAAGTGTCTGCCAAACTAAGAAAAGTAAATGTTGTCAGATGCATATATTTCATCCAGCTTATAGGTATATTTGACACTCAGTCTCCTCATTTAAACCAAATAGCAGTAAGAGATATTTCAAAACATACATCACAAACATGGAACTTGTGGGTGTATCACAATGGAAATAAATTGTTCTTTACCTAGACTGTTCACACCAATATTCATATACAAGCTTGACTTCTCTGACAGTTATTCACTTTGCTCACTCATGCCCTATGAAAACAGTGTGCATCCTCTCTAAATAAGAATTTCACAGAGATGCAGCTTCAAACAAGCTAGCATTAAAAAGCATTTCTCAAGAGAATCACCTCCAGCTACTGATGTTTTTGTTTTACTGCACTTCAAATGGAATGACGCAGAGAAGATGCAAACTGCGAGCCTTTGAATAAGACAATGTGTGGTAAGAGTGACGATGTGTTGTGACTTCAAACTGACTTTCAAACCAGTTCAACCATTTTAAAGTATAGTTCTGTGTTGAAGAGCACCTGAGGATTGTTTGTCAAATAAACAAATTGTATGTTTCTGTAATCATGGGAATTCATGGCCAGGTAATGAGTGCACATGTGTAGCATGTGTGCATATGTGTTTGTGTGTATTTTAAACAAGAGAAGGATGCTCTATTTTCCTTAAGAAAAAATGGAAATTGTCACCATCCCCTACTGGTAATCAAACACAGCCTGAAAGGAGTCATTGGTTTCTGAAAAAAAAAAAAAAAAACATTTGCAGAATCAATCAGTGGTTGTTTACTCACAGAATTCGCCCTGGATCATGTGTGTACACAGCACAGTTGAGTAAATAATACACCATCTTCATTACTAGGAGATTAATGTTGCTCAAAATGAACGGTAATGCTTTAGTTGTTTTCTTGTGTGGCAATCTCAGGGTGCCTGTGACTGGGATGCCTACAAATTGGAGAGAGCAGCTTGTGACAAAGAAAGCTTGTGAGTCAATGCCCGACTGTATTGTACTCACACACTTGTTAGTCCCATCGCATCCTGGTGCATCTCCAGCTCTCCCAGACTTAAAGAGGAAGATCATCATACATGGCATGAGGAATGATGAGCTGGGCACATGGTTGGACAAGTCACAAAGCCAGCTGATTAAACACTTTTCTATGTATGCTGCACTAAAAAGAAAGGGGAGAATTAATCAAAACACTCTTACGTACACACACATACAGTGGTGGCCAAATATATTGGCACCCTTGGTAAATAAGAGCAAAAAAAGGCTGCATTGTTTATACTTTTTATCTTTCATTAAAAAATATATATATCCTTTAATTGAAGTAAAACAATTGAAAGAGGGGAAATATCTCATTATTAATAAATATTTTTCTCTCCAAAACACATTGGCCAAAATGATTGGCACGCTTAGTAAAATATATCTGAAGTATATTCCCATTCATATTTTACATTTTTTAGTGCACATGGTGCCCCGGCCTTTCTGTGTGGAGTTTGCATGTTCTCCCCGTGTCTGCGTGGGTTCTCTCCGGGTGCTCCGGCTTCCTCCCACCATCCAAAGACATGCAGGCTAGGTTAATTGGTGTCTCCAAAATTGCCCTAGGTGTGGATGTGAGTATGAGTGTGTGTCTGTATATGTGTGGCCCTGCGATGGACTGGCGACCTGTCCAGGGTGTACCCCGCCTTTCGCCCAATGTTAGCTGGGATAGGCTCCAGCCCCCCGTGACCCTGTACAGGATAAGCGGTTGAAGATGAATGAATGAATGAATGAATAGTGCACATGGGTGACTAGGAACATTAAATTGTTCAGCCATGACTCCCTGTTTCACAGGGGTATAAATATGAGGTAACACACAGGCCAAATTCCCTTACTCACCAATCAGTGGGTTAGACGGAAGAATATAGTTCTGATGTGCGGCATAAGGTTATTGAGCATCACAAAATGGAAAATGGCTATAAGAAAATAGCCAAAGCATAGAAAGTGCCCATTTCCACCATCAGGGCAATAATTAATAAGTTCCAATCAACAGGAGAACTTAAGAATCGGCCTGTAAAAGGATGTGTGCCTATATTGTTTCAAAACAAGGATGGTTCAAGTGGCCAAAGAACCTCCAAGGATCGCAGCTGGAGAATTGCAGAAATTTGTTGCATCACCTACATCACCACAAGTTGTTTGGGAGGGTTTCAAGAAAAAAAGCCTCTGCTCACATCCAACAAAAACAAGCGTCTTCAGTTTGCCAGACACTACTCGATCTTCAAATGTGACTGGGTTCTCCGGTCAGATGAAACAAAAAAAAAACTTTTTGGCAGCAAACACCAGGTTTGGCTCACGCAGAGATGAAGTACCCAATGCCTACGGTTAAATGTGGTGCTGGATATTTAATGTTGTAGGGCTGTTTTTTCTGCCAGAGGTCCTGGACATCTTGTTCGGATACATGGAATCATGGATTCTATCAAATACCATCACATAAAAAATAAAAACCTGGCAGCCTCTGCAAGAAAGCATACAATTGGCCCTGGTTGGATCGTCCAGCAGGACAATGATCTGAAGCAAACATCAAAATCAACACAAAAATGGCTCACTGACCACAAAATCAAGGTTCTGCCATGGCCATCCCAGTCTCCTGACCTGAACCCCATAGAAAATTTGTGGGATAAACTGAAGAGTTCAGGATCTGGAGAGATTCTGTATAGAGAAATGGTCTTGGATCTCTTACCTTGCCAATCTCATTAGTCATTATAAAAAAGGTACCAATTATTATGGCCAATGCGTTTTGGAGAAAAATATTTATTTACTAATGGGATATTTCCCCAGTTTCAATTGTTTTACTTCAATTAAAGGTTAGGTTTTTGTATATGTTTTAATGAAAGATCAAAAGGATAAACAATGCAGATTTTTTTTTTCACAGCCATCTTTGCTCATATTTACCAAGGGTGCCAATATTTGTGTACACCCCTGTGTTCCTCAACAACTCATGGTGCTGCCAAAAAAATTGTGGAAATGAAAGAAAGAAGGCAACAATATGCTAGTATGGGACATATATACAGTATAGTACACCAGATTTATGAAACCTAAATTGATATTTATCCACATCTCAGGATTCAATTTGTGACTTTTTAAATTTTTCAGTTCAGCACTCTTGCACTCTTAAAGAGGCAATCCACTTTGGTGGACTGTGCTATGCATATTCAAATGAGGTCTAGCACTTATGATCCATAATGCACAGCCAAGTTTCAGTCTCAATTACAGAGCACTTGAACATTACATTTTTTAAGTACTGGTGAAGATGAGAAGTGAAAACATGCTGTTGAGAAACAACTCATGGCCTAATCAGAGTGGACGACAGTCAAATTCTTATAAGGAAACCTGTTTAAATGCTAGAATGGTTAAAGGAATATTACAGTTTCAGTACAAGTTAAGCTCAACTGACAGCATTTGTGGCATCGTATTGACTATCACAAAAATTTATTTTGACTTGCCCCTGCTGTTCTTTAAATAAAAGCAAAAATCTGGGTTACAGTGGGACATTACAATGGTAATGGGGCCAATTTATGAACGTTAAAATGCTCACTATTTAAAAAGTTCGGCCACAAGACATAAAGGATATGCATGTAAACATAACTTTAGAGCGTAAAAATCGCTTACTAACCTTTTCTGTGTTAAGTTATAGCCAGTTTTACAACTTCAGTGCCATGACGATGCAATGTCAACAAACCCTAAAACAACTGTAAACATGTAAACAACTTTACAGCTCAAATAATACATGAGTTTTAATGGAAGAATCAATGCAAGTGCATTTATAGAACTATAAAGGGCACTTGTGAAAGATCTTGGAAAGATTGATCTTCTTCGCCATAAGCCTCCAGTCCTGATTAAGGACATTTGTGACACAAGGCAAGCAGAGGACAAGGAAACAACCCTGTGACCCCTTGAGATCCATCCTCATATTCCAATTTGACTTATGACCTTATTAAATTACTCCTTAGCTATTGCTCCCTGTGACTCATTCTGACCTCATAATTAGCCATGTCACTAAGGCTGATGGATTGGACTTTGACCATGTCTTGGAATGAGGGGCTGTTGATGAAGCTCACCATTAGAGAATTGAAAGTAACAATATGTTAGAGAATGAGAGATGACTCAACCATTTGAAAGTATCACATTAACAGCATAACTCAAACCAAACAAACATAGTCACAAAAAATGCAGAGAAAAAAGAAAAAAAAAGTTTGAACAATACTTAGCTGGTTAGCTGGTCTTAGTTTGTTTAAGCTTGTCACCCAAGCTGGTGTTCAGTTGGTTCAGCTGGGAGGCCAGGCTAAAACTGGTCTTCTAAAATTGCCCAAACACTCTCTAAAACTTGCCAACTGATCAGCCTAACTAGGCTGGGTGACTGGTTGAGACCAGCCCACCAGCTCACTGACAACCAGTTTACAGCAAATATGTTTTTGTGTTACTCTGTGCTGTTTATTTAATTGTTTTCCTATGTATATATACACTAGACTGATGTATTTGATAGCTGTGCTGTGTCTATCTGTTGTTTCAGCATCTTTTTAAATGTGTCTTTTAACTTCAACTTTTAAAAATGTGTATCGGGACACATTTATTCTCTTCTATTCGTGGTGCTGTGTCTAGCTTTTTTTTAGTGCAAGGACGTGTTTGGTATGAACGGCCCCTTTGGCTGGTTAGAATGCTAGAGATAAACGAGATGTAAACTTCTTGGTGAATTCTAGTGTCTTTTCAGCATCTAATAAAGGTGCAAACTTAGTGAATACAGTGAGAAATTTCAGTTTACTTTCATGTGAAAAAGATTAACTACATTAATATGCAGAACTGAAGAAAGCTTATCTGTGTCTGAAAAAGCCCACTGCTTCATTAGCCACAACACAAAAACAAGCCTCAGCTTGCCTAATGTTCCTCAGACGTCGCCCGCATGCAGCTGCTATTGGGCCTAGATCTTCAAACATCCCCTCCTTTGAGAGAACTACCGTCATCCTCAATCACTGCTTGCAACATTTCATTTCTAACTGTGGAAGCAACACAGTGGCACGCTTATTTATAAATGTACAGTAGGATTCTATTCCCAAAAAATCCTCTTGCCATATTTTCTGTCACAATTCACAGCAGACTCTTGAGTGGCTATTCTTAGTGGAGACCTCATAGGCCATATTTGGCTTTTAATTGGTTCCTCTCTCTCACCGCTGAGATGTGGTCACAGAGCAATTACAAGCCTGTGAGGGCTGTAGGTACAAGTGATCCCCAACTGTTCTGTAAATTTTATTCTATCTGCTCGGACTTTGAAACACAAGAGAATGTGCACTTTAAATACAACAGAAGCTTCCGCACACTCCATAGCTCCTCTCAGACTGAGCGTGGCACTAACAACGTATACACACACACACACCCAGTCGTGAAACGTGCACAAAGAGTGTTTTTCTGCTGTATTTGTGTCTGTATGTATGACCTCTGTGTAGCTATAATTTACCTTACATCTCATTCTGTATTTCTGTTTAGTATTACCAGGGGAAGGTCTTTTGGAGACTGACGCAAAATAATTGATACCCTTACAATGGTTCCCACAATAGCTGCTTTTGATTGACTCTCTCTCTCTCTCTCTCTCTCTTTCCTAGTTTCTCTCTCCCTTTCATTCTGCCTATGTCTTGCATGATTGTGAGTATTAGAGATTCTTTTTTTTTCCTTAGCAGGCACTGCTGCAAGCTTTGGCCGTGACTCCATAAAGCTATCACCCAATACAATCAATCCAAAGACAATTTGCTCAGGCTGACAAAACTCAGGTAGAGAGCAGGTTTCTCAGCAGCTGTTGAAATTATACAGAGCAGAGTTAGAATAGAAGATCAAAGCCATTTCATTGATTTGACAAGACAGGAGAAGAGAGGATTTCAGGGCCTGCAGTGAAGGTAGTGAGAATGAGTAACTGTCTGTCAGCTCTGAGTGTGCTCAAATATTATGTGTGCTTTACCTTAAAATAAAAAGATACAAACTCTGTGCCTGTTCATTTTATTTTACCGTGTTTGTTTTCAATGCTTTCTTTATTGAATGCATTTGCTGTTGTAAAGAAGTTCAAGGTTACGGGCAAGGAAGAGGCGAGAAACCGGCTTAACATATAAATTATAGTTTTAATGGTAAACTCAAATGACAAACACATAAGATAACGGACGTCCGTAATTGAGCTCTCTCTCTCGATCGCCGTCTGCGAGTGGCCTTTATCCCTCTTGACGGCTTAATTAGCCTAATACGGGACCGGGCGTGCGTAATCACGCGCCAGTCTCGCCCTCCACCGTGCCACATTCCTCCCCCGTTCTTTCAGGCTGGGGACCCCCGGCCTGACGTACATCCCCTGGGGGGGGGGGGGGCGCCTCCCGCGCGGTCTGCCGGCAGGTCATCCCCATTAACCTGGACGAGGGAGGGGGCAAGGGGAGGGAAACAAAAAACAACAATTAAAAATGGGGGGGAGGGTTCCTGCACTGGGCGGTACCTCCCCTCCCACAAACTCCATAATTTAAAAAAGAGGGGCAAGGGGAGGGAAACAACAACAATTAAAAATGGGGGGGGTGGGAGGTTCCTGCACTGGGCGGTACCTCCCTACCCGCGAACACCATAATTTAAAAAAAAAAAAAAAAAAAAGAGGGAAAAGGCCAACGCAGAGCGGTAGCGAGAGAGAGAGGAGAGAGAGATTAAAGGAAAAAAAAAAACTTACTCGCCGGTTCTCTGATACGCCGTAGCTCGTTCCTCAGCCACTTCTCCACCCTCTACGACAGCCGCGCCTCTCCGGGCAGATCGGAGGCAGTCCTCAGCCCCTGGCGGGCGGAACGCCCCGCCGCGTTCCCGGGGTGTCGAAGGGGCCTCCCCCCGCCCCTGGCAGCGGTTCTCCCGCTCCAGGCGGTCGGCGGCGAGCCCCTCCCCGCACGCGGTCGGCAGTCTCCAACCCCGCCGCGTTCCAGCGGCTAGTAGGGGACTCCCCCGCCCCTGGCAGCGGCCCTAAACACTCCAGGCAGTCGGCCAGGAGCCCCTCCTCCCCTCGCGGTCGGCGGCCGTTCCTCCGCGTCCAGGTGGCTGGGCTCCTCCGTCCCCCGGCAGATGGCCGCGGCTGCTCCACTGAGAAGTGGCGAGAACTCCGCTACGGCGTATCCCTCTTCCTTCCCGGGTTTCGGCACCAATGTAAAGAAGTTCAAGGTTACGGGCAAGGAAGAGGCGAGAAACCGGCTTAACATATAAATGATAGTTTTAATGGTAAACTCAAAAGACAAACACATAAGATAACGGACGTCCGTAATTGAGCTCTCTCTCTCAATCGCCGTCTGCGAGTGGCCTTTATCCCTCTTGACGGCTTAATTAGCCTAATACGGGACCGAGCGTGCGTAATCACGCGCCGGTCCCGCCCTCCACCGTGCCACAGCTGTGTATTTGGACAACAATTGTTTTCAAAGGAATATATCAGGTCATTTTTTACTAAAAACCTTTGAATGCCTTCAGAAGACGTGAAATATGATGCATGAGTCACGTGGACTGCTTTCATGATACTTTTGGGTCCTTTTAAAGTGAGTCCCTATCAACTGACATTGCATTAAAAAGACGGACCACAATATTCATTACAAATTTTCCTTGTGTTCCACATAAGACAGGAAGTAATATGGGTTTGGAATGACACGAGGGTCAGAGAATTATAATGGAATTTTCATTTTTGTTTGAACTATTGCTTTAATACCTTTTAACACTGATCATTTATCATTTGCAGTGAGGCAAAGACCATTGTGACCTCTACTGAAGCTAATCAGGGATCATCATCAGCCCATTTGTCAGTATAAGCACTTTGTAGAGAGTGCTTTCCTGCTTTTTTATTTATTGAATTTTTGGATTGAGTTGCATTCCATGGGGTATTCGAGGGCAAATACTTGTCTCACCAGTCTTAAACTCACTGCTCCCAGAATTGCTGATGGGTAGAAGCATCTTTTTTAGAGGGACACCTGGAGCAATGCTTCGAGTGGAGGAAGAAAGAGAAAAAGAAAGTGCTGGTACTATATGGCCAAAGGCAAATACGTAAATCATTAGCACATCCCACTTCTCCTTCTCTCCTATTCTCATTGACTCTCTTTCTCAGTTCTTCAGGATGGCTGGGAGTAGGCTCTTCAGAAGAGGCCGGATATTTGACGACTGCTGGGTGGCTCAGACAAGACAGGATGCTCAATGTCCAGCATATGCTCAGAGAATTGGTTAATAAATAATTCAATTAACTGAGTCCCATCTGTTCCTGATGCAGTAGCTGAGATGCTAGATATGAAGCCCAACCCTTAGCATACAGCTGTGCTTCTATGTCCCAAACTACTACATAATTCTATTTAAGGTGATAAAAGGGCCAATTTTATATATGACAACAGGAAATAAAATGATTCATGAATTATTCATTAATCACCTTTTAGATGACCAAATTTGATTCCTCTATTAACACCCGTCTATGTGGCCGCAACTCCATTTTTTGTGTCTGGGGTTAATTGACATATTAATGAATTAAAGCTAATGAACACAGCACAACAGGAGTATTTTCATATTGTCCTACTGCAACATTTCACTCTGCCTTTTCTCTCCTTCTTTGATAGAACAAGCTTTGAAATTGTTACAGGCAATAAGTGATTACTATTTGATCATTACTAGTCCACAAAATAATTTGAATTTTACCTGGTGAAAAGAAACTAGGATTGTCATTTCTATTGTATTGTCTTGTGTAGGTGATGGCTTAATAAAATAACTTAAGGGGGGGAGGGGGTTTGACAATGTTTGCCTGTCACATTTACTTTCACTGCATATTTTTTCATTCAGTCATATGGGTTTGGAAGAACATGAGTATGAGTAAATAATGACCAAAATTATATCCCCCGAAAATGCATCTAATTTTAAAGGTACTCACAATTTTTTTGGGCCTATTTGTCTTGGTGAATTTAGGAGTTATACTGACACCTATCTGCATGGATGGATGTATGAAGTTTTTGGGGAACACTTTACATTAAGGGTCCATTCAATAACATTAGTTAATGCATTGGGTATCAAGAATAGACAATTAATAATACTTTTACAGCATTTAATAATCTTAGTTAATGCATTTTTGCTAATGCAAATGTTAACTAACATTTTATTAGTTAACATTTAGTTAATGCAGTATGAACTAACATTAACTATCAGTGAACAATTTTATTTTTATTAACGATTATTAAATCCTTAAAAAAAACATATTGTTCATTGTTTGTCCATATCCTTAATGCATTACCTAATGTTAATGTATGGAACCTTATTGTGAAGTGTTCCCAAAATATTTTTTACAGCATTTATTCATATTTGTTTATGTTAGTGAATAAAAATACAATTCAATTGTTCATGATAGCTCATAGTACATTAACGTCTAGGTTACGTATGTAACCTCTGTTCCCTGATGGAGGGAACGAGACGTCGTGTCGAAGAAGCGACACTAGGGGTCTCTCTTGAGCACCGAAAGATACCTCTGATCTATGAAAAAAGGCCAGTGAGAGTTGGCGAACAGTATTTGCATACTCCGCCTCTGGATACGGATATAAAGGCGAGAGAAATACGCTCGTTCATTCAGGATTTTTCTGAGGAGCCGGGAGTGTACCGGGCACCTCAGCGGCTCGGCTCAGCGACATGGCCGGGAAGACACGACGTCTCGTTCCCTCCATCAGGGAACGGAGGTTACATACGTAACCTAGACGTTCCCCGTCTGTCGCTCACTTCGATGTCATGTCGAAGAAGCGACACTAGGGGTCCACTTCAAAACTCGCCATGCGCTGAGCTGTGTACGTGTACTGCTTACACAGAAGCGGGCAGGTATTTCTACGTGCACAGCGACCAACTGTGTTCAGACTGCACATACTCTTCCCCAATGCCCCGAAAGAGTCGTCAGAATCCTTTTGGTCACCCTAGGGGGGAACAATGTGACGCACCCAACTAGGGAACGGGCCAAGCCTGGCTGGGCCTCTTTTCTCTCTATGTTTTCTCGGCATAGAGCAAGAGCAGCCGGGGCCCTTACCGCATCGAGGGAAGGGGGTCTTACCCGAATTGCTATTCTTTCAGGGGGAAAAGACCCTGCGGAGGCCACACCCGCCCAGCAGGGGAGGTAAAGGTGGCAAAATACATCACATGGCCTCTTGGGTCACATGTGGGGAGAATGGCACGGTGGTAGATCCAACCTCGAGGAGGGGGGAGTTGCTACAACACGGCGACCGGAGGGCAGCGAAGGACTGCCTAAGGGAGACACGGGTCAGCTCGCAAGGTGACCGTACCGCGGAAATACACACAGGAGGAGTCCCGTAGGAGGCCTGATCTGTGGAGCACCTATTCCAGTAGGGGTAGCCGGAGGTACCCGTAGTGGACTGGGCCGGCAAGTTCCTCCGCTGAACTGTTGCAGGCCCGAGAGGGCTAGGGAGGAATCAACCAGGGACCTAAGCCCTCTGGGAAAGAAGCGCACTGTTCTGCCTCGGAGAGGGAAATGGCGCTGGAAACAAGCGATTCACCCGGTCAGATCATCGGCGTGTACCGAGTTCTACGGGCTCGGACCTGAGAGAACACGGGACGAGACTGACTCAACCCTGAGATTGTAAAACCTCGTAAAGGTGTTAGGTGTTGCCCAGCCCGCAGCTCTACAGATGTCTGCTAGCGAGGTGCCTCTAGCCAGTGCCCATGAGGATGCCACACTCCTGGTAGAGTGGGCTCGAACCTGCAAAGGGGGTGGCAAGGCCTGGGTGTGATAGGCCAACCGAATGGCCTCCACCACCCAGTGAGACAGCCTCTGTTTGGAGACAGCGTTCCCTTTCTGCTGTCCTCCAAAGCAGACAAAGAGCTGCTCAGAGCACCTAAAGCTCTGGGTGCGTTCCAGGTAGGCACGCAAGGCACGTACCGGACACAGCAGTGAGAGGGCTGGGTCTGCCTCCTCCCGGGGCAGCGCTTGTAGGTTCACTACCTGATCTCCAAAGGGCGTGGTAGGAACCTTGGGCACATAGCCCGGTCGAGGTCTTAGGATCACATGAGTGTCTGCCGGACCGAACTCCAGGCAAGTGTCGTTGGTAGAGAACGCTTGCAGGTCCCCGACCCTCTTGATGGAGGCGAGCGCGATCAGCAGGGCCGTCTTTAAAGAGAGAGCCCTGAGTCCAGCTGATCCTGGCGGCTCGAAAGGGGATCTCTGAAGACCGGCGAGGACCACCGAGAGATCCCAGGAGGGGAACAGGTTTGGCCGGGAGGGATTTAACCTCCGGGCACCTCTTAGGAACCTGACGATTAAGTCGTCCTTACCCAGGGACTTTCCGTCTACTGGGTCGTGGTGAGCTGCGATAGCGGCAACATACACCTTCAAGGTGGACGGGGACAGCCTCCCCTCCAACCTCTCCTGTAGGAACAGGAGCACAGACCTAACTGCGCACCTCTGTGGGTCTTCTGCCCGGGAAGAACACCAATTCACGAACAGACGCCATTTCAGGGCGTAGAGTTGCCTGGTAGAAGGGGCTCTGGCTTGGTTGATCGTGGCTACGACCGTGGGTGGTAGCCCGGCTAGATCTTCCGCATCCCGTCCAGGGGCCAGACGTGGAGGTTCCAGAGGTCTGGGTGCGGATGCCAGAGCGTGACCCGTCCCTGAGAAAGAAGGTCCTTCTTCTGGGGAATTCGCCAGGGAGGGGCTGTCGCGAGGAGTATGAGGTCCGAGAACCAGGCCCGGGTGGGCCAGTAAGTAGCCATGAGAGTGACTTGCTCCTCGTCCTCCCTGACCTTGCACAGCACCTGTGCAAGAAGGCTCACTGGGGGGAATGCGTACTTGCGCAGCCCCACCGGCCAGCTGTGTGCAAGTGCATCTGCCCCTAGGGGAGCCTCTGAGTGGGCGTACCAGAGCGGGCAGTGGGAGGTCTCTCAGGAGATAAACAGGTCTACCTGGGCCTTGCCGAACCGTTCCCAAATCAGCTGAACCGAGTGGGTGTGAAGCCTCCACTCTCCTCCAGGCAAGCGTTGTCGTGACAGTGCGTCCGCCATCACATTGAGGTTGCCGGGGATGTGAGTGGCACGCAGTGACCTGAGTCGGTGCTGGCTCCAAAGGAGGAGACGACGGGCGAGTTGCAACATGTGGCGGGAGCGTACGCCGCCTTGGTGATTTATGTACGCGACCGCAGTGGTGCTGTCCGACCTGACCAGGACATGTTCATCCCGAATTAACGGGAGAAACTGCCGCAGGGCTAGAAGGACAGTCACCAACTCGAGGCAGCAACACCTGCTGTAGGGGTACTCCAGCCTGTAAGAAACAGAGGTCTGTCCAGGGGTTGAATACTTTGCGGCAGGCGGGGGTGATCGTTACCCAGTGCGTGCCGTGGCGCCATGCTCGTCTCGGGACTTGGGTCTGAAGCCAGTGTTGGAGTGGTCTCATATGCATCAACCCCAGCGGCGCGACCGCCGCGGAGGATGCCATATGCCCCAGGAGCCTCTGGAAAAGTTTTAAAGGGACCGCTGTGCCCAGCCCGAAGGCGGCGAGGCAGTTCAACACTGACTGGGCGTGCTCGCTGGTGAGACGCGCCGTCATTGAGACCGAGTCTAACTCCATCCCGAGAAAAGAGATGCTCTGAACTGGAGTGAGCTTGCTCTTTTCCCAGTTGACCTGAAGCCCCAAGCGGCTGAGGTGCCTGAGCACCTGGTCTCTGTGAGCGCATAGTGATTCTCGCGAGTGGGCCAGAATGAGCCAGTCGTCGAGGTAGTTGAGTATGCGGATGCCGGCTACTCGGAGCGGGGCAAGAGCTGCCTCTGTGACTTTCATGAAGACGCGAGGGGACAGAGACAGGCCGAAGGGGAGGACTTTGTACTGATACACCTGACCATCGAACGCAAACCGCAGGAAGGGGCGGTGTCGAGGCAGGATGGAGACGTGAAAGTACGCATCCTTCAGGTCTACCGCTGCGAACCAATCTAGATGCCGGACGCAGGTTAGAATGTACTTCTGCGTGAGCATTTTGAACGGGAGTTTGTGCAACGCTTGGTTGAGAACTCGCAGATCCAAAATTGGTCATAAGCCGCCACCTTTCTTGGGCACGATGAAGTACGGGCTGTAGAAACCCTCCTTCATCTCGGTTGGAGGGACAGGCTCTATCACGTCTTTGGCCAGAAGAGTCGCGATTTCCGCGCGCAGGGACTGGGCATGTTCGCCGTGTAATGCGGAGAAGCGGACGCCCATAAAGGGGGGCGGGGGCCTGGCAAACTGAATTGCGTAACCGAGTCGGATGGTCCGGGCCAGCCAGCGAGACGGGTTGGGAAGAGAAAGCCACGCATCCAACCTCTGCGCTAGGGGCACCAAGGGGACAATTAATTTTGACGTGCCTGGCGGGGCTTTGCATCGGGGCGGAGCAGGTAGGGCAGCGTTGGGCGGCGACGGGGCGACCCGTGGCTGAGGTGCTGAGAAAAGACTCAAAGCACTTACCTTGCTCCGCATGCTCGGCAGGGGGCGGGTTAGCGACTGAGGAGGAGGTCCTGGGTAGGCGTCCTCTGGACCCGTCAGAACCGGCCGGCCGGGGAACAGTCGTGGGGCTGAATACGGGTGGTCCGTGTCCAGGGGGCCAGGACTGTTGAGATCTGTGGGTAGAGCACCGTGAGAACGGCGTTTGCGGGCCAGGTGACCCAGAGACACAGGAAATAGCTCTGTTATTGAGAATGTGGGTACCACAACCCCATCTAAGGGGGGGCGGCAAATAAAATTGTTTAACAACAAAAGATTCTCCTCCCGGCCCTCCACCGGGGTACGGAGCGGTCTTACCACCTCCGGAGCTAACGTCTGTGTCGCTGGGTCGTCCGTCTCAGGACAGCCTGGGAGCCTTCCGGGTCCTCGAGGGAGTCCGAGAAACGGGGGGGGGCGTCGGCTTCCTGTGGCGTGCTCGACGCAGGGGCTGAGAGCTGGGCCCGGGTTGAGGCGGAGCAGGTTTCTTAGCCGCAGGGGGACGCCCTCGGAGAGCAGACGGGGCAGTGGCCTTGGCGGCAGGTTTGCGGTGAGGCAGGATGTGTGATATGGCCTCCGTCTGCTTCCTCACCGTGGAGAACTGCTGGGCGAAGTCCTCGATGGTGTCGCCGAAGAGGCCAAGCTGGGAGACAGGGGCGTCGAGGAAGCGAACTTTGTCGGCCTCGCGCATCTCGACCAGGTTGAGCCAAAGGTGACGTTCCTGGACCACTAGGGTGGCCATCGCCTGCCCGAGTGCCTGCGCGGTGACCTTCGTGGCTCTGAGGGCGAGGTCGGTCGCTGAGTGCAGTTCCTGCAGCACATCGGGGTCAGGGCTACCCTCGTGCAGATCTCTGAGCGCCTTGGCCTGGTGGACTTGCAGGAGGGCCATGGCGTGCAAGGCTGTAGGCTTTGTGATTGAACAAGGACGCAGTCCTACAGGCCTTGGAAGGGGGTACAGGGCGCCCGCTCCAGGTGGTAGGGTCACCGGGACAGAGATGGATCGCAACCGCCCTATCCACCTTGGGAATCGCGGTGTACCCGTGGGCCTCTCCGCCGTCGAGGGTAGCGAGAGCGGACGAGCAGGGCTTTTGACGGACGGAGAGCGGGGCTCTCCATGACGATGTCAGCTCGTCATGCACCTCCGGGAAAAACAGGACCGGGGGGGGGGGCGTGGCTGTGAGCGGCGCCCAGACCCCGGGAACCAGTCATCCAACCGTGACAGGTGTGGGGAGGGTGGAGGTTTCCAGTCTAACCCCACCCCGACAGCGGCCCGGGCAAGCATGTCAGACATCTGCGCATCCGCCTCAACCTGGGCGTGCCGGCCCGAAGGCGGCAGCGTCAGACACCGCGCTCTCCGATGGGGCGGCGAGCTCATCGGCTTCGAGCTCTAGAGGATAGGCAAACCGGCCCGGAGGGGGGCGGGTGGTCCGAGGGGGCGTACCCGGCGGAGCTGCACCCGCTGCCCTCCCCAAATCGCCTCCAGCGCCAACCGCATCGTCCTCAATCCCGTGGGAAGAAGGAGCGATACGGGGGGCGGCAGGAGTGGCGTGCTTTCTGTTGAAAGCGAGCCGCGACCGCAACGCTGCCACGGTCATATTCTCGCAATGAGAACATGAACCGTCCACAAACGCTGCCTCGGTGTGATCGGCGCCCAGACACACGAGACAGCGCCTGTGGCCGTCAGAAGCGGAGAGCACTCTACCGCATCCAGGAACTACACAGGGTTTGAATGGCATCTTTATAAAGACGCGTCCTGAAAAGGGCGTTCAACACCACTGTGTATTGCTCTTTTAGAGAAATAAACTCTTTACGAGAAAATTGCTCTTTATAAACTCTTTTAGACACTGTGCTGTCGAAGCGCTCAGGGGCAAACTGCACGCCGGCAGAGAAGAGAAAAGCCGCTGAAGGTGCGCCGTAAATCCAACAGCAGCAGCGCGTCAGAGGATCAGAAGCAGGGTTAGTTGTGTGTAGCACAGCAGACAGCATTCACATGACCATCGGCTCCGAAGAAAATTACTGAATGAACGAGCGTATTTCTCTCGCCTTTATATCCGTATCCAGAGGCGGAGTATGCAAATACTGTTCGCCAACTCTCATTGGCCTTTTTTCATAGATCAGAGGTATCTTTCGGCGCTCAAGAGAGACCCCTAGTGTCGCTTCTTCGACACGACGTCGAAGTGAGCGACAGACGGGGAACTAATGTTAAAAGATTTTAAAAAATGTATTAGCATATGTTGAAATTAACATCAACTAATATTAATAAATGCTACAAAAGTATTGTTTACTATTAGTTAATGTAACTAATGTAATTATTCTGATTGGTCAATGGTGTCATCAAGTGGTCTGATATGTCTCTGTAACAACCACACATCCACGTATCAGACTGCTCATGCAGGTATTTGCAAGCCATCATTCCTGCTTCTCGGATCACTATGCAATTTTTACAAGTAAGTTAATAAAATAATTTCAACTCAAATCAATGTGTCATGTGCATTTATTTATTTATTTATTTGGCAAGTAGTGTTGATAAGATGCATAATGAGGAGTTAGACAGTCATTAATTACTAAATAAACACCAACAGAGTTCCGACGCAAACCAGAGGTCGATTTCAGCTTTTCAGCGATTTATTTCTTTTCACATAATTTTAATGCAAATCAATGTTTCATGTCATGTTTTTTTGAGTAGCCACGCAATAAGCTGGATAATATACAGTCAGATGGTTGTTATTGCAAAATAAACCCCTTCAGGCTGATATAATAACCCTCCTCTTCACGTCGGTGTCCTGATCACCCTGTCTGTGTTTATTTCACGATAACCAGCTGACTCATTAGCCCTTAATTAAGAAATGGAACCTTATTGTAAAGTGCTACCAATTTTTGTTAATTGTGCACTGCTGCTTCACTTTGGAGCTGTCTGTTTGTCTTATGTTTAATTCTCTTTAATTAATCTATATTTTCTCTGTCCCATACTACATACAATGATGAAATGGACATTCACTAAACGTGACGTTTCGTGCACTGGTGGAGCATGGAGGCTGTCTGCTGCATTCCACTGGTCTGATGTGTGGGCGCTGCAGATTATGTGGAAGTGTTCTAAATGGAAGCGTTTAATGTTACGGTGATTGCGGCCATCGTGTTTTTGTGCTAACCGATTTGAGGTCCTGCCATTTGTCCTTGCTATGATGCCCTTAAAAGCCAAAACACTGTAACTACACCAGCAATAAAGCTAAGAGAAATAAAAGAGCCAATTTTTTTTTTTTACTGTCAGCCAAACGTGGATATTTAAATATTCGTAGTTTTCACAAGTAATTGATTAATCAAGTATTCATTCAGCTTTAAATATTCCAAAATATTGTATTTTGATTTTCCTTTGTGCCTTTGACTGGCAGGAGCAACAATGAAACTGCTTCTCTCAACCAAATCTTGCCCTTACAACTCAATGCGTTGTTGGCGCTATGGATGCGTGACACAGCTAAAGGAATAGCTCACCCTAAATAGCTCACCCTAAAGAATATTTAAATTATTTAAAGTGATTTACACCATGAGTCTGTTGAGTGCTTGGCAACACAATTATTTTTCATGTAAACACACAGCTATAAAGTATTTCCAGGTATTAACCGCATAATGGTTCCATATCACTTCACCCAATTATTTCAGTTATTTCAAAGAGCTCTACAGGCTACCACAACAAAAAAAATCAACCAAAACAAAGCCATTGGTTAAGTACATCTGATAAGAATGACAATCTATGTCTACAATATCCTAAATTTGCATCCTTGTGCTACCTCTCTTTCTCTCTCTCTCTCTCTTTTGCTCTCATCTCACCCACACACGCATACAAAACAACAGTTTATATTATCTAAAATAACTTTTTATGGTTCAGTGTATTTTGCCCTAATTAGGCTCACATAGCTATAGTGGAATGCACCACGCTAACCCTCCCCCTTTGTTTCGCTTGCACACACACTACCTTGTTACTCCAATGGCGGAATGCAGCCCATCCTCCGTTGCTAGTTCTAACATGAAGTTTTCGAATTAGCAATGAGCTGTATCAAAGCTAGATACACTTGATGAATACAACAGTTTCTATATTATCTGAAATATCTGTGGGAAACACCCTTGCACTCCACCTCCCCCTCTCTTAAGCACTCACACACACGTTTATAGATCTCTATTAATAACCTACTTACATTATTGTTGAGAACAACAGTTCATTAAAAGGACATTAATAAATATCTATATACATGCTACTGAAAGTCTACTGAATGTTTGTTGAAACACTGTTCCCTTTACAAAAAGCTTCACTATGATGTTAATAATAATAATAATAATAATAATAATAATACATTTTATTTGTGAGCGCTTTCCTGAATACTCAAAGACACTTTACATAAAATCATAAAAGCAGCAAAAACAACATCAAATGGAAAATACACTAAAAACACAGCAAACTTTGCTAAACATTAAAAGCAATTTTAAAAAGGTAAGTTTTAGTCAATGATTTGAACGCTAGAAGGTCGGTGCAATCACAGATTTGTTTTGGAAGTGAGTTCCAAAGTGAGGGGGCAGCTATAGAGAAGGCTCTGTCGCCCCAGGTTCGATGCTTGGTCCTGAGAGGTGGAGTCAGGAGGTTGGCGTCAGATGAGCGAAGGCTACGGGATGGGTTGTGGCGGTGGAGCAGGTCAGTGAGGTAGGAAGGGGCATGGTTATGAAGGTCTTTATGTGTGAGGAGGAGGATTTTGAATTGAATTCGTTGTGGGACCGGAAGCCAATGGAGGTTCTGGAGGACAGGGGTAATATGGTCACCGGTGCAGGTGTGAGTGAGTAGTCGAGCAGCAGAATTCTGGATGTACTGGAGTTTATTTAATGTTTTGGATGAGGTACCGTATAGGATGCTGTTGGAGTAATTGATACTGGAGATGATAAAGGCGTGGATGAGGGTTTCTGCAGCAGAGAAAGAGAGTGATGGGCGAAGTCTGGAGATGTTTTTGTGGTGTTCAAAGGAGTGGTTATTGTCAAAAATTACTCCAAGGTGTAATGTTGCGCTGAAGAGCGCTTTGGGAACACGTCTCAGTTGTGACCAGCTGTGAATATGTATGCAACACCTCAGTGAACATTGACTGGAATTTATAGCCTCTTCCGATGTAATCATTGGACACACCTGACGCAGTGGCTATAAATAGATGTGTCACCGGTGCATCATCAGATTTTTCATCTTCAGAGCCATTTTGTGCTGTGTGCTATTACGAGCCTGTCAAACTTTCTTTCCTCTGTTAGGAGTTAGATTTTGTTAGGCAGTGCCCAGTGAACTGTTTCCTCTGAAAAATAAAAATAAAAAAATCTATCTATCTACCTAAAATGACTGAAAGTCAAGGCAAACGATGCGTGTTCCCCTGTCTCCACTATATGGCCGAGAGGGACACGCATCAGTTTTGTTTTGTTTGTTTGGGGGAAGAGCATGCTGCTCTCGCGTTGGGGCGGGGTGGGTGCGAGCATTGTGATCTGCTTTCGGGCAAAATGCTTCGCGCTCGCCTCGCTTACTTCTGTGAGTCAGCGCCCACACTTCACTCGTGGGGCTCTCGCATGGATTTGGCTGAGGAGCGAGAGACGGGTTTGTCCCTTTCGCTCGCGCTATCTCCCCAGATCCAGCTGGTCCTTCCCGTGATCTCTAAGCGTGCTCTGGCGCCTCTTCAGTTCATGAAGGGGACCGTGAATCTTTTGGTTTGGCTGATTTTGAGTTATCCACCTCCGAGCATTCCGGGTTTGATAATAAATCAGCAGAGGAATTACTCTACGTGGTTACTCGTGCTGTGGCCAGGCTTAAGATAGACTGATATGCCAACAAGAGACCCCCAAATGCTCTAAATTGGAGGATAGATTTTTGTCTTGTGGTTGGGGGAAGGGAACGCCTCATCAGTCCCTTTCCTTCTTTAATGACCTCCATGACGAGCTTTCTCGTTCATGGAGGAAACCTTATACTTCCCGTGTCCACGTGCCCTCGACGTCGATATATTCGACTATCATGGGTGCTGAGGCATGGGGGTATTCGATGATGCCGCCGGTTGAGGAGACACTCGTGGGTTATCTCTCACCGGGCTCGGCATATCACTGAAAAGACCCTCCATCCCCACGAAGACGTGCAGGACCACCTCCACGCTAGTGGGGAAGGTGTATCAGCATGGCGGTGTTGCAGGCATACCAGGCTGATCTGCTTAAGTGCAGGTTCCGTGCTCAATGAGGAAGCGTTTTCTGAGATTCGTCGAGCCACGAACCTATCACTACGCACGACCAAACAGACAGCCCGTGCTATTGGCCGGTCTATGTCCGCTTTGGTCAGCACGGAAAGACACATGTGGCTCAACCTATCGGGCATCGAAGACAAAGATAAAGCTTTCCTCCTTGATGCCCCAGTTTCGCCTTCTGGAATTTTCGGAGACGCCATGACTATGGTTATCTCCAGGTTCCAGGAGGCAAAAAGCCATGAGGAAGCATTCGGGCAATTCTTTCCTCACACACTCAGGGAGCGGGGCCATCGGCCACCCAGTCCCGCCCCGGTCCTGTTAGAAGGGAGGCTCAAAAACAGAGTGTGACGAGTCGTGCTCCCCCTCGTAACGACTGGGGACAGGCTCGTCGCCCCCGACAGCCTCCAAAGCAAGACCTCTGGGTAGTTATTTCAAAAAGGAAAAAACCCTGATGGTCTTGCACTCAACCTGTTGGGGGGCGTGCGTACCATCCACTTCGCCCCTCCCGGTACCCTCACGAATCCTCTCCTTTCCCGCCGCCGTTTCGGGAGGCAGTGGCTTCCAACAAAAAGTTGGGTGTACCGCTGTTTACTGCCTTATTCCAGGACGCGGAACACCCGACATCCCCTCAACAGGAAGTGCCGAAATTAGTACCCATTTCATAAAACCTGGCAGCATGGAAACTTCTGCCCGGTATTTCTATGTGGGCCCTAAGAAGAGAAGAAAGATGCTACAGAATTCAATTATCTCGCCATCCTCCGCATTTCAACGGCATGGTCGCCACTTCCATGAAACCGGAGCAGGCATGTCTACTATGGAAAGAACTCAAAGTCTCTTGGTCAATGGGGCCATAAAACATGTTCCCCTTCCAGAGAAAGAGGCAGGCTATTACAGCAAATACTTCCTGGTCCCCAAGAAGGATGAGGGGGTTGCGTCCAATCTTAGATCCTTGAGGCTTGAACTGCTCAGTCAGGGTGTTCAAGTTCAAGATGCTAACTATCAAGACGGTCATGTCACAAGCCCAACATCACATTTTGGCTGGTCACGATCGATCTCATGGATGCATATTTTCTTATTGAAATTCTGCCACAGCACAGAAAGTTCCTGAGGTTCGCTTTCGGGGCCGAAGCCTTCCAGTATCGGGTTCTTCCATTCGGCCTAGCCCTATTACCCCGCACATTCATGAAATGCACAGATACAGCACTGGCTCCTTTGTGACCCCGTGGTATCCGCATTCTGAATTACATAGACTACTGGCTGATCCTAGCGCAGTTCCAAGAACTGACAGATCAGCACAGGGATATCGTCTTAGCTCATCTGGTTTCTCTGGGTCTGAGACTCAAAGTCAAAAGAGCGTTCTCTCTCCCACCCAGAGAATTACCAATCTGGGAGTTATGTGGAATTCGATCACGATGCGGGCACATTTGTCTCCCGCTCAAATAATTTCCATTCAGAACACCCTGAGCAATGTCAGGCTAGGTCAAGGTTGCACTGCTAGTCAGTATCAAATACGAGGTCTCATGGCATTTGCGTCCACGGTGATCACTTTGGGCCTTCTGCACATGAGACCATTCCAGCTGTGGCTAAAAGCCTGGGGGTTTCATCCAAGGGCCAGTCCCCTAAGGCAAATAAGGGTTACACGCCTCGGGCTTCATTCCCTTTCTATGTGGTTCAGACCCCTGTTTCATACCTTGGGTCCCACTCTAGGTGCGTCGTGTCATCGCAGGTTGCTAAAGACAGACGCCTCACTGACGGGCTGGGTAGCGGTCTTAAGTGGTCGTCCAGCTTAAGGGGAATGGGAGGGTCGTCAGCTCGATTGTCACATTGACTGTCTCAAGTTGATGGCTGTATTTCTGGCCCTGAAATACTTCCTCCAGAGGCTGCCATGTCTTGGTGCAGGTGGACAACACAACAGCAGTCTCCTACATAAATCATCAAGGAGGTCTACGTTCACGCCAGCTGAATTCCCTGGCACGTCAGATTCTCCTTTGGGCCCAGGGTAAATTCCTGTCTCTCAGGGCAGTTTATATCCCTGGATGCC
This sequence comes from Moxostoma hubbsi, assembly GCA_032164185.1. NCBI lineage: Eukaryota > Metazoa > Chordata > Actinopteri > Cypriniformes > Catostomidae > Moxostoma > Moxostoma hubbsi. The sequence goes on along the minus strand of JAVLUX010000002.1, from coordinate 27,183,955 downwards.
CGTATGCGGGAGCAGATTTACTGTCCAGACAGAAAATACCTACGGGGGAGTGGAAACTCCACCCCGAGGTAGTGGAACAACCTGGGTGAGATTTTACAGGGCAGAAGAGGACCACTTTGCCACTATGAACAGCGCAATGTCTCCTCTCCTGAGTCACCTTTTCTGCCGCACTGGGATGCCCCGGGACTGCTCTTCAAACGAAATACCTGATGATGCACCGGTGACGCATCTATTTATAGCCACTGCGCCAGGTGCGTCCAATGATTACATCGGCAGAGGCTATAAATTCCGGTCAATGTTCATTGACGTGTTGCATACATATTCACAGCTGGTCACAACTGTGACGTGTTCCCAAAGCTCTCTTCAGCGCAGCATCTCGTTCCGCTTTTTTCAGGGAACAAGGGTTACATACGTAACCCGAGACGTTTTCTAGCTATAGCAAGTAAGTTGATATGCTGTTATTTTGCTGCTGATATACAGACTATTGATAGTCTACTGAATGTTTGTTGAAACACTGTTTACTAGCTATAGCAAGCCAGTTGATAAGTCACTTCTAGTCTGTTAAATAGTCATTATAGTCAGTTACATATCTACTTGGGACCATCAAAATGAAGTGCTACCACACTCGCTGCTGCTGAGAAGTGCTTAAACTTATATCTTGGCAATTTTAAAGTGATTTTACTTCTGACGAGAGCTGCAGCAAATAATGGTAATCCCACAGGTGATCTATAAGTTTGAGTTTCTCTTTCAATCCCTTAACCTTTTAAACATCCTGCAATATTTGCCAAAAACGCCTAAAAAAGGCCTACCCAAATTAAAATGCATGCTGTTCTTGAACCCTTTGGAGTATATGCATGCTTTTGGTCTCTTTTGAAAGGGGAGACTTTGAGGTTTGTTCCTAAATAGTCAGAATCACTGTAAGTCTTACTTGTATTGAGTAATAGAACTTTGAACACACTCAAAAAGGGGAAATAAACTCCGCCTACATTTTTTTTTTGTAAAAAGATGCCTGCAGATAACTACAGCTGGGAGGACATAACTGGAAAACACAATTAAATCACAGCATGAAGCCTTACCAAACCCAATTTAAAATTTGATAACAATACATTAGAAAATGAGTGTTTTACACATGTTTATCCAAGTGTATGTATAGGCTTCAAGGATATTGATATCTGGCCACACCTCTAAAATGCACCGACTGGCTCAAATGACCTGTCCATCTAAAGTCCAGGGGTCAGTGGACATTTTGACATAAAAATATCTGTAAAGTTTACATGTTCAAGGTAGATTCATCAAAGAATACAAAGTTGTGTCAGCTCTGTCGGTTAGCTCGAAATGCTACATGGGTGTTTATTGATATATAAATGTGTTATGGACCAAAAACTTTGTTGAATTGGATTGTATGGACCCTTTAGAGTGTAACTAAACCATTTTTGATGGAATGAAGTGGATCAGTAGAGTAAGATGAGCATTATAAGTGAGTTTCTACCATTTTGGATTTGTTTATTTTGCTGTAAGTGGTCTGATAAATACACCGATTGTACCCGCTGTGTTAAGTGTATATTAAAATGGTTTACATCGTTCGAATCACAAGAGTCTCAGCTTTCCAACGATGTAAGATATGTGTATCTTTTAATTTTTGAGTTTTTGCATTTCGTGAAGTTATTGCGCAATAGTCGGCCGGGCCCGCAGACGACCCGTTGGGATGTTAAAAGGACACACAACAAAACTAGCAATCAATTATTTGAAATGTATCATTGAAGTTTAACCCTTGAAAACACATTTCTTATGGAAATATAGCACTATGCATAAATACAAACATCTAAATTCAAAAATGAAAAAAAAAAAAAAAAAACATTTGCACTCACTCATGGAAACATAAAGTACATTCCAAGTCTTCTGAAGTGAAGTAAGGAATAATTTATGAAGGACCATTGAATTATTGAAAAATAATGCACACCCGAGGTGGTAATGTGGTCAAGATATGCAGCGCAGCGGAGCATTATTTTTCAATAATTCAACAGGCCGGAGTCAATTATGCCACATATACCATGGTTACCACACCTTAAGACATCATTCAGGGTTTTATCTCAAGACATTTTCTGGTTTTCGTCCCTAAACGCTTTTGTGAGTGGAACTACTTTCTTCTGCCACAGATTCAGCGTCTTGCTCTGATACAGCTCAAGCTTTCGTTTGCTAGATCAGAGACGCCACTTTAGAACTAGCAACATAGGATTCAGGTGTGCGCTGCTTTACTGGCGCACTTATTTGTGTGTGAGTTTGTTTTTAAAGAAAAAAGTATAATAAGACAAACCAGTGTGTCACAGGACAGATCATAGTCTAACAGACCCCATTTTGGGTATAACTCAATTTAGACAACATGTGTAATTACTGTGTTTTGCCTTTTGTATGGTAGCTTGGGTCTGTTACATTGTTGGGTTTGCTAGTTCTGATGTTCTTTTATTTTTAAAGTACCTTGAGCACTGGAAAAGCACTTTACAAAGTAAAAACAAATATTATTATTTATAATAATAATTATTTAATAATAATAAGGACATTATTGTTAACATTATTCCTAAAAAATAACTTATTAATATCATCATTATTTATTTATTTTTATTAAATTGTAAGACAGTATATATGCTAAATACTTGGAGAAAAAAAAAGGCCATAACGGCTGGTCACTCAAATGTATACAATGTATACAAATGTGCTATGTACTCTCCATATTTCAGCAATGCTGCTCATTCTAGATGTCCTAAAAATGTAATCAGTCAAATACTATGTGCTCTGTGTCTATTCTTTGCTCACTACATTTGCTTTTTGGACTCTTAATTTAAATTGCTATCTCAGTTGGAGACAGACATTACACTGACAACCCTTTTCTAAAATATGTCAATGTATTGCTGGGGCAATAATTGATTGACTGTATGTTGCTTCTGCCGCCTTTGCTGGCCACCAGTGTCATTCAGCTCAATGTCATTTCTGTGCTTTCTATCATAATTTCATATGAATAGATCTTGACAGGTGTCATGTCAAGTTGTTGCAGTATGGCCGCAAACGGTTGACCTGATTCATCCTTCAAGGCAAGCATCTTGTAGAAAATGGTTCTTTTAGTTTGATGTAAATTTTGAGAAGACCATAGATTCTTGCTGGCATCTTCATATAAATCGGGTGATTCTATGGACAGAAATGTTCAGTGGTCATTTATTTGTAATGTTGGCTCTATATGACTGCTCCATGCTTGACTCCAATTTTAATGGACTTGGACTTGACTCGGACTCAAGCCCTTTGTACACTTTAAAAAGTACGTTCCCCAACATTGCAAATTATTAAATAGAACACAGGTTTTATCAGACTAACACTTACTACGCAAGTCATTTCAAACTGAAAATGTTGACTATATCGAGACAAAATAAAATGTATTACATATCAGGGACATTTAAACTAATAAATAGACCATGATGGAAATTGTACAACTCAGTCCGTCACACCTTTTGTGTGTTACCTGTAAAGCTGGTACTTGCGTTTCAATGACAAAAAGTCAGAAAATAGTGTGAAGTGTAGTACTGTAGTATATAAATCTTTTTTAATGGAAACTGATCTTTTCTGTTTTTATTTTATGTTGTATTTAATTTTATGGGCATTATTAAATGTTTTAATATTACCATTTATTAAATGTATTGAACACATTAAATGTATTTAATTACATTAAATGTATTTCACCCATAATTTTAGATTAAACTAAACTAAATTGAATGGACAAATTGAAAATGAAGTAGAAATAAAAACTACATTTAAAATTTGAAATAATATTCAATTTCGTTCCTTTAACTGAAATGCCAATAGAACGTAATAAGAAGTGTGTTGACAGACAGTTTTGTCTCATACACCTAAAGCATATGCTTTAATTCTGAAACCACTTTGAAATTTGTTCAGCAGGATATTCATCATTTGTTTGTTTTTTGCATTTACAGTATATTGACAAATAGTTTTTCTTAGTTGTGAAGATTAAAATAAGCTTAAACTATTGATGTTGAGTTTACGGTTACAATTTAAATTCAGATTATTGAACAGATTAATTTGGACTCTGACTCAACTCGGATTGTTATGGACTCGGTCTTGAGTCCAACTCGGACTCGATTGTTTAAAGACTCGGACTTGCCTCAGGCTAAGGTGGACTTTAACCCAACACTGATATGTGGAAAGAAGGGCCGAAAGTTTAGAATCAATTATTAGGAACACTCAGTTTAAAAATACATGACTACAAACTGTAAGTACACCGGTGAAGGGTGACAGGGAAAGGTTGGAAAAACAACCCACTGAATTATAATTTAAAAAGAACAAATTTATGCAAGGTCAATGTCAACTTTTTCCAGTATGTACTCCAGCTTGTTATAGTGGAAGCAGCATTTACACTAACATCCCTTAAGAGCTTTTGTCAAAATTAAGTCAGACAGAAACAGAAGTGAGACAATTGAAATTCCCTTTTGTTTACATTCATCACACATTTCTTCACACTTTAACCTACATTTCCAATGGTAGCTCTCTCACCCAATCAAACCTTTACCCTGATAGGTTGCCCTGACTGTTGTCACCCCTCCCGTAGTCATAACATCATAGTGTGAAATGAGCTCTTTGTTGGGAGACCTTGCCAGAAAACAAAGGTAAAAGGAAACACATAACCCTGAACAATGTTGAATGACTTTGCAAACTGGGCCACTGGAGTGTCAAGTGGTTTTACGTGCAAAAATTATGTTTGACTTTGCTGAAGAATGTGGACATCATGCTATACTGCCACACCTGAATTGAGACAGATTTAAAGACCAGTTCGCACAACAAACAAGGACAGATTACATATTCTTGCTCAGACCAACAACTATTTTTCATTCTGTAACACATCTGATGTTGGTTAAAACAGTTGCTCATATTTGCTTCTCTCAAAACAAAGTGATCAGAAATCTAAAAACTACTCTACAGAGCAGTGGTTCTCAATATTTTTGACACCATGGCACCCCATTGTCCAAGACAATATTCAAATATTGTTTTCAAACTTTATTAACAGAAACATGGAATTTCAATAAATAATAATCATTTAAAAAAAATCATGATCAATCTGTGATTACTGAAGCTTAATTAAACTGAAATATGATTTCAGTTGGCATGTGTATAGCCTAATAGATTTTCCTAACAAACTATAGTTTATTTAAAAAAAGACTACATTACATTGACTGCACCACAGTAATTTATTTATTTATTTATTGTTTATTTGAATAGGGACAGATACAAAAAGAAAACATAGATTATTACATAAAGAACAATCCGATGCCTGTATCACACCTGTCCCTAGAAGGGCTTTTAACAGTTAAGATAATAAAGAAATAAAAATTTACAGTGAATACAATAAAATGTCCAGAAACCAGTTAGCACCAATAAAAGTTAGTATAATACATAAACACATTCACTCGAACTCACACAGATGCACACCTCACATACACACAGCTATACATTTCATATGGCATGATCACACTGCTGCTGCTATATGAACTAGGCTTTTGTTAGTTTTTTAAAAGTGGACAGTTTTATTTGTAGGAAGCCAGTTCCACAGATTGGCTCCTTTAACAGAAAAAAAACATTTTGGGCAAAAGATGTTTTACAAAATGGAACTTTACAGTCTCCACATGTAGCAGCTCTTGTTGATTTGGAGGATTCCAGCCTGTTCACAAATGTACAAAGTGGCTCAGGTGCAAGTCCAGTCAAACATTTAAAAAACAACTTTATGTGTCTAAAATTTACAAAATTTAAGATTTTATGTTTACTTAAAATATAACAGTGATGGAATCGAATGGGCTTTTTATCTAAAATTTTTAGAGCACGGTTATAAAGCCTCTCAATAGGCTTTAGGGTAGTTTGGCTGGTTTGAGACCAAACAGTGGTGCAGTACGACAGGTGCGACAGGATCATAGTGTTCAGAAAGACATGAGCACATTCAAATGTTAGACTGATCCTGATCATTCTGAAACAGTTCATACTAGCCTTCATTTTTCTTGAAATGTTTTTAATATGACTTTTCAAGTTTAGCTGCAAATCTAAAATCACTCCTAAATATTTTTCTTGTTCTACCTGATCGATGAGTTCGCCATTCATTTTAATGTTAAGGGCATTTATCGTCCGAGTTCTTGTTATAGAAAAACACATAGATTTAGATTTCCTCAGATTAAGTGTTAAACAGGATTTGTTTAGCCAATTAAACACTTTTTCAAGACTTTTGGTCAGTGTACTGCCGATAACAGCAGGGCTTTTGCCGGACACATAAACCACAGTGTCATCGGCGTACATCTGGAGACCAACTTCAGGACACACTTCAGGCAGCTCGTTTACATACAGGCTGAAGAGGATAGGCCCTAGTTTGGTTCCCTGAGGGATTCCAGTCTTAATTTTACATGTGGCAGATTTTACATGATCAATAACTACACATTGTTCTCGGCCCTGTAAGTATGATGAGAATCCATCAATAGAATTTCCTGTGGTTATGGCCCTATTATTACAAATGCCACTGTTAAACAATGGAAGAACAATGGTAACGTGATTTGTAAGGTTTTAAGTTAGATTTTTATAATATAGTTTATAAACATCCTATAAATCATCTTCAAGTTATCTTGAGCCCACTGGTTAAGAACTACTGCTTCAGAGACTGAACAACTCCTACAATCAAATGATTAACCTAATAATAAGTTCAACGTTGCCACACAAAACTGTGATAACATATCTAATACAGTAATACACTTCTCTGTATCAAATGGTCTTTTTCAACAAAAAAAATTATGAGCTTTTGAGGGTAAAGCTGTGTTTTAAAGTAGCAATTATGTGTACTTGAGGCTTTGCCAAATTAAGGCAATTTTTAAGGACAAGCACAGAAAAAAATAACAAATAGATCATTTCTGAATGATGATGACTGAGAGTTACAAATTATCACTGGATTAAGACATACTCTAAAAACTAGATATAGCCCCTGTACAGTTAAAATGTGATTTCTTAGTAAATTCACCATGCTATCAGGTGATTTCTGTGGACAAAATGTGAACATGAATGAATGAATGAATGAATGAATGACTGAATTAATCTGCATGTGTCTATGTTGTAAACTCAGATGCCTAAAATGCACAAATATTTAATGACACATTGACTGCTTAGTTCTGTATTACCTGCTGTACTGTTTATAAACAATCTGTTTGTTCCTTGCTCTTAAATGACTGTATGGCTTTCCGTATAGAGCCACCTTTCTGCCTCCCCTCACTCCCTATTTCTCTCACTCACTCTTTCTGCACTATTGATTTAAACAAAGGTGGCTTGCCACTAAGGCTGCAATGCCAAAGAAGAAAATGAGAAAAAAGCAGCTCCCATTTCAATGAGAGTGAGGAGCGATGGAGACCTCAACCTAATTCTTATCTGTTTGTACACAGAAATTGAGCTGTTTTTGCTTTGTTATGTTTTGTTTTTCTTCTCCAGAGAAATTTGGGTGTTTGGCTTGGGGGTATTTTACATTCCCATCTTCCTCCTGCTAAAACTCAACAGATTGCATATAACTTTAATTAGTTTTGAATTAACATGTTAACAAGAATATGATGCTCGTTTGGAGAAATGTAATATACATAACAATGATTGTTTGGGGCTATTTTGATATACAGGTGTGCAGTAATTAAGCAATCTAACGTCTCATAGAAAGCCTCAATGTGTAATGGATTCATTATGATTGACATTTAATTAATGTAAGAAATACTAATTACAGTTTTATTGTTTTTAAGGCTGCATTCATATTGCGCATTCTCTTAGTGCAGTCATTGATATGAAAGTCATGCGTTTGTTAATCAGGAACTCCCTTTAATTGAGCGGCTGTCTGATGTGTTCTTAGACAAACTGAGCGAGAGTAATGGAACAGTTGGCATTTTCAAGAATGCTGTCAGGCAGGTGAAAAGTTAAAGATGTCATGACTGCTGGTGACGATACAGACCACGTCCTCTGATTCCACACATCATTAGAGGCTTCCAGACATTTTGGCAGCCAGCATTAATGACAGTCTAGTACAGCCGCATTTTAAACATTCATACTTCCATATCTACGATTCCTTTCTTGCCCCATCGACCCAGCATGTTGATTGTCTGGAGATGAAGAGCATTGTGCACAGCAAGGCTTGAAGAAAATAACAAAGTCGCTGTGATTTGAAAGTATAATTCAGCCATGTGCACTCAGTGGGCATGCTAGAGAGTAAAAGGAGCTGACTCCTCCAATACGATTCAACACTTATCATTTGTACATCGGCTGGGGAATATATATTCCTATCTCTCTCTCTTACCTTTTTACTCTTTATATCTTTTTTTCCAACACCACAAAAAAAAATTCTTTCTTTTTCTGATTGACAGTCTTTTTATCATAACTTTCAGAGAAGCTATTGCAAAAGACTCTGTTTGAACTTTCTCTCTTCTGAGATATTTGCTATCTCATATGTCACATTAGAAAAACATACAATGAGATGAATCAGTGAGCATGTAACATGTACAACACTGGAGGCAACAGAGACCAGCTAGGCACCTACAGCCACAGAGTTGCTATTTCAATCTCAGCACTCAACAAAGTGAATGCTCACATCCATTTCCTCCAAAAGTAAACAAAATAAATGGATGAATGGATGGAACAAGGATGGAAGGATGGACAGATGGATAGAAGATGTGGCCAGATTGCTGATATGTACTGAATTAACCACAAACAAAGTCTGTGGAAATTGCAGCTGGCAGGCCTGTAAATATACTGTATGATTTCCTGCTTGATAAAAATGTGGGACAGATAAGCCACCTGACAGGGCACAAGTGGTTGTGCAAAGGGCTATCTCTAAGCAACTGAAAGACAACTCAACTGTGACAGCCACAGGAGGGTCTACTGTCTGTTATAAACACAGGATAAGCACAATGGCAAGCCTTGGGAGGTGATGGGGTTAAGTGTCGGGGCAGTTTCTTCAATGCAAAGACTAAAAATTGGGGTCAATGGGAATTAATTTCACAAATGAAGACAGAGAACACAAAGAAATATTGTAGAGTAAACTGGGGCAAGTTGTCACACATTTTTACTAAATGTTTCAGAGTATATAGTGGAGCAACTTGCCACACTACATGGAGTAAGCTGCCACAATGGAACCTCAACACTACCAAAACGATATCAACACTTTTCTTTAAAACTCTGCCTGCATTAAGCAAACTTTCAGAGGCTTTTCAGCTAAATTTGAATAGCAAAACATTCATGAGAATTCATGAAACAATAAAAATGTTAAAGGTAACATAAATATAAAAATGTTGCTTTGGCTAACAAATATTGTAAATAATATATTGTATAAATGTATTACTTTAAAATAAATTTGACAACATTTGACAACTTGAAAAATACTTTTGTCCAAAGAACACATTTAAATGTATTGGTAAAAATCTGCCTTCATAATTGTTGACCCTTAATGAATGTCAATGTGGTTTGATTATGTTCACTTGTACTGTATGTCCAAGAGATATAACAAAATACATGACTACAATTCACCAATAAAAAAGTTCTAATTTAAGAGGGTTTTGAACTAGATGTTTGATACAGCACAAAAAACCGCTGCTAGAGAAAACACACATTTGCGCAACTGGACTTTTGACACTAAATCTTATTGTTAATGATTGTGAAAACTATCCCCAGTCTCTCCTGAATGTAATGGGAGGAGCTTCCACATCTAATCCTGTCAGTCATACCTCAAGGATATCTACAGTATAAATGGCTGCTTAACTCGCTCAGGCAACAATTCTCCTAACATTCCTCCACTCAACTGCAGCTTTATTTTTTAAACATTTATAATTTTCTACTACTAATGCTCAATTAATTTATATTTCTTTGTTTAATCAAGTAGACCAGGAGTCCTGTGCAGAAGCCCTCCAGTGTGGACAGCACAGCAAATCACTTTACCTACGGAATATCATGCTCGAGGATTATACAAACTGGTGAAATCGTATAATTATTTTATATTGCAGTGGAAGTCCTGTACCACACGCACATTTTTTACAGTCACTACAACAGCCAACAAAAACACTGAGGTATGCATAGGCCTATTGAAAGCACAAGTGAAAGCACAAGTGTTCTCCACAGACACCAGTGCATACACCCACACACAAACACACATATATCTTTTGAAACCTACACAACCTTAGTTGGGACAAAAACTACCCAAGTGACATTAAAGCAGATACAGTAATTATTTACACGTGACATGAACACACACAGTCTCTCTCTCTCTCTCTCTCTCTCTCTCTCTCTCAGGTAAACCTCTCTTCACCTTAGGTTGTTTCTTCCCTCTCATTGCAGCAAGTTTCTATGGGAAAGCAAGTGTGTGGGAGTGCTTTCAACCAGCTCTCCACGCTTTCTGCATGAAACGTCGGCAAACTGCCCTTCTTCTCTTCAGCGAGGAGGCACTTTCTCCTCTCACCCTTATGCTCTTATTCCTGCTTTTGAGTGCTGTCTGTTGTCTTTGTTACACCTACGTTCCCGTTCATCAAACCCAGTGCAGGATATCTAAGCTTGACATCCAACCCTGTCTGACATATCTCAAGTGACAGGATGGGCTTAGAGCTGAGAGAGTGAACCACACTCTAACCTCTCCACTCTACCACCACTCCAAACACAAGCAGATAAGCTCTTGTCACTGCATGCAGACTGCCGGTGAGCTCAGCCTGAGTAGCACTGCAAGCCAGCAACAGCTCACCATGGTTGGTGCTCCAACACAAGCCAGCAATTATCTCTTTGTGAACTCCTACATCAAAGAGATGCTGTGGCCCCGTGGTGACTGGCTCAGCAGAGTGTTCTGTAGAATGACATTTCAACTCTAAGGGGACATATTTCACACAGATGTGGGTTCAGTGCTGGTAAAAACTGCTCCCACAACAAATGTTGTTGATATTTCCCTCATTCTAACTAACTAAAATTGTGTTTCAGATGCATCTGTGAAGGCATTCATCCTGTGGGTGCATGTAAAATGGAATTCAAAAGCCTGAAACAACTAGTGAAAATGCTTGTTTCACTTCAATTAATATTATTAGCATAACAATTTGATTAAAAATTTGATTTTGAAAAATAACATGATTAGATAGATGGTCTTAATTGTCCCAGAGGGGAATTTGTTTTCACCAGTCAGCCCCATACACACAAAACATACAGATACCCACATTACATAATATGACATATAACATTCCCTGCCCCAACCCATGTTCATGCATACAAATTACCAGTGTTATCGAGTTAATTTGTTTAGAGGAGCAATGGCTGATGGGACAAAACTTCTGCCAAGCAAGCTCATTTCCATCTTAAAGTCCTGTATCTTGAATTTCAGACAAAGGAGCTATTGGTGGTTTGAGAGACTGAGCAGTGACCCCCTTTTACAAAGAGTAGTGTTGCACTTAAGCCTGGCCAACAATAACATGTGTAGTATAACATTAATGTTATAATACTTGCATTGCAATGCCATTCAAATATTGAAAATGAATCAATTCATAGAGTTATTTATTACATTTACACTTGCACACTACATCTTTCTAACTTAAGCTTTGGTTAAAGTTAACATACTGTAGCAGTACTTTCTACCCCTGATGTAAGCTGCTACTAAGAGAGGGGAGTGCATTTCAATTATGCTCTTGTTTGGCGCATATAAAAGTGGCCATAGTGATGCTAAACATGCATGCATCTTTGCGTCAGTGAACAAGTCACCGTACTCCTGGCGTGGCGTGTGAATGCCTGAGAGGTAGGAGCTGCTAGTAGTGATTATATGGTGGTCCATTTGTTTGTCATACAGGGTTTATGGGTTCATTTTTGTTAATAGGGTGGACTGAGGAGCTTTACGGGATGTTTTTTGGTAACAGCTGTCTCCATAGACAACCTTAATACACCAAGTTCCTGTGCTATGTGAGTCGCCAATAACAGGTATGTTGTTGTTTTGATTATGGGCTCATAACCGTTTTATCGTTAGTGGCCTGGTGAGTTTATTCCTTGTGTGTTTTACAATAACAGGTGCAGGCCAACGTGCAAAGGACGTTACAGTGGGTTTTGGCCCTCATCCAAACAGCCATTTGTGTGGGATATCGGACCGTGTTACTGTGATTTTTGTTATCCAGTTTTCGGGAGCTGGGGGATCCGGGACTGTACGAATTCACTGAGGGAACGGACCGGCATATCAGCGCTATTAATTCACCTGTTGCAGCTCATGTGACGTCCTATGGTGCTTGTGGGTTCTCATCTTTTATATTCAGAGTGGTTGACACTCACATGATCAGCTGGACTGCTGGTTTGGGGCTGCAATGGGATGCCTTTATCTTTTTTTATTGCAACTGTGCCGTAGGTAACAACTTTAATCAAAGCCTCAAGGGGCATGTAATAGATGGTCAGCCACATAGCTCTCACCAGTCAATTCTGCAGTCTTTGTCTTCTTTCTCTTTGTTTGGTTTTCAGGTGAATTGATTTTGTTTAGTCTGATTTACTTATTTTGAGTTTGTTTTTGTCTATCATACACACTATAAGTGTGTTTGTGTGTGTGTGTGTGTGTGTGTGTGTGTGAATATATCTATTTCTTATTTGTGATTTGATTAGAGTTTGTTTATATATATTTCCTTTTTTTCTAGTGATTTATTTGAGCTAGTTTTGTAATGTGTGGCTGTTCTCTTCCTGCTTTAGTCCGTCAGCAAACCAGTTGTGGTGCTTGCTGGAAGTGGCACCTCGATTAGATGGATAGAACTGGTTTGGTGAACCCTTTATAAATGGTTGTGTAAGGCGTGTTATGCCAATTAATGTGTTTTTAGGAAATCATCTGTTAAGTGTGTGTTTGTCTGTGTTTCACTCTGTTTTATTTCTTTCCTTCAGAATTGGGGCGGCCAGTTGCAGAGGATCAGCGTATCCTTGCGTTGTGGTGGTGGGTCTCTCGCCTGAATGCTGTGTTCACTGTGAGGTGTGGCGTAATGTGTGTGAGTGTGCACATATGACTACTGTGTCCATTCTGCTTTGGAGAGCCGCTCACCAATTCTGAAGTGGTTAGGTCCATATGTGTCATTATTTTGATTAATGTTGTTTCGATGTGTTGAGGTGCTTTTATGTCTTAAAGCTTGATATTTTTATGAGATTCAAATAAAGTTTTCTATTTGTTTTACTCAACCTATGTCTGATACCTGACTCGGCCATAAATTAATCTGTGAGCCTTGCTCATATGTAAAGGGAGTTTCCCCAGAAAAAGGACCCTGGGGTGGTGTAGTCGTTAAGCTGGGTAGCAGTACACTTTATTCTGTGGTCTGTTTATCCACGCTAAAGTGTGAGGGTTAGGGAGAATTTACTAGATGGTCCAGTATTCCTCCCTCCAGTTATGATTGCCACATATTGTATGTTTGTTTGATGCATATTTTAACTTTTCAAACCTGTGTGCCGGGATAAACTGGGATAAAGGAACTCTGTTAAAAGCATTTAGATGATCTCACACATTGTCGGCTTGTTAAGCATAATTGGTGTAAGATCATGCATGTGAACACAATATAGTATCATTGAGTAGTTAAAACAGCTTCTGTTATAGATTTCATGAATGAGGCAAAAAGCATGATATTTAATGAATTTGAGGCCAGTAGATGTAGAACTGTTCAAGTATACAGATAAAAAACATATTCTTAATCATCTATTTATTCACACCATCATTTATCAGTCTAAAAGTTATTGTTTTATTTACACAGAGTTTATAAGGATAATGTTGTTATACATTGAAAGCAGAGCTTGTGTTGTTAGAACAATCCAGGAGCAAATTGTGTCATCTTCTGCCTTTAGACATCACCATAAACACAACAAATACATCTGATCAGCACCCAAACCAACATGTAATGAATGTAAAAAAAAATGCTTGTGGTTGTAGAGAGTATCTCGTTGTTGAGAATTTATTTAGCTGACTTCTTTGTTGTGGAACAATGATGCAAATGGTTAACTGGGAAAGGTCTTCATCACGTCATCCACTGATGTCCTTTCTTCAGGTATTCGATTACGCACAGTGTCATGTAAACATGGACAATAAAAAGCTTGATTATAACTGCCCATGTAAACATTCTCATGGTTAGTTCATAATACGCATTATCTAATGTTAAAAAATATAGATTTTTATTGTGGTGACAAAGTGTTTTCAAAGTAAAACCACTGTATGCATTGTTGGGTTCGAGTCAATCTTAGTTTAGTCCGAGTCAAGTCAGAGTCATTAAACAATTGAGTACGAGTCCATAACAGGCTGAGTCTGAATGAATCAGTTCATGAATCTGAATTAAAATTGTAACTGTAAACTCAACATCAATATGTTAAGCTTATTTTAATCTTCACAACTAAGAAAAACAATATAAATGTAACTAAAATACAAGACAAGTCAAGTCAAGTTGTTTTTATTGTCGTTTCAACCATATACAGTTAGTACAGTACACAGCAAAATGAGACAACGTTCCTCCAGGACCATGGTGCTACATAAAACAATATAGGACAAACACAGAACCACATGAGACTACACAGTCTAAATAAAGTACCTAAATAAAGTGCACATGCAAACATGTGGAAAAAGTACTGGAAAGTACCATAAATTACTAACAATGAACAGGACAATAGACACAGTGAGAGACTGTGCAGCGCCGACCAGTACACTGATGACAGTTCCTAAAAATGTAATGTAAACATATCATACTATGAGATAGTGTTCTATGGACATAGCAGTTATTGAGGTAGCAGACTGTGGCAGTGGGGGCGTGGTCAAGCGCCCGTCCGGAGAGGGAAAGCGGTAAGGGCGCTTGCACCTGAGCTAAATTATGTCTAACACCTGTCTCTAATTTCAGTGAGCACGGGGAGACCGGCATAAAAGAGCTTCACGACCTCCAAGAGAGCTAGCCAGTCCAGTGTTGGCAATACCGAGAGAGAGACCGCAAATTGTTATATGTAAAAGACTGTATGTTAGTGGAGTTTACGTTTATCTTCTACCCCTTTGTGTGTTCATAATTTGGAATTAAAACCCTTACCTCTGAGTCGATCCCCGTTCCCGTGTCCTCCATCCCGTCCTGTGAACCCAAACTGTGTTACACTGGTGCCGAAACCCGGGAAAATTCCGAGCATGGAAAAAGGTCGTCCCGTAGAGTCCTCCCACCAACAGTCCCTGCTTGAGCTCCGGCAAGACCAAGATCGGCGGTTCTGTGAGATCGTGCGGGCCCAAGCAGAGGATCGACAGGTCATCCGGAGCCTCCTCAGCCAGGAGGTCGCTCCAGCCACAGCCGCGACCCTGGACACCCGTGCCACGTTACCCCCGCCCACGTTACAGAAGATGGGGGCGGCGGATGATGCAGAAGCCTTTTTAGATTTGTTCCAGCGAACCGCTGAAATTTGGGGCTGGCCGCAGGATCAGTGGGCAGCTCGCCTTGTTCCTCTTCTGTCCGGGGAAGCCCAACTCGCGGCTCAACAACTGCCGGCAACAAACCTCCTGGCCTACGCTGATCTGAGAAAAGCCATTCTGCAGCGGGTTGGTCGGAGCCCCGAGGAAAACCGTCAGCCCTTCCGGGGCATGAAGCTGGAAAAATCCACCGCCCGTTCGCCTTCGCCCAGCGGCTCCGTGATGCCTGCCGGAGGTGGCTGCTATTGGGGGACCGCGACGTCGAGGGACTCGTCGATCAGGTGGTACTGGAGCAGTTTGTTCAACGCTTGCCCAGAAGAACGGCGGAGTGGGTCCAGTGCCACCGCCCGGCGTCGCTGGAGGCAGCCGTCCAGCTTACAGAGGACCACATGGCGGCGATCTCAAGGGCGGACGAGCCCTCTCTCTCTTTCTCTCTCTCTCTCTCTCTCTCTCCCTCTCTTCCCCCTCCTGTGTTTACTTCCGCTCTTCCCCACTCCCCTCAACCCTCTCGCTCTGTCCTCTCTCCAGGTCCCGTTGCTGCCCCACGCAGGCGAGGAACCTGGTTGAGACCATCACATCCATCATCAGCCCATCCCTCCACCACCTACAGCCGTTCTCCCCCTCAGGTGGGGGCGTCCGTCGAAGCAGGTATGGGTGTGATGTCTGGGCCGGCCTGTCGGAGGTCCGGGGACCCGAGCCACTTCCGCGAGCGGTGTCCATTGATGAAGGTGGGGGCGGTGGTCCGGGTCGCCGATCTCCCACACGCTGCCCCCGATCGGGCTGGAGCGTACCGGGTTCCGGTAAGAATCCAGGGGGGTACACACCAAGCTTTGCTGGATACTGGTTGTAATCAGACCACCATCCATCAACGCTTGGTTCAACCCGAGGCTTTGGGCACAGCTAAGCGGGTAAGGGTGAGGTGTGTGCACGGGGATGTTCACAGCTATCCGATGGTGACTTTGCTGCTTAAATTTCGGGGAAAAAAACATAAAGTGGAGGCAGCGGTTAGTTCCCGCCTCACCCATCCTCTGATTTTGGGGACCGATTGGCCTGCATTTAAGCATGTATTGGGGGGAACTGGGGAGGATGCGTCCTGCATTAGACTGGGGAAATGTGCGATGTGCGATGCTTTGGCAGGGGAGGCAGAGCCGGGGCCATCCTCGGCTGTTCCAAATCGGGATGACGAGGGAAGGGGAGGGCCTTCCGCCCCTCCACTTCGCAGGGAATTCCCTGACGTAGATTTCCCTTTGGAGCAGTCACGGGATGAGACCCTTAAGCACGCGTTTGACCAGGTGAAGACGATTGATGGTCAGCATCTCCAGCCGGACATCGCTCTCGCATACCCCTATTTTGCAATTATAAATGAGTGGTTGTACAGAGTGACGCAGGACACTCAAACAAAAGAAAATATTACTCAATTGTTGATTCCACGGAGCCTCCGGGAAATGTTATTCCAGGCGGCTCATTATAATCCCATGGCGGGTCATTTAGGAGAAAGAAAAACACTTCTCCGTTTAATAGCCCGTTTTTATTGGCCGGGCATTTCCGGCGACGTCCGCAGGTGGTGTGCGGCGTGCCGTGAATGCCAGCTGGTAAACCCACCGGCCACCCCAAAAGCGCCATTGCGCCCTCTTCCGTTAATCGAGGTCCCCTTCGAAAGAATTGGAATGGACCTCGTCGGGTCATTAGAACGGACAGCACGGGGACATCGTTTTGTGTTAGTCTTAGTGGATTACAACACTCGATATCCGGAAGCAGTGCCTCTAAGCAATATCTCTGCATGTAGTGTTGCTGGGGCACTCTTCAAAATAATCTCCCCGGTGGGGATTCCAAAAGAAATCCTCACCGATCAAGGCACAACATTTATGTCACGCACACTTCGTGAACTTTACGATCTATTGGGCATTAAATCAATTCGCACTAGCGTGTATCATCCGCAGATGGATGGCCTAGTGGAACGATTTAATAAAACGCTCAAGAATATGATTCGTAAATTCGTACATGAAGACGCTAGGAATTGGGATAAATGGCTTGACCCCCTGTTATTTGCAGTACGAGAGGTCCCGCAAGCCTCCACGGGATTTTCCCCGTTTGAGCTGCTGTATGGGCGTTGCCCGCGCGGAGTGCTAGATGTCATCCGTGAAGCTTGGGAGGAAGGTCCTTCGAATAGTAAAAATGAAATTCAGTACGTTCTTGATCTTCGAGCAAAACTCCACACACTGGGGAAACTAACACAGGAGAATTTGCTCCAGGCTCAAGCACGCCAATGCCGGCTGTATGACAGGGGTACTCAGCTAAGGGAATTTGCACCGGGAGACAAAGTTCTTGTATTACTCCCCACATCGAGCTCCAAATTACTCGCCAAGTGGCAAGGGCCCTTTGAGGTCACATGACGAGTGGGGGAGCTCGATTATGAGGTTAAGCGAACCGATAGGGGGGACGCGCGTCAAATATACCAGCTCAATCTCCTTAAATTATGGAGGGAGGCGGTCCCTGTGTCATTGGCTACGGTGGTTCCAGAGAGGGCGGAGCTCGGACCAGAGGTAAATCCAAAGTCCGATTACAATGCCCCGGTCATTTGTGGAGACCACCTCTCCCCGTGCCAACGTTCAGAGGTTGCCAAGTTGCAAAACGAGTTTGCAGACGTGTTTTCTCCTCTACCGGGTCGTACGAACATCATCGAACACCACATCGAGACCGAGCCGGGGGTGGTGGTTCATAGCCGCCCTTATCGCCTTCCCGAGCATAAAAAGAAAATTGTCCAGGACGAATTGGATGCGATGCTCGATATGGGGGTAATAGAGGAGTCCCACAGCGACTGGTCTAGCCCGGTCGTTCTTGTTCCCAAGAGTGACGGATCTGTCCGGTTCTGTGTGGACTATCGAAAAGTCAACGCGGTGTCTAAGTTTGACGCGTACCCAATGCCTCGGGTTGATGAACTGCTCGATCGGTTAGGTACTGCTCGCTTTTATTCGACATTGGATTTAACAAAGGGTTATTGGCAGATCCCCTTGACACCAATTTCCCGTGAGAAAACCGCCTTCACCACGCCGTTCGGATTACACCAATTTGTGACACTTCCGTTCGGTTTGTTTGGGGCTCCAGCCACATTCCAGCGTCTGATGGACCGTATCCTCCGCCCGCACTCCGCTTATGCCGCTGCCTATTTAGATGATATCATTATCTATAGTAATGACTGGCAGCGGCATATACAACACCTGAGGGCGGTCTTGAAGTCGCTGCGGCGGTCGGGGCTCACAGCAAACTCCAAGAAGTGCGCGATTGGGCGTGTGGAGGTACGGTATCTGGGGTTCCACTTGGGTCATGGCCAGGTGCGGCCCCAAATTGACAAGACCGCGGCGATTGCGACTTGCCCTAGACCTAAGACCAAAATGGGGGTGAGGCAGTTCCTGGGGCTGGCTGGCTATTATAGAAGATTCGTGCCTAATTATTCGGATGTCACCAGCCCGCTGACTGACCTCACTAAAAAGGGGGCTCCAGATCCGGTCCAATGGTCGGAGCAGTGCCAACAGGCATTTACACAAATCAAAGCCGCACTCTGTGGAGGGCCGCTCTTATATTCTCCTAACTTCTCTCTCCCTTTCTTATTGCAGACAGACTCTTCAGACAGAGGGCTGGGGGCCGTACTCTCGCAGGTGGTGGAGGGGGAGGAGCGCCCTGTGCTGTACATCAGCAGGAAGCTCTCCTTGAGGGAAACGAAGTACAGCACTGTGGAAAAGGAGTGTCTGGCCATCAAGTGGGCGGTCCTCACGCTCCGCTACTACCTGCTGGGTCGGGCCTTCACTCTCTGCTCTGATCATGCCCCACTGCAGTGGCTCCACCGCATGAAGGATACTAACGCCCAGATCACCCGTTGGTATCTGGCTCTCCAGCCTTTTAAGTTCGAGGTGGTCCACAGACCGGGGGTGCAGATGGCTGTCGCCGACTTCCTTTCCAGAAATGGGGGGGGAGTGGTAGACAGGCCGGATAGCGCCCCGGCCTGAGTCGGGCGGCGGGGGTATGTGGCAGTGGGGGCGTGGTCAAGCGCCCGTCCGGAGAGGGAAAGCGGTAAGGGCGCTTGCACCTGAGCTAAATTATGTCTACCTGTCTCTAATTTCAGTGAG
This sequence comes from Moxostoma hubbsi, assembly GCA_032164185.1. Taxonomy (NCBI): domain Eukaryota; kingdom Metazoa; phylum Chordata; class Actinopteri; order Cypriniformes; family Catostomidae; genus Moxostoma; species Moxostoma hubbsi. Next base: position 27,164,383 of record JAVLUX010000002.1, on the reverse strand, counting down.
CACGGGGAGACCGGCATAAAAGAGCTTCACGACCTCCAAGAGAGCTAGTCAGTCCAGTGTTGGCAATACCGAGAGAGAGACCGCAAATTGTTATATGTAAAAGACTGTATGTTAGTGGAGTTTACGTTTATCTTCTACCCCTTTGTGTGTTCATAATTTGGAATTAAAACCCTTACCTCTGAGTCGATCCCCGTTCCCGTGTCCTCCTTCCCGTCCTGTGAACCCAAACTGTGTTACACAGACAGTTAAAGTGACAGTAATTAAAGTGCAACTCAGGACATGTGTGTGTGTCAAACCAGTCTCTGAATATTGAGGAGTCTGATGGCTTGGGGGAAGAAGCTGTTACACAGTCTGGCCGTGAGGGCCCGAATGCTTCGGTACCTCTTGCCAGACGGCAGGAGGGTGAAGAGTTTGTGTGAGGGGTGTGTGGGGTCGTTCACAATGCTGTTGGCTTTGCAGATGCAGTGTTTTTCGTAAATGTCTTTGATGGAGGGAAGAGAGACCCCGATGATCTTCTCAGCTGTCCTCACTATCCTCTGCAGGGCTTTGCGGTCTGAAACGGTGCAAGTCCCAAACTAGGCAGTGATGCAGCTGCTCAGGATGCTCTCAATAGTCCCTCTATAGAATGTAGTGAGGATGGGGGGTGGGAGATGTGCTTTCCTCAGCCTTCGCAGAAAGGAGAGATGCTGCTGGGCTTTCTTGGTAACAGAGCTGGTGTTGAGGGACCAGGTGAGGTTCTCAGCCAGGTGAACACCAAGGAATTTGGTGCTCTTGACGATCTCCACAGAGGAGCCGTCGATGTTCAGCGGAGAGCGTTCGCCCTGTGCTCTCCTAAAGTCAACAACCATCTCTTTTGTTTTGTCAATATTCAGGGACAGGTTGTTGGTTATACACCAGTCTGTTAGCTGCTGCACCTCCTCTCTGTATGCTGACTCATATCGTTTTTGCTGATGAGACCCACCACGGTCGTGTCTTCGGCGAACTTGATGATGTGGTTCGAGCTGTGCATTGCTGCACAGTCGTGAGTCAGCAGAGTGAACAGCAGTGGACTGAGCACACAGCCCTGGGGGGCTCCAGTGCTCAGTGTGGTGGTGGTGGAGATGCTGTTCCCAATCCTGATTGATTCAGCTCTCCCAGTCAGAAAGTCCAGGATCCAGTTGCAGAGGGAGGTGTCCAGGCCCAGCAGGTTCAGCTTTCCAATCAGGTGCTGGGGAATGATTGTGTTGAATGCTGAGCTGAAGTCTATAAACAGCATTTGAACGTATGAGTCCTTTTTTTCCAGGTGGGTGAGGGCCAGATGGAGGGTGCTGGAGATGGCGTTGTCTGTAGAGCGGTTTGGACGATACGCAAACTGCAGTGGGTCTGGGGGGGGGGGGGGGGGGTCACCTGGGTCTTAATGTGCCTCATGATGAGCCTCTCGAAGCACTTCATGATGATGGGTGTGAGTGCGACGGGATGGTAGATGTTGAGGCAGGACACTGAAGACTTATTTGGCATGGGGACGATGGTGGTCACCTTGAAGCACGTTGGAACGACGGCGCTGCTCAGAGAGATGTTGAAGATGTCGGTATATACATCTGCCAGCTGGTCTGCACATCCTCTGAGCACTCTGCCAGGAATGTTGTCTGGTCCAGCAGCCTTCCGTGGGTTGACTCTACGTAGAGTTTTCCTCACATAAGCCGTGGTAAGACAGAGCATCTGGTCGTTGGGAGGAGGGGTGGTCTTCCTCACCACTATGTCATTCTGCACTTCAAACCGAGCGTAGAAGTCATTCAGCGCATCTGGAAGGGAGGCATCTTTGTCACAGCCAACTGATGTTGTCCTGTAGTTGGTGATGGCCTGGATGCCCTGCCACATGCGCCGCGTGTCACTGCTGTCCTGGAAGTGACTGTGGATTCTCTGGGCGTGTGCGCGCTTTGCCTCTCTGATGGCCCGGGACAGTTTGGCCCTCGCTGTTCTTAGGGCTGCCTTGTCGCCTGCTCTGAAGGCAGAGTCTCGGGTCCTCAGCAGCGTGCGCACCTCCGCAGACATCCACGGCTTCTGATTGGAGTGTGTGGTGATGGTCTTGGAGAAAGTGACATCATCAATGCACTTGCTGATGTAGCTGGTCACTGATGCTGTGTATTCCTCCAAGTTGGTAGAGTCGCCATATGTTGCAGCCTCTCTGAACATGTGCCAGTCAGTACACTCAAAACAGTCCTGAAGAGCAGAGATGGTTCCTGCTGGCCAGGTTTTTACCTGCTTCTGTGCGTCTGACGAGCGGTCTGTATGCTGGAATTAGCATAACAGAGATGTGGTCTGAGTAGCCGAGGTGGGGCGGGCCTCCACCTGGTACGCGCCTGGGATGTTTGTGCAAACAAGATCAAGCGTGTTCGCCCCTCTCGTTGCAAAGTCCACATATTGATGGAATTTAGGGAGCACTGTTTTGAGATTCGCATTGTTGAAATCTCCGGCGACAGTAGTAATTAGCACTTGCTGAGAAGTTACATCTCACAATTTGACTGCAAATGCTACATCCAAAACACTGGAAAAGCCCACTGATAATGTTAGGGTCGTATCATCACAGACATTATTTTTGGTTAATTTGAGGGAAACCGCACAATGCAGGGCAGTTCTTCATGCAGCTCATGCACCTAAATCCCTGATGCGTCCGTGTGCATCTCACAGCAGCTGTTTCTGGAAGATAAAACAGATTATAAAAATTGATAGTAGCTTGAGTGGCAGCCGCGTTGGTCTGCAATTAGTTTGAAATCAGTTTGAAACCAACTAAAGAAAATTTCTGCAAAAACTGTAAAAAGAGAGTAATCATTTTGAGTCATAATTGTCCTTCAAAAGTGTCAGAGATGTAGGCTAAAAAAAGACATGCAAAAGTTATCTGGTGGTTTACAATAAAATTAAATAAAAATCTTAAATAATAATGTCATAACCAAATAAATTAATCTTGTAACATGAAGTTTAGTTTCATACACAAACTGTGTCATTATATAATACATTTATTTTAAAATTTATAATTAAATTAGAAAAAAAACATTTCACTGCCCAAAATATCCTAATATTTTATTGTGCATGGTTGAATGTTGTGAATGGTTGACAAATGCTCTAGAAGAATGTATTTTAAGCAGCTCGTCAATGCTTTGAAAATAGTCAATCAATAATACATAGGTGCTGTTTATCTGTTTAGTGTTGCTGTCTGCTTTAGCAATAATGCTTTCCCCCCGACTATTTAAAAATTGCAAAGTTAATTCATCAAGCTATTATGGACCAGTTCAAACTGACAATACTGAGTGGACCACAAGATACTACAGAAGAATGTGTAGATACGTTACTTGATTTTACATTTTAACCACGATGAAACCGCAATGCAAACACCGTCTTGGCTGCACAAACCCCACAAGCAATATTACCTGTTGTCAGATTTCGTGTTGTGTTAAACTACCTCGTTTAGTTTCTAATACATTGGACACATCCCTGTCTTTTATGTTTTTGTCGTGCCAGCCACCTCGGTAGTCGATGTTATACAGTATTCTCTGTAGTAACATTCAAACTTACTTGTTGACTGATGAGTGTGCCTGTGCATACATGTGTGTGGTTTGTTTGCTTAAACACAGTGAAACAACTCTGGCTATGACTGACTTCAGGGGCTATTACATCTGCTTGCAGACAGAGATGTGTTCATTAATTTCTGTTTTATTTATTTATTTTTTCATTGCATCATAAATGTCATGGACTTGGCTGGACTCGACAAAGCATACAGAGTCCCAAAGGCTCGAGTCCGAGTCAAGTCCAAGTAAAAATGCATCCAAGTCTGTGACAAGTCCAAGTCCAAACTCGAGTATTCTAACTCTATGTTTTATGTAATGTTCTTTCATTCCAGGACCATACACCTTTGTCTGGCTTCCAAAACAGACCTTTCTAAACCTCTGTGAAGGTGAGGTGTATGTGGTCACAGGCTAGAGCCACGGCATGGAGTGCTTTCACATGCATACAGCTGAAAGTCACCCAGGGGATCGATCGGGAGGTGGTGAAAGAGAGGAGCAGAGAGATGAGAATTGCATTGCCCTGCATACGGCATGGGTTTCTGAGCTTTTAGGTGGCAGTTAGGTGCAATGAATGTACAAGGGGACAAGGGGAATGCAAAGACAGGAAACCAGACAACATAAAATCACCTTTAATAGAAGACTGTACAGATTCATTTTTTCCCTCTTAGGCCTGTAAAGATGACAGATTATTTTCCCTATTAGCCCTATTATCAACTGTGCCACTTCTTCAGAGGCAATCAGTCAACAGCAGCAGTGCATGTCATTACAGCTGTGTGTTGATGGACTTCCGACAAACATCAATCAATCTGGTGAAGACTCTGACCTGCGGACAGAGCCATTTCTAAAAAAAAAAAAAGTCCTTTTTTGGGGAATGTCTTTGCAATTTTTTTCTAGGATTATAGGATTTTAATTACTGAAATAGTCACAGAGAAAACAGCACATTGTTAATTGGCAGAATTCAAATAATAACTCATCAACCACCATCTGCCAGTCTGCATTAACATATTAATCTACATCTCAGGCTTAATTAACAATGTACTGAAAATGGTCGCCAAAATCCAGTGTTTGCCATTTAGATAAATTCTCGCGTCAGAGATAACAGAAAAGTTAAAAAGTTTAACTTGTTTAAAATAATGCAAGACAATGTCCCTGAATACAGCCCCAACAGCACCTGTACTGTGACTGCTCTATGACTGGTATAGATGTAATTATATCATCTCTCTGCTGTTTTCTGTTTAAATGAATCAAACTAAAGCATGTTCCACATTCAGTCACTCAGTCAAATGACGGAGTAGGTCAATTTAGAGGGTTGCAGACTTAAATGATTCGGTCACCCAAAATTGAGAATTCTCTCATGATATACTCACCCTCATGCCATCCCAGATGTGTAAGACTTTCTTTCTTCTGCAAAACACAAATTAAGGTTTTTAGAAGAATATTTCAGCTCTGTGGGTCCATACAATGCAAGTAAATGGGTGCCAACTTTTGAAGCTCCAAAAAGTGAATATAACATAATTTAATTATCCATATGATAGTGGTCTAATTTATGTCTTCTGAAGCGAAATGCTAGGTGATTGTAAGAAATAGATCGATTTGCCTCCTTTATTTATTTAAAACTTTTTTAACTAAAAATGTTTGCTTCCGGCCAGCTTGAGGTCTGTACATGGACGAGGGTGGTGTTCAAACTACACACATGCAGCATTTTGCTTCAGAAGACATTAATTAGACCACTGATAGCATCATAAAAATAATCCATACGATTTATGTACTTTTTGGAGCTTCAAAAAGTAGGTACGCATTCACTTGTATGGACCAAAAGAGCTGACATTTTCTTCTAAAAATTTTCATTTGTGTTGTGAGGAAGAAAGTCAAACACATCTGAGATGGCATAAGGGTGAGTCAATTATCAGAGAATTAAAATTTATGGATGAACTTTCCCTTTAAGGTAAAACTGGAAAAACAGGCCCACCAAAACAGTTTTCTTTCATAAGGTAGATTGTCCTTTACAGCTTAATAGCTTAGGAACAAACTGTAATACATTTGCGCATACCAGCAGAAAGGAGATTCACAGCAGACAACATAAATAACACAGATCTATGAAAATAAGTGAAGGAGGATTGAGGGGAGAGATAAGAGTGGGCATAAACATGATGCGTGACTTTAAAGGGGTCATATCATAAATATTTTATTGTTTAATTTTTATCCCCCCCAAGGTCCCTTGGTCAAGTTAGTTTTGCATGATCAGTTTCCACCCTAATGCTCCTGTTCTTGACTTTCTGTGTGAAATATATGAGTAACAATGCTTAAACTGGTTGATACTGTCAAGTCCAATAAAGTTGGCATTGCCAAATCCTTCAATAATAGCCTATTTGCAAAGCCTGTATTACATTGTGACAGGTTCTCTAAGCAATCCACAGTGAGTGAAATGTGCCATACAAGCTGTTTAGGTCGGAGTGAAATGATCTGGAACCATCGTAAAAATAAACTTCAGCCACTTGTTTCAAATATTGGGAACGTTTGTTACACTGTTTGAATGATTTGGACAAAAAATCTAATTGGGATTATTTTGAAAAATATTACAATTTAAACGATATGATTACTAACATAAAAAAATCTAGTAGTGTTTCCTTTTGATCAAAATTAAGACATGGGAAAACATGTCCTACTGCCAATAGAAATACTTTTTAAGAAAGGGTGTTCACAACTGACTCTTGAAACATAGAGGGGAAATAATCAACATCATCTTCACATTACATCTGTTCACCAAGTACCTGTTTTTGATGACTTCGTGATAGGACCACTTTTCATCATTACTTTTGGAACCCAGTAAAAAGCTAGTAAATTATTATGATATTACATTATTGTATAATATTAACAACAACATCTAGCGTTCTTCCACTCTTCTGTACACAAAAACCTGGTGTTATGAGTTTACATTAGAATTGGATGGTAACTTTTAGCGGCCAAGCATATTTGGAATCATTCAAATTTGCAATTAGTGAATCAATTAATTTAACGCAGTCAACTCATATGTCTCATGCGTGCATTGAGCATGTAATAAACTAAAAAAGAACAGTGCTGCACACATAAAGTTAACGCAATGAGCAGTGCATGCAGAGTATGTATTTATTTCATTAAAACACAGCTTTTGCTTCTTAATGATCAATTTTACTTCAATAAATCGTTCAGATCTACTATTCAGAGCCACTTGTGCTAAAATGCCAGCTGATAGTAACTCACTTTGAGGCTTAAAAAAAGCACCCAATATACCATAAAGGTAATTCATGTGGCTTGTATGTCATATTACAAGCCATTTGAAGGCATATGATATATTGTAAAAAAAAAAAAGACATCCTGTAAAATTTACGATAAATAACTGGCAGCTGTGGTTGCCAGAAATTCACTGAAAAAAAATATAGTAACCAAAACACTATGTTTTAATGCAATAAACATTAACGACAACATCAAATATAACACAGAACACCCCAATGTACATAATTGATATTAGATTTTAAAAATAAGAAGAAACTATTCCCATAAAATAAATATTCCCATAAAATATAATGAAATGTAATGAGTCATGCAGGAAATTCTGGGAATGCCAGATTATTGTTTTTAACTGTAATTTTAACAATATTTTACTGTAAAAATTACATTCTCTTGTTAAACATAATACATATTTCTACCATAAATTATACGGAAATTTTTTTTTTTGTTGTTTTACAGTCTTTTACCATTAAAATTAGTAAATACACATAAATGTATTATTCCACTGTGAGCAAGCTTCTCTCATGCACTCATAAATGCACAACAGATGTCTAGATTTTTCACTGGTTTTACTTGGAATATGAGGCAGTGCATTAACTAATTTTATGATACTTTTGAGAGCTTTTTTAAACTTTGAAGTAAGTCAGTTCAACTGCCATACTAACAAGACGGCCCAAGATTAAAAAAAAAATTGTGTACAGCATGAGAAAGTAAGTTATATGGCTTTGGAATAATTTTGGGGTGAATTTAACCTCTTACTATTTACTAGTCTTTCTATACTCTAATAATTGAATAAATATTCAAACTGAATAATTTAAATGTTTAGGAATTACAGTATCTAGCCTGGGTGGGCAGGTTGCTGAATAGGAAACACTGATGTGTAAATGTGGGCATTCATGTGATAATGCATTGATTATTCACAGATCATGTATTTCAGACTGAGTTGTTTTTGAACTGAGTTGAGAAATTGCTTACAGCACAACTCTTTCATTGCACAAGATACATTTTTTTTATATTTGTGTTTGTGTGTGTTTATTTCTATTATATATTTTTTAATTTTATTATATTATATGTATTTTTTTAACAGTCTTTGTATTACAAATGGACCAACTGCTAAACAAAACAAAGGCCAAAAACAGGCTGCAAGCCATTTAAATAAATTCTGTTTAACCAACACAAGAGCAGACAAGCCTGAACAAACATATTAGAAATGAGTTTCCCCTGTGACAGGTTTCATGCTATCGGTAATCAAAGCAAGCCATGCATGTTCCGTCGGCTGCCATCAATTTATGGATTCCATTAGAGTGCTTTGTTGAAGCCATTTTGGCCTACTAATGCCAGATTGCCTAGAGTGCGGGTATGTTTGGACAGCTATGATTGTATGTACAGCCTTGAAATGACAGCTCAAGTGTCCTGACATAATCCAATGGTGTTATTTCCACTATGCTCATCAAAATATTATGGCCTGACTACCCGAGTATTTTTCTAGACACGTTCAGATCCCCAACCACCTCTCTCTCCAAATACCATTTCTATCTCTCTCGCCATCTTTTCTTCAGTGGTGGGAGGTCTGCCCTGCACAGCTGTCACTCATTTGGCTTTATGCACTAAATGTTCCATGTGTGAGACAGTTATTTACAGAATAAAGAACAATGGTCAAGCAGCCTTTTTGAGTTATAGCATATGATTAAATATTATCTGTCTTTTTGTGAGAGTTCATCAAAAATACCATTTGTAAAGGGCTAGATAAAAAAAGAGGAAATGCAATTTTCTGTCCCTACATGGAGCCTTTCTAAAAACCTCTGGTGTTGACTTTCATTCTGAAGCATGTAATTCTTGTTCCTAGTTTTTCTCTCTGTTGATGTGGGGGTCAGACAGTTGAGTTAGGAGGGGAGTAGAAATAAAGAGAGAGAAAAAAGGTTTAGCTCTGACAGTCATTGTCTGTGTGGCACTTCAGACCACTTCAGCTCAAAAAGCTTAACCTGTGAACCTTTTCACCAAAGTGCATTCAACTGATCACAATGTATAGTCAGGACATTAATAACATGAAAAATTACTATTACAATAAAAAAATACAAATTGTTCAGAAATTCTTAAACTACTTCAAACAGTTCTCATAAAAAAAATCCTCGGTGTGCAGAAATGACAGCTTTGCAGATCCTTGGCATTCTAGCTGTCAGCTTGTCCAGATACTCAGGTGACATTTCACCCCACACTTCCTGTAGCACTTGCCATAAATGCAGCTGTCTTGTTGGGCACTTCTCACACACCTTACAGTCTAGCTGATCACACAAAAACTCAATGGGGTTAAGATGCATAACACTCTTTTCCAATTATCTGTTTTCCAATGTCAGTGTTATTTGCCCACTCTAACATTTTCTTTTTGATTTTCTGTTTCAAAAGTGGCTTTTTCTTTGCAGTTCTTCCCATAAGGCCTGCACCCCTGAGTCTTCTCTTTACTGTTAGACATGATACTGGTGTTGAGCAGATAGAATTCAATGAAGCTGTCAGCTGACATGTGAGGTGTCTGTTTCTGAAACTAGACTCTGATGTACTTAACATCTTGTTTAGTTGTACATCTGGCCTTCCACATCTCTTTCTTTCCTTGTTAGAGCCAGTTGTCCTGTGTCTTTGAAGACCATAGTGTACACCTTTGTATGAAAGCTTAAGCTGTTTCTTTTTTTGCCATTTTTGACCTAATATTGACCTTAAGACATGCCAGACTTTTAAATACTGTGGCAACTCAAAAACAAACATAAATACAATGTTAAGCTTAATTTAATGAATCAAATAGCTTTCAGCAGTGTTTGATATAATATGTGATTTTCTAGTACCAAATTAGCAATTTAGCATAATTACTCAAGGATAAGTTGTTGGAGTGATGGCTGCTGGATATGGGGGCTGTCCAGATTTGATAAAAAATTACTTTTTTCAAATAGTACTGTCATCAGTAATCAGTAATGACTATACTTTGTGATCAGTTGAATGCCACTTTGCTGAATTAAAGTACCCATTTCCTTACAAAACAGCAAAATCTGTACATTATTCCACCAGTGAAAGTGAGAGAGAATGAGCAAGCAGGTGGAGATAAATTCAGATTGTTCCCCAGCTGTGCATGAGAATTCCTCTATTTCTAGACCTGCATTTGTTACTCTCTCTCTCTCTCTCTCTCTCTCTCTCTCTCTCTCTCTCTCTCTCTCTCTCTCTCTCTCTCTGTTTGTTTGTGTGTGGGCAGGTTTGGGTGGTTTACGAGGACAATTTTTTAAGTTACAAACTGGTAATTACAAGTGTATTATGGTATAAATGTGGTTTATGAGGAAATTTCTAGTGTCACCAAAATTCACCTAGCTTACAGAACGTGCTAAACTACATTTTTTTTTTTTTTATGGAACAATGCTGAAAGTTTTTTGCGAGGGTTAGGTTTAGGGGATAGAATCTAGTTTGTTCAGTAAAAAAATCATTAGGTCTATGAAGAGTCCTCATAAGGATAGCCGCACCAATGTGTATGTGGGTGGGTGGGTTTAGGTGGTTTACAAGGTCTTGTTTTTTGGTTACAAGCGTAATTATAAGAGTATTATGCTATAAATGTGGTTAGGACATTTCTAGTGTCCCCATAATTCAAACTGAGGGTTAGGTTTAGGGTTAGGGTTTGGGGATAGAATCTATAGTTCGTACAGTATAAAAATAATTATGTCTATGGAGTGTCCTCATAATGATAGCTGTACCAATGTATGTATGTGTGTGTGTGTGTGTGTGTGTGTGCGTGCGCATGTGTGAGTGTGTTGTAACCATGTTCTTCTTTATTTGAAAGCGTGTGTGGTTATTCCTCGCAAGCAGTATAACGTATTCACAGACTCTAGATAAACAACTAATGAAATCTCTCTCTGCCTCCTAATCTAAATACCAGAATGCACCTTGTGCACTTCAACAGACTCCTGGCAGAAAATCACCCTGCTACTCAGAGCGTTCCCATTACATCCCTCATTTTCTCTCTGCTTTGGCCTACACATCAAACAACTTAGCACTACTACCAGCACTGTCAAAACAAAGATTCTTTAGGGATAGTTGAAAATTGACTGTTGCTAGTGTTGTTTTTTGCATATAACGATAGTTCAAAAAGCAATATTGCTGTCATTAATTGGCAAAAATTATAAATCAGTCAATTTCTACTCTTAATGCCCTCCAAAACAACATAGTAACAGTATTTTATGGGTGCCGCAATCAATACAGTGACAAATGTAAAATAAGTACCTTCAAGACTAATGGCCCGGTCCTCTGCTGAGGCCATAATAGAGCTGTAATTTTTGCCCGAGTGACAGGTAACATGCTTCTAAATCATTCATTCTCTTTCTCTCTCACTTCAGTTGTCTCATTTCTCCACCCCTGCAGTCTCCAGCCGAGTCCAAACCCAGTACCACTCTTGTTGTGCTGGAATTACTATTGGCAAATCGAGCCAGGCAGGATTAATTGTAATTCAAGGTCTATTACTGCAGCGCTTGCTTGCTTTTGCCGGATTGCCGGTTGGGCTCAGAAAGAATGACTTTTCTGAGAACTGCCCTGCTCTGAGATTGTTGATTAGCCTTTTGATGAAATTGGTAAATCAGTGGAGCTTGACTCATGGTGGCCCTCACAAAAGAAAAATAGAAAAGATTTCAGAAGTGTATATAGAGAACAAGAAGATGCAGAAATACAAAAAATAAATAAAAAAGAGAGAGAAAGAATGAAGAAAATGAGAGGGGAGAAGAAGTGAGAGGATTAGCAGATTTCATCAACTGTGGAGATGTGCTGCCCCCAAGAGGAAAGATGAAAATCAAAGGGATTGAAGCGAGGGAGACGTGGAGACACTCAGACAGATAAAAAGAGCATCAGAGAGAGAGAGAGAGAGAGAGTAAATATCAGTGTTGTTATTAGGTTTTGCATGCCTGCACTGATTTCCAGCTGCCTCACAGCCGGGGCTCTTGCGACTCTCTCAGCACTCATAAATGTCACACCTCGTACATGCCAGTGTGATTCAACACAGCCTATATTTACCTCCAAGAATGGCAGCACACACCACCACAGATCATCACTACAAAGGCTGCTGAAATTTATGAGAGAGGATTTGGACAATAAGCCTAGTTTTGAAAAAAAAAAAAAAAAGGAAAGAAGAAGACCCCATCCTACACCTCTACCTGCCAAACATAGAAATGCATTATGCAGATCTTAAGATCAGTTGCACCCGCACACACCAGCACACACTGTACAGTACATGAAGTCTCAGTTCAGGAAGCTGGTGAAGATGGAAAACAGGAAAACTGTTACACAAGTCTCTTATAATGAATATTAAAGAACATCAGAGAGGAAATGCAGTTATTTAGAGTGCATCACTGAGAACCAAAGAACAGATGTGGGTAGTAACTTAGTACATTTACTTGATTACATTTTTGGAAAGAATTTACTTTTGAGTATATTTAATGGTGAGTACTTTTTACTGTTTCTCAAGTAAATTTCGAATGACATTTTTTTAACTTTGTTTCAATGGGCGACGATCCTGTTGTTACATTACTGATTTTAATTTAATAAGTGTTAATAAATGTGTCATTACACTTAATGTACAGAGTTTACACTTAGTGTACAGCACTTATGATCTAAATAATTTAAAAAACAAAAATACTGTAACTATACTGAGCCAAGAATCCATTCAGGACTTAAAAATGCTACATTGGTCACGTTTTTCACATAATAATTACAAGAAACTGGTATCCAAACTTCTGTTCTAATGGATAGATTTGTCCAAATCTGACAAGCGTCCTTAAAGCGATTGTTCAGCCATAATGACTATTCTGTCATCATTTCCCCACCCTCATATTGTTCCAAACTTGTGTGACTATTTGTATTTTGTGGAACCCAAAAGACGTTATACAGAATTTTAAGACTGACAGTCTCAATCTCCATTCAATTTTAAAATATGGAGGGGAAAAAACAGGCCTTGAAAGTATATAAGGCTAAGGCTAACATTCTGTCTGATATCTCCTAATTGTATTGCATGGAAGAAAGAAAGTAATGTGATTTGAAACAACATGAGGGTGTATGACGACAACTGCCATTAATAATAATAAGAATCATTATTATTAGTAGTAGTGCTATTATGTAAACATTTTTAATGCGTATTATGTAATATATTGGGGTCAGGGCTGGACTGGTGATCTGGCATACCGGGCATTTTCCCAGTGGGCTGACGCACTTTGGGGCCGATCAGGGGCGGACTGGCCATGTGGAGAACCGAGTAGGCTGGTGGGTCGGCTGCGAAACTGGCTGAATGGGCCGCGATAAATTAAAATTACCCAACACGTTATGCAGAATGGACCACAAAACGGTGCCGCAATATGCAGAAAAGGACAGCGAACACCCCCGCTCAACAACTTTTGAGCCAGTATGTAAAATCCCGAGCTGATTTCTCTTCCCAGTCCAGCCCTGATTGGGGTGTAAACGTCCATTATGTGAAATGTGGAAGTAAAGAGTTACTCACTTTTATACTTTTAATTGGATACTCTCGTACTCTTACTCAAATAATTATTTACATTATTACTTTAAAAAAATTATTACTCAGTAGAAGTTAAAGGAATTGTACTTTTACTTGAGTAAAATTTTTGTTTTAGGCTTTTGGCTACTCTACCCACCAATGCCAAAGAAAAAGGCTTGGCAGGCACATACTGTAGTACACTTGAATTAAAGGCATAGTAGAATAAAATTCTGTTGCATATATATTAGGGGTGTAACAGTTCTCGGTAAAAACCCACGGTTCGGTAAGCATTGGCACCGTGTTTCACCTTAAGTTTACTGACGCATCTGGAGCACAGGTTTTTGCAAAGAAAATAAAGCATCAAATAGATACGCACAGTTACAACCTCCGCTAATGCACCTGGATCTGTAGATGTATACACTATGCCTGTTTTTCATGTAGGTCAACTTGATGACATCACTGTTCTGCAAGCATTGTGTGTAGTTAAAAATGGCAAGAGGAGAAAACGAAACACTGATAGTAAAGCCGCTTGTGTTATTCAGGTTTCCTGTCTTTTAACATGTTCATTTGCAGTCAATTACAATAGCGATGGTCAAAAAACTTTCACAAAACAGGCACTATTTGCTGTATACTGGTAATTACGCAGAAATCACCAGGAAAGATGCACGCAGCATCCAAAGAGCCGCAGATGAGCCATAACTGTGCAAACTCTCTTTCATTTTTAAGGATTATAATTCGGACAGGCATAAAACAATAACTAAAGCAATTGGGGTGTTCACTGTCAACTATGTGTTACCCTACTCTGAAAATGTGTGATTTCCGCATATGATTAAAACACTCAAGCTGCGTCACACCATCCCTTGCTCCGGCGTATCTTCGGTTCATGAGGGGGACCATCATGCGGACTTCGAGTTACCCACCTCCGAGCATTCCAGGCATGATAATAAATCATTGGAGGAATTACTCAAGGTGATTACTCGTGCGGTGTCCAGGCTTCAATTAGACTGCCCACACGAACAAGAGACCCCCAAACGCTCCAAGTTGGAGGACAGATTTCACAGATTTCCGTCCCTTCCTTTCTTTGATGACCTCCATGACGAGCTCTCTCGTTCATGGAGGAAATCTTATACTTCCCGTGTCTTCGTGCCCTCGACATTCAAATATCGTGGGGGCTGAGGCACGGGGGTATTCGGTGATGCCGCCGGTTGAAGAGATACTTGCAGGTTATCTCTCGCCTGGCTTGGCATCATCGTTAAAAAGACCCACTCTCTCCACAAAGCCGTGCAGGACCATCTAAACGCTTGCGGGGAAGGCTTATCAGGCATCAGGTCAGGCTGGTGCTGCCCTGCACAGTATGGCAGTGTTACAGGCGTACCAGGCTGATCTGCTGAAGGACCTGAGTGCAGGCACCATGGTCGATGAGGAGTCTTTCTCCGAGTTTCGTCGAGCCACGGATCTGTCTCTCCGCACGACCAAGCAGATGGCCTGCGCCATTGGCCGGTCTATGTCTGCTTTAGTCAGCGCGGAGAAACACTTATGGCTCAACCTGTCGGGCATCAGAGACAAGGAAAAAGTTTTCCTTCTCGATGCCCCGGTTTCGCCTTCTGGCTTATTTGGTGACGCTATGTATGTAGTTATCACCAGGTTCTAGGAGGTGAAAAATCACGAGGAAGCTATTCTATGCTATTCTGAGATGCGGGTTGGCGCTGTTTTGGCAACACGACAGAGATCTACACAATATTAGGCAGGTGATTTTAATGTTGTGGCTGATTGGTATCTCCACTTTTGGCAATTTTGAATTTTAACTATATATACTATATATATATATATATATATATATATATATATATATATATATATATATATATATATATATATACATAATGCGCCGAATGATCTCCATTGGCCTTAAGAAAAGAAGTTTCCATCAAAACTAAATATGTCCGTTATGTTTTGAAGAGCGACAACTAATTTCTCTCAGTTGTCCAGCTGAAGTGTAGTGAAGAGATTGTCTACATTGCGCTGGCTCTGTGATCTCTCTGACAACCAAAGCCATGTATGCATGCACATTGTCAGGTGGCTTTAAAAAGTACACTATACCAGCCATATACGGTTGCCAGATTTCCATCTTTGTGAAACCGCGAGTGATTCTAAATTATGCGTTGGCCCCAGAAAATGCATCTAGAAACCAAACTGTCAAATCAACATCCGGATTAAAAACCTAAGTGAAAGCTCAGATTATATCCAAAAATAAATTCTCTAGCTACTGATAACCCACCAACTGAGTTCTGGGAACACAAACTGTTAGAATTGATTCTGTAACTGAACTGGGCCATTGGAACCCTTGATTAGAAAACCATATATTTCCATGTTTGCTAACAAAAGTCCATGTAACTCCACTTAAAATATTGAACATTTCACTAACATAGCCTTGAAGGAAAACATAATGCTCTACTGCTGCATTAATTTATTCTATGTCCAAGAAATTAAGTTAATTTCTATGATGTCTATACATAAAAACATACCACTTAACTAAAACCTTATTTAGCAACCTGGGTGTCAGTGGCATTTGAAAAGAAAATTCTGGCATGCTGGCTGGCAGGTTGGCTGTTTTTGACAAATATTGGAGCAGACCCCTAGGGAGAAGCTCATAATTGTCTGGCTTGCACAGAAAGTATAATGGCTGGCTGTCTGCACACAGCATCTGTACAGGTGATGGGTCCACTCCTCAGGCCTAACATATATGTGTGTACACAAACTTGAGGCAATGCATCTCTCCAGGGAACACAAGCATACCGTCATACTGTGAAAGGCCACTCGTCACACTTGGTTGCTCTATGTGCTGTGATTTTTTATTTATGTCTCAAGGTATTTATTCCCTGCCCAGCATCTGAACCACACTCATTGCAGATTTAAAAGAATATTTCACCCAAAAAAATTCTGTCATTATATACTTACCCCAGTGTTGCTTCAAAACTGTATGACTTTCTTCTGTGGAGCGCAAAATATTTTTTCTTTAATCTTCTCACGTCTCCATAAAGGTAAAAAAAAACAAAAAAACAAAAAACAAACATGAAATGTAGCTGAGGAGACTCATGCACTATTTCCCCTATTTCCCAAGTCAACTGAAGCATTATGGTCTGAAGCAAACGGCACCAAAATCAAACATTATGACATGTCAATAACATCAAACCTTGTTGATTCTTCCTTGTCTTGTGACCAAATATCATGACTAGTGGTCGACTGATATGGGTTTTCTAATGGCCGATGCCGATATCCAGAGAGCAGGGTGGCCGATAGGCCGATACAATGCCGATATATCACACAATTTAATATAGTAAATAACATAAACAAAATAAACTCTTATTTGGCACTATATTTACTCAATTTCACACAAAACTTTGATATTTGCCTTTTAGCATTAAAAAGGAAAGTTAAAAGTGACAGGGAACTGCTGAGGAGAGGCTGATAGAATAGAGACAAATAAATGAGCGCTCCACAGGATGCTGGATCTGCTGAAGTTGTGAAGATGGATTATTACATCTGTTTAAACAAGATATGTGTATATAAGCAGATGCTATCTATGATATTAGTTTTATTGATATTTGCATTTTTATCCTTAGACAAGACAATTAAAAGTTACAGTGAACTGTTGAGCAGAGAGAGGGAGAATGAAACCTTAACATTATGAGCACTTTAACATTATGAGCTCAAACGCATCTGCTGATATATGAACCATTCAGGCTGTGTTGCACACAGGTCTATTATTATAGTAAAATTATGCACGTAACAACAAACGAACCGTGACTGGTTTAAATGTCTCAGTCGCTTCTCATGCAGGCACGCAATTTTCGGCGATTCGGATGACCGATATATCACTAAGTCCGATAAACCAGCCGATATTCTTACTTTTTTAATTATTGGCATTGGCCAAATTACATTTATGCATTTGGCAGATGTTTTTATCCAAAGCGACTTACAGTGCACTTATTACAGGGAAAATCCCCCCGGAGCAACCTGGAGTTAAGTGCCTTGCTCAAGGACACAATGGTGGTGGCTGTGGGGATCGAACCAGCGACCTTCTGATTACCAGTTATGTGCTTTAGCCCACTACACCACCACCACTCCATATTGGCCTCCATATTTTATTTGGGTGCTGTTTTGGGGATTTTAATTTATAATTTATTTGACAGTGAATAACATTTAAAATTTGTCTGTTCATCACACAAAGTGGAAAGACTTGGAAACCATAGCAGACTTATCTTACAGTGGTTTAATGGAGTGTGTGTGTGTGTGTGTGTGTGTGTGTGTGTGTGTGTGTTTTCTTTTGTTTTTTGTAATTTGTGGAGCTTGACAGCCCGGAGTGACAATTAATTTTCTTTTTTCTTTCTTTTTGTATTCCACAGAAGAAAGTCAGTCATAAAGGTTTGAACTGACATGAGGGTGAGTAAATAATTGGTGAACTATTCCTTCAAAGATTTTGCTTTCCCTTGCACTTCATCCTCTCTGCATGGATCTCTGATGGAAGCAGGAGTCTCTTTGGTTGAGGGAGATCAGTGAGTGGCCGATTCAGTCGACTTGAAACATGTCAGACCTTCATCAGTGAAAAGACTCTGAAAAAGGGCCTGCTGGGGAAGATTGGCCCCATACTGAGGGCCCACCCTCTCAGGATGAACTGGAGCCCAGCAGGAGGCAGCCTTTCAAGAGGAACTGTGTATGATAAGTACAGAAGGGACCCTATCTCAGAGAGGGTCCTACACAGTTTCCCCTGAGGAGGGTGCTATGACGGAACAGACATCCCCTCCTATCAACGGCTCATCTATCAAGATGGGGGGACAACAGGGGGATTCATTAGTGACTGACAAGTAAGAGTCATGTGTTTTGTAGCAGAATTTGCATCACAGCATAGCAATACCCACAACAATATTTCAAGTGGTTGAATGTGGCCTGTTGCTATGCCAATCACCCTCATATGATGATACATACGAAATGCTCCATCAGGTCTCCTCTGCTGCAAACTAGGGCTGCAATGCAATATTTCTCTACAAGAACAACTGATCCTTAGATAAAACATTTCTAATAGATGAATCAAGCCTTTTTAGGATATGGACATCTTTGATTATGAATCATGATCAAAAATTCTGGTTGATGAGAATATTGGAACAGATACATGGTAGAAACGTCTCTCTTTTTATAATAATATTCTCATTGATCATTTTCATATATCAGATAATAAGTTTCATCCCTTTGCATCATCCAAATGGAGCCACCATTTTTATCTCCCTCTAGCATCACAATAATTTAATTTAAAATTATACCATTTTAGAATTGAAATTGATCTAAGAATGAATGGCTATTATAAACCGCAAAACCTTTTTTAGTAATCTTCACTCACATTGTACTATTGATTTCTGAGTATATTAAGACAAATTAGTGAGGTGACTGAGATTTAGACTGATGCATTGAGGGAAATTGAGTGTTTGTTTTCCCCCCATTCAGGCCCCCTTTATGTGATGTTGGGGGCAACAGAATCTGTTATCACAAACCCTAGAGGAACAAACTTCGGAACAATCAGCATATGGCCCAGTCTTCAGCTCCTCATCTCTTCCTGTTTGGACACTCCAAGCACAGTCTAACAAAATCAATAGCAAATGATGTGCAATGAAGAATATGGAACAGTAGATTTGTTGAGGGTAATTTGTGGAAAGTGAGGAGAGATCAAGGTTAAAATATACTGCTTTATATTTGCAAGAGCTTGTTCTGGGCTCACCTCCTTCAACATTGCGTGACTGTGTGAGGTACAAGTCAATTGTGGAAAGCTTAGCCTAATTGTCTCTTAATCCAAGTTCTCCACAACAGGCCGTAGTTTCCCTCACTTCACTTCCCCCCATAAAGTTGGACCATTAACCCTCATTAAAATCAAGAGATAAGTAGGCAAGAAGGCTAAATGTTTTATTTCATAGCTTTAAAAAAAAACATCTGCTGATCTTTTGCAAACAAGAAAGAGGGTACATCAACAATTAAGGAATAGTACACCAAAAATGAAAAATCTGTCATTATTTACTTCCAAACCAGTATGATTTTTATATATTTTGTATAACACAAAAGGAGGAATTTTAAAACACTTTAAAAAGCTTTTCAAGGAGAGATATGGTGGAAGTCAATATTTTTGACAGTAAAATGTATTAGGTTTTGTTAAGAAACAAGCCAAAACAAATCGTATTTCTTCAGAAGACTTTGAGGATACAAGTTGTATGGACTACTTTTGCACACTGCAAAAAATGATTTTCAAGACAAGAATTTTTGTCTTTGTGGAGCAGAGGGGGGCGGGGCCGGGCCGGGCTGGAATGTTGCACGCCCAGTCCCCAATCGGCCTGATGGGACGCACGAGGGATAAAGGCGGCCGGTGACGACGGTTCGAGAGAGAGAGAAAATTACGGGCGGCTGCCCTGTATGTGTTTATGTTTGAGCGTTTTTTTTTAAGTTTGTTATTAAATATTATTCATATTGACAAGCCGGTTCTTGCCTCCTCCTTGCCCATCTTAACCCCCTTACAGTCTTGTTTTCCAGTAAAAATATCTAAACATTCTTAAAATGTGATTTATTTACTGACAAGCAAACTGGCAAAAGATTTTAAGTCTTGTTTTGAGAGAAATCTAATTAAATTAAGTGAACTTTATACTTCAAACAAGAAAAATAACCTTAATTCAAAGGGAAACAAGTGTATTTTGCTTACCCCATTGGCAGATTATTTTTTTCTTGTTTAAGTATAAAATTCTTTATATTTTATACTTTTATACATTCCTTCCTCTCTACTCAGGTTGCAAGGTTATCAAGGACAGCTGTATCTGCATGAAAGGCCACACTACAGATTTCATCTCATGCCTAGTTGTCTCTGCAGCTTGGTATTAGACTGAAGGCCACTTCCATTAAGAAAGCTTTGTCTACAAGCCAATGCCATTTAATTTGTCAGTTTCACTGTGAAAGTGCCTGTGATATATCATCTCCCATTGCCTTCCTGATAACAAGAATGGAAACAAAGCACTTTCACTGCACCACTTCCCAGAAGCCTTGGCATGGACCAATAATAGAAGCGGGATATGAAGCCCATACAAACAGTGCAATGAACTCACTGTAGGAGGGGGCATCTTAATAGATGTCTTCTTAACTTAAGCAATCTACTTAAAAAAAAAATCCAAAATAAACAATGCTAGATAGAGTTAAGAATTGATCAGTTTCCACAAGACATACAGTTTTGAAGCTCATCAAATCATGGTTAGCTTGACAAGCGTAACGATAGATCTGTGCTGACTGGCCTACTATTTAAATCTAAGGCTATTTAATGAGATAAATTTCTACAGTAAGTAAATCATCACAAAGTAACACTTAGCCTTAACCTATGAAGTTTTACAGTTCTTTACCAGATGAACCAGATTTATTTTCATCAAACATTATTTGCTTAATCAGCAAGTAATATTCCGTGACTGCTTTTTTCTTTGATACTATTAGGTCCCTGTGTGAAGCCAGTCTCCAGGGAGCTGACTCCTCCTTTCTCTTTTGTGAGAAAATGGCTAAGAGCATGTCTTCATTATTTTTTGTGAGACAACTCCAGACTGAATCTATCGATTTTCTCCCTTTTTTCATATTTCAGTCAAAATGGAGAACATTCAACACATACCAAGTAATTTTCCAAGGATCTTCAATATAAAAAATTCTGCCTTCTTCGGACAGCAACATCTCTTGAAGCAGAGGTTAAATACCAATGTTTGCCATTAATTACCTTGACTGGCAAAACTATTTGTATAAATAATAATAAATAAATTGTCACACATTATACATACATTTCTGCATATATACAGTGAAATTATTTATTTTTCACATATCCCAGCTAAGCTGGGGTCAGAGTGCAGGGTCAGCCATGATTTGCGCCCCTGGAGCAGATAGGATCAAGGGCCTTGCTCAAGGGTCACAGAGTGGTGTCTTGGCGGTGCTGGGGCTTGAACCTCCGACCTTCTGGTCAGTAACCCAGAGCCTTAACCGCTGAGCCACCACTGCCCTAAATACTTCTCATAATAACATAAAAGTTCCCTTTACAAAAAGCTTCACTTATGATGCTGCGCTGAGAAAAGCACATTGGGAACATCTATAGGTGTGACAAGCTGTGAATATGTGTGCGGAATTTATAGCCTCTGCAGGTGTAATCATTGGACACACCTGGGGCAGGACTATAAATAGATATATCACAGGAGCATCGTCAGATCTTTTGTCTTCAGATCACTCTGTGTTTGTGTGCTATCACGAGCCTGTCAAACTTTATTTCCTCTGCTAGGAGTTAGAATTTGTTAGGCACAGAAGACCTTTCTGTTTTTCTCTTCTTTCAAAAAAAAGGGGGAAAAAAATTAAAAATGACAGAAAATCAGGGCAAACGATGCGTGTACCCTTGTCTCTGCTCTATGGCCGAGAGGGACACGCATCAGTTCTGCTTTGTTTGTTTGGGGGAAGAGCATGCTGCTCTCGCGTTGGGGCGGGCGGGTGCAAGCATTGCGATCTGCTTTATGGGCAAAATGCCTTGCGCTCGCCTTGCTTACTTCTGGGAGTTAGCGTCCACACTTCATTCGTTGGGCTCTCGTATGGATCTGGCTGAGGAACGAGAAACGTTCGTCCCTTTCACTCACTCTCTCCCAAGACCCAGCTGGTCCTTCCCGTGATCTTGAAGCACGCTCCAGCGCCTCTTTGGTTCATGAGGGGGACCTTGAATCTCTTAAGTCGGCAGATTTTGAGTTACCCAACTCCGAGCATTCCGTGCATGATCGTAAATCAGCGGAGGAATTACTCGACGTGGTTACTCGTGCGGTGGCCAGGCTTCAGTTAGACTGGCCACACCAACAAGAGACCCCCAAACTCTCCATGTTGGAGGATATATTTCTGTCTGGTGGCTGGGGGAAGGGAACGCCTCATCATTCCCTTCCCTTCTTTGATGACCTCCATGACGAGGTCTCTTTTTCATGGAGGAAACCTTATACTTCCCGTGTCCACGTGCCCTCGACGTTGATATATTCGACTATCGTTGGTACTGAGACACGGGGGTATTCGATGATGCCGTCGGTTGAGCAGACACTTGCGGGTTATCTCTCGCCGGGTTTGGCATCATCACTGAAAAGACCCTCTCTCCCCACAAAGCCATACAGGACTACCTCCATGCTAGTGGGGAGGGCTTATCAAGCAACAGGTCAGGCTGGTGCTGCTCTGCACAGTATAGCAGTGTTACAGGCATACCAGGCTGATCTGCTGAAGGACCTGAGTGCAGGTACCACGCTCAACGAGGAAGCTTTCTTTGAACTTCGTCGAGCCACGGACCTATCTCTCTATGTGACCAAGCAGACAGCCCGTGACATTGGCCGGTCTATGTCTGCTTTGGTCAGCACGGAGAGACACCTATGGCTCAACCTATCGGGCATCAAGGACAAAGATAAAGCTTTCCTCCTTGATGCCCCGGTTTCGCCTTCTGGCCTATTCGGGGACTCTATGAATACAATTATCTCCAGGTTCCAGGAGGCGAAGAGTCACGAGGAAGCATTTGGGGAGTTTTTTCCTCGCCACACACGCAAAGCGTGGCGGGTCGTGCTCCCCCTCGTAAAGACTGGGGACAGGCTCGTCGCCCTCAACAGCCCTCAAAGCAAGAGAAAAAAACCCTGATGGTCTTGCGCCCAGCCCTGTGGGGGTAGCTCCCCTTGGGACGGGGCGCGTGTATCATCCACTTCGCCCCTCCCGGTACCCCCACAAATCCTCTCCATTCCCGTCACCTCTGGTGTTTCGGGAGTTAGAGGCTTCCAACGAAAAGTTGGGTGTACCGCTGCTTCCTGCCTTAGTCCAGGACGCAGAACACTTGACATCCCCTCAACAGGAAGTGTCGGAATGAATACCCATCTCAGAGAACATGGCAGCGTGGAAACTTCTGCCAGGTATTTCTATGTGGGTCCTAAGAACAGTAGAAAAAGGCTACAGAATTAAATTCGCTCACCACCCTCCGTGTTTTAATGGCGTGGTCCCCACTACCGTGAAACCAGAGCAGGCATGTCTACTGTGGAAAGACATCCTTTGAATTCCATGCCATTACTACAATGCAACCCACAAAAATACATGTTGTTGTCATCTATCGCCCTCCAGGTCAGCTGACAAGCTTTCTTGAGGAGTTGGATGTCCTGCTGTCCTCTTTGCCAGAGGATGGTAGGCCACTTGTGGTCCTTGGCGATTTCAACATACACCAAGACAAGCCCCAGGCCACTGAACTGAATGCTCTTCTGGCCTCATTTGACTTGGAAAGACTACACACCACAGCAACTCACAGATCGGCAACCAGCTGGATCTCGTTTTTACACGTAACTGTATTACCTCAAATATTCTTGTTACTCCATTACATGTCTCTGATCATTACTTTGTTCAATTTAACATGACTCTCCCATCCATTGTAAAACCAACTCCATCTTTGGTTTCCTTTCGCCGTAACCTCCGTTCCCTCTCACTCTTTCGCCTATCCAATGATGTCTCTGCCTCTCTTCCCACAATAAATGTATTTTCCACGCTCAATGTAAACACTGCCACAGACACACTTAGCTATACCCTAACAACCTGTCTAGACAACATCTGTCCTCTCTCCTCTAGACCAGCACGTACTACACCACCCAGCCCCTGGCTGTCTGACGTAGTTCGTGAACATCGGACTGATCTCAGGGCAGCCGAGAGGAGATGGCGGAAATCTAAAGATCCAGCCGATTTAGGTAAATATCAACTTCTGCTTGCAACTTTTTCAGATAATGTTAAAGCTGCAAAAACTTCATATTACCAGACCAAGATCAATAGCACCACAGACACTTGTAGCTTGTTTAGAACATTTAACTCGCTTCTCTGCCCTCCCCCTCCACCACCTGACACATCACTTACAGCAGATATCTTCGCCACATTTTTTACTAATAAGGTTAAAGCCATCAGCAATACATTCACAGCACCACACCCTGTCAAACACCCAACTCCTGTATGCAACTCTTCTCTCTCTATGTTCTCTCCTCTAACTGACACTGGGGTCTCTAAACTCCTCCTCTCCAACCACCCCACCACCTGTTTTCTTGACCCCATTCCATCACACCTTCTCCAGGCCATCTCTCCGTCCATCCTACCTGCACTTACGCACATAATTAACGCATCTCTTCTTGAAGGCACTTTTCCCACTACATTTAAGCAGGCTAGAGTAACCCCACTGCTGAAAAAACCTGCACTTAAACCCACACAGATAGAACACTATAGACCAGTCTCTCTCATCCCATTCATGGCAAAAACACTTGAAAGGGCAGTTTTCAATCAGATCTCTGCCTATTTCTCACAGAACAAGCTGCTGGATGACAATCAGTCAGGCTTCAAAAGTGGTCACTCCACTGAGACTGCCCTGCTGTCTGTCACAGAGTCGCTGAGACTGGCGAAAGCTGAATCCAGATCATCCGTTCTGATTCTGCTGGACCTTTCTGCAGCCTTTGACACAGTCAACCATCAGAT
The DNA here is from genome assembly GCA_032164185.1 of Moxostoma hubbsi. NCBI lineage: Eukaryota > Metazoa > Chordata > Actinopteri > Cypriniformes > Catostomidae > Moxostoma > Moxostoma hubbsi. Next base: position 27,139,528 of record JAVLUX010000002.1, on the reverse strand, counting down.
CCTACTTTCCACCCTCTCTAAACTGGGCATCACCGGAACTGTGCTTGACTGGTTCAACTCCTATCTCTCAGGTAGGTCTTTTAAGGTAGCCTGGAGAGGTGAGGTATCCAAGCCACATCAGTTACTTACTGGGGTACCTCAGGGATCAGTGCTTGGGCCACTTCTCTTCTCCATATACACAACGTCATTAGGACCCATCATCCAGTCACATGGTTTCTCTTACCACTGCTACGCTGATGATACGCAACTTTACTTGTCTTTCCAGCCCAACGACACCACAGTGACCGCTCGAATCGCTGCCTGTCTGGCTGACATCTCAGCCTGGATGAAGGAACACCACCTGCAACTCAACCCAGCCAAGACTGAACTCCTTGTCTTTCCAGCCAACCCTGATGTTGGACACAACATCACTGTGCAGCTGGGTCCAACTACAGTGTTGCCTTCCAAAACGGTCAGAAATCTAGGGGTAACCATTGATGACAAGCTAAATTTCACAGACCACATCTCAAAGACTGCAAGATCATGTAGATTTACACTCTACAATATTAGGAAGATAAGACCTTTCCTCTCTGAACATGCCACACAACTGCTTGTTCAGTCACTTGTCATAACTAGACTGGACTACTGTACTGCCCTACAAAACAAAAAGGCAGTAACTGCATTTTTGGTCAAAAATGAGTTATTATCATTTTCATGACATTCAAGGCATCCTTTGTTATGTGATAAAACATTTTATCCCAAATGTGTGTCGTTTTGGAGAAAAATGGTAGTCGTTTGTACAGTAACTGCAAAAAGCCCTAGTGAAACAAAGCATGAGTACAGTAACATCCATTACTGTGTTCTTATGTTTAACCTAACAAAAAAATAACCGTGTTGCTGCGCATTGAAGTTACTGTTTCCATGGTGAACACACACAGCTTCGCGGCATCCTCACGGGACGGTTTTAACATTTGCGATTTCACCCTTCTAACTTCACACAATTTTTTTTTGAGATGGCTCAAAGCCGGGGAAAGAAGATGGTCAAACTGGCGTTGAAAAGAAAATACCCGGAGAATGGTAAGTAAGTGACAGATTAAACATTTAGAGGCTAGGCTATCACAATATAAATACCTGTCAGCCGCCAGGGCGGGACTTCCTCTCAGAGGTCCATTCAGATAGCATTATGCTAATTGACAGGCCATGTTTTAAATAACTTTGCTTACCTGCCCCTGATTCTCCCTGCTCCTAGCTGTAACTTTATCCTCTGTAACTTCACATCATCGTCGATACCATGTCATCATTTTGTTGTTCATGTCACAAAGTTATAATCCAACCAGCGGAGGAAAAATATTCAATAACTAGAAAAGCACTCGGAGAGCACTAACCTCTGTCAAGGTAGCCTAATAGGTCACTGAGGCAAAAAATTCCAAATGTCCCGTGTTCCGGATCACCACCAAATGTAGTAATCTGTTCCTTGTCCTAACCCATGTTGTCCGAAAATGTCATCCAAATCCGTACAGTACTTTTCGAGTTATCTTACTAACGAACAGACAGACAGAAACAGCACCAAACGATAACCTTTGGGCGGAGGTAAAACCTCTAAAGGCATCAGGCTATCCCATAACATCCAAGCAGCCAGCGTGATCTTCTTCGCTCTTATTAGCCTACATGAACGGCGTCTTCTTTTTTTCATAGACTAATCATTCACGGCGTTGTTGTCCAGCATGAGAATATAACTGTCCATAAATACAGCTAACGGTGTAACAGTTATTCTTTAACGTGACAGGTGTCTGTTCAACTTAAAACACACTCTCTTCGCGGCCGCTGTTTGAAGACTATGTCCGCTGTTTAGAGAAGTTAGCGAGTTGTGAGCAAAACTGACATCTTTCTCTTTACTGTTGTAAGCATCCATGCTTTCAGCAAAAACAAACTTCTGCAGAGCGAGCCGGCAGGTATTTACGCCCCCCTTAGCTCTCAGGCTCAAACACATTGGTTCCTGTTCCTAAGCATTTATTTATTGCACGGTTTCTTCTTCTGAATATAAAATTATATATTTAATTTGGATTCCCCTTAATTATATTAACCTATGAAAATGTTGTCCTATTATTGTAGGCCTAATGTAACTTATGAAGCCAGGCTGCGTTTTTGTGTGTTGGCTTTTCTTTCTTCATTTTCATTAAGGGTGCAAAATTATTAATTTATTGTGTTAGCCTAATTCATGCATTATTTTGTCATGGACCTAATTGAAGTTAAATGTGGTCCTATTCAAAATAAATTGTCCCCATTTGGGCCTTGATACAGCTTAGCAATGTGAGACTTTAAGCAGCCGTTTCAGCACCAGAACAGCTTCCGGGTGGAAAATATTGACCTAAAATGGTCAAATTAGTTTGGGTTTGGTATATCCATGTTCAGGAAAACAAATGGTTCCAATTATTTCAAATACAGTGTATCTAACACACCCAGAGCCCAAGTTGTGGCAAAATATTTTTGGAGAATCTGTAGTTACTGCCTTTTTCCTTGGTATGGTGCCACGTTTTTGGTAAGTGATACAAAGCAAGAATACATTAACTGCAAAATAGGGATAAAATATCAAATTAAATATGAGAATTGATATGTACAAATAATAAGCTAATATAAAGTAACAAAACAGCCACATGTCCAATAATCTACCTACAACTACTTAGGCTGGATGACAGGATAACTTTAAAGTCATTTTTCTCAGTTCTGCACTCTGTGTAGTTACTGCCTTTTTGCTTTGTAGGGCAGTGTAATGCTCTGGACTACTGTGTGCTATTAGACCTCTGCAAATGATCCAGAATGCAGCAGCACGTCTGGTCTTTAATGAACCAAAGAGAGCACATGTTACACCACTCTTTGTCTCTCTCCACTGGCTGCCGGTTCATGCACGTACTAAATTCAAGGCCCTGATGCTGGCATACAGAACAATCACTGGGTCTGCTCCAGCATACCTAAAAACATTTATGCAGAGCTACACTCCCACCAGAAGCCTGCGGTCGGCAAATGAGCGGCGCCTTGTTGTACCAAAACAAAGAGGCACCAAAACACTTTTCCGGACTTTCAGCTTTATCATACCACGTCGGTGGAATGACCTCCCCAACTCAATCCGTGAAGCTGACTCACTCTCTATATTCAAAAAACGGCTAAAAACACATCTTTTCCAAGAGTATTTAACCATCGGTTTTGTATACTATTGTGATGATACTGAAACTTTGTAGTATGGCACTTTTCGTACCACTGTCTCCTTAAGATGATTCGCTTATGTTCTTCCTCTTTTGTAAGTCGCTTTGGATAAAAGCGTCTGCCAAATGAATAAATGTAAATGTAAATGTAAGAACTGCAAAATCTCTTGGTCAAAGGGGCCATAGAACGTTTTTGAGTTGGGCTATTACAGCAAATACTTCCTGGTCCCCAAGAAGGTTGGGGAGATGCGTCTGATCTTAGATCTTCGAGGCTTGAATCGCTCTGTCAGGGTGTTCAAGTTCAAGATGCAAACTATCAAGACAGTCGTGTCACAAGTCCAACATCACGATTGGCTGGTCACGATCGATCTTATGGATGCATATTTTCATATAGAAATTCTACCACAGCACAGGAAGTTCCTGAGGTTCGCTTTCGGGGGCAAAGCCTTCTAGTATCGGGTTCTTCCATTTGGCCTAGCCCTATCACCCTGCACATTCATGAAATGCATGGATGCAGCACTGGCTCCTTTGCGACTCCGGGGCATCCGCATTCTGAATTACATAGACAACTAGCTGATGCTAGCACAGTCTCAAGAACTGGCAGTTCAGCACAGGGATATTGTCTTAGCTCATCTGGTTTCTCTGGGTCTGAGACTCAATGTCAAAAAGAGTATTCTCTTTCCCACCCAGGAAATTACCTCTCTGGGAGATGCATGGAATTCGATCACGATGCGGGCACAATTGTCTCCCGCTTGAATCATTTCCATTCAGAACACCCTGAGCAAAATCAGGCTAGGTCAATGTTGCACTATTCGTCAGTATCAACAAATACTATGTCTCATGGCATCTCCGTCCACGGTGATCACTTTGGGCCTTCTGCACATGAGACCATTTCAGCTGTGGATAAAAGCCAGGGGATTTCATCCAAGGGCCAGTCCCCTAAGGCAAATAAGGGTTACGCACCACGGGCTTCATTCCTTTTCTATTTGGTTCAGACAGCGGTTTCTTACCTTGGGTTACAATTGCAGGCTGCTAACAACAGACACCTCCCTGAGGGGCTGGGGAGCGGTCTTAAGTGGTCGTCCAGCCCAAGGGGAATGGGAGGGTCATCAGCTCGATTGGCACATTAAATGCCTCGAGTTGATGGCGGCATTTCTGGCCCTGAAATACTTACTCCAGCATCTGAGAGGCTGCCATGTCCTGGTGCGGGTGGACAACACAACAGCAGTCTCCTACATAAACCATCAAGGAGGTCTACGTTCATGTCAGCTGAATTCCCTGGCAGTCAGATTCTCCTCTGGGCCCAGGGCAAGTTCCTGTCACTCAGAGTAGTTTATATCCCTGGATGCCCATATGTGGGAGCAGATTTACTGTCCAGACAGAAAATACCGACGGGGGAGTGGAAACTCCACCCTGAGGTAGTAGAGCAATTCTGGGTGAGATTTTACAGGGCAGAAGTGGACCTCTTCGCCTCTTCTCAGACAGCGCAATGTCCCCTCTACTTCTCTCTGAGTCACCCAGCCCCCTTGGGTCTGGACACGATGGCGCATACATGGCCCAGAATGTGTCTGTATGCATTTAACCTGGTTTCTCTGCTCTCGGGAGTCTTGGCCAGAGTTCGCCAGCAAGGGTCTTGCCTCTTACTGATAGCGCCACTCTGGCCGAACAGGGTATGGTTCTCGGAGATAATGTCTCTCCTCGACGGCTCGCCTCGGGCGATTCTGAACAGGAGGGCCTTCTGTCTCAGGCACAGGGGACTATATTTCATCCCTGGCCCGAGCTGTGGAACCTTCATGTTTGGCCCCTGAAGGGTACCAACTGAGGGACACAGGGCTTTCACCTGAGGTTATCGAGACCATTTTAAGTGCTAGGGCTCCCTCTACCAGAAGGATCTATGCCAATAAATGGGGTGTCTTTGAAAAATGGTGCAGTACACATAATGCAGATCCAGTTAACTGCCAGATTGTTTCAGTTCTGGACTTTCTGCAGGAAAAACTGTCAGCAGGCATATGCCCCACCACTCTCAGTGTTTATGTGGCCACCATTTTGGCTTGCCACGCCTTGATGGACGGGCTGCCGTTGGGGAGATATCCTCTACTCGCTCATTTCATTTATGGAGCTAGGCGACTGAGGCCTCCTGCTAGGACCAGGACCCCTTCATGGGACTTAGCAGTAGTCCTTGAGGGTCTGGTTGAGACCCCCTTTGAACCTCTGGAGTCAGCGTCTGACAGACTTCTGACTCTCAAGATGGTTTTTCTTATGGCAATTAACTCTCTAAAGAGAATTGGGACCTACAGGCTATGTCTGTCTTGCCAGCCTGCTTAGAGTTTGCCCCAGGAATGAACAAAGCAATTTTGCACCCTCAGCCTGACTACCTGCCTAAAGTGCCTTTCTCGATCTTACACCTGGTCACTCTTGAAGCCCTCTGCTCCCCGCCGTTCACTACGCTGGAGCAGGAAAGACGTCTCAGACTTTGTCCAGTCCGTGCCCTTCAGACTTATGTCCACCACACTAGCCAGTGGCGTAAGTCAGGGCAACTGTTTGTTTGCCATGGGAGCCGCAAAAGGGGGCGGCCGCCACCAAGCAGACTATGTCGCATTGGATGAGGGACGCTATTGCCCTGGCCTACGAGGCTGCCGCACTGGGATGCCCCAGGACTGCTCTTCAGACAAAATACCTGACGATGCTCCTGTGACGCATCTATATATAGCCCTGCCCCAGGTGCATCCAATGATTACACCGGCAGAGGCTATAAATTCTGGTCAATGTTCATTGACGTGTTGCACACATATTCACAGCTGGTCACACCTATAGATGTTCCCAAAACGCTTTTCTCAGCGCAGCATCTTGTTCCGCTTTTTTCAGGGAACAAGGGTTACACTTAAGTAACCCGAGACGATCTCTAACGTTGTGTTGCTTTGGCAAAACATCTTTCACTCCCAGTCAGTTAATAACATAATGAAAAAGTAGATATCATTCCATAGAAATGTGAGTACCCCTGCTGTAAATGTTGGCAATGGAGGCTTTTCTTTATTTGACTACCATACGTAACATCAAATAATTAGCATATGACAATATTCTCCTCCCCTACCCAGTGCAGTTTACATTTCTGTCGAAGAGAATTGAATTGATTGCATAGGTACACTGTTAGGTTGGGCATCAATCATAATTTTAGAAAAATACTGTATACAACATAAACTTTGACATGCTACTTGAGCATCTAACATAAATGCCCTTTTTTTCTCTAGAAAAGTAACTTTTGCATTCGGACATGTGAATGAACAATTTACTTGTCCGGAGGACAAGCCCATGACAATGCTTGATGTCTATCCCTGGCTCAGATGTATGCTCTATTCGATTTTGTGTTTTTACCAGTTGAACTGCGTTAAACTCTTAAACGTGTATGCTTTGTGGGTGTGACTTTTTTGCTGTGTCATCACTATTCATATTTATACAACCAATGTGTTCATAATTAAATTACTGCTAGAGCACAAAATTGTTTACAATAGCACACAATTCTTCATAGATCTAGCCTCTAAATATTGCTTTCAAAGCGCACCAAATTGATGCATTTAAATTAATGTACAAAATGAAAAATAAAGGGTCGACTATTGTGTTGTGTGTACGGCTGCTGGAGAAGCTGTGACCATAGTCCCATTTTCAGAACAACAGTGACAGGACAGCAATCTCCGGATAGATGTTTAATTGTTAATCATTTAGCAAAGTTGTTTACTTTCGTAAAGGTTTTCTTGGATATGATTTCTGATGGGGTTGTTATATTGGTTGTCATGCTTTAATGAAACAAACACTACAGAGATGTTGTGGTTACTGATTTCAAAGTGTTTACAAGGTTGCACTTGTGAAGTTACTGTAACATTTTTACTAATATTCATGACTACTGTGTATTTTATAACATTGCCTCAGTTTCAAGGTTCTCTATGTGTGTCTGTGCACCACCTGTGCATTTCTGCGACTAGGGTAAAAGAAATGTGAATAAGTTTTTGTCACTTTCCATTGCCCTTTTATAGTCTGTTTAAACTTGGACAATTTAAAATTGCATCTAAAAGCCACAATATGTACAAAGTACAACAAAATACTTCTCCATGAATTCATACTTATCTCAAGTTGTTTATAATGTACTGATTTCAAAGCACAGCATATATTTCAAAGCACATCTATATATTTATTTAAGTGTGTCATTATAACTTATAAACAAACAATTAGCAATGTGTGTATTATTGTAATTGTTACTTTGTATATTTCTGCTTATTATTTAAAAAAATATATATATCATCCCCATCATTCCTGAATCCCCCTTTTGTGTTTTTAGTTTCCAGTTGTATTGTGTGCAGTGCATAGGCCTACATTTGTAGTAATATGGTTTGCTAGCATTGTCCACTGAGGCTGTAGATCGTAATCTGAAAATAATTCAAGGTCTTCCATTGTACTCATATCAAGAGTTTCACCTCTTAAATTTGTGAAATGTGTAGTACAAGACAAATATTAATGTGAGGTGGATAAAACACTTGAATAGTCATTTTAAAATGCAAATAGCATGTTGTTCATCTTCCTCAAAGCAAATTATATTTCCGGCTCTGCAGGTTAATATCTCAGTGTGATGATCATTCACAAGCAAAGTCTAGGTAACCTCAAACCACAAGATTCACCTGTGCAGAAGAGCAGTATTGAAACCTAACTAAAATCTTTCTCTGCAAATTGCTTGCAATTTTAGGTTTCAATCACAGATTGTGTAAAATTCTGTAGGTCAGCATATAATGAGAACTTTTCTTTTTGGAATAATCCAAAGATCTCTCTTTATTGTCATCTTAAGAGCTGCAACTTGCTACAAAGGAGACTTTAAAGTACTTGATTCTGCATATTATGCCACTAAAATCAATCCAAGTGAAAGCGGCCTTATGTGCTACACTCCGACAAATGTATATTTTCCTTTGAACTCTTTTGGCCAATGCTTTGCTTGCACTAATTAGGGCCTGCATGTGACATGGTAAACATTTGCTGGAGATTTGTTCCCACTTGCTTTCTGTGCATTTAGTTGAGTTCAATGCACCTTGTGCCTGAATGAGAAAGCTCAAATGTACTGTTATTGCATGGAGAGGTCTTTCATTAGTGCTAATAGAAAGTGGCAGGAATTTAAATTGGTTGGGATAAATTAACAGCCCCATTGGGAGCTCAGGCCTGAGCCAGCTAATATGCAATTATATTAGGGAGCTTTGCATCTCCATCTCTGCTTATCTGGAAGTGGGCATGCTGGGAAAGCAGCCCTCCCACCCAGCTCCGGGATGGGAGGCAGCTGGATTAAACATTCAAATGGTTAATTGGGAACAGCTTTTATCTACAGCTCTTGTAACTAGAGATCAGCATTGTCTCCTTTAAAAGTACACGGACATTATATTTAATAGAAAATAGGTTGATAGTATTCATTTTACACTTTAACAGCAATACATTTTAGCTTATATCAAGACATAGCAGAGGTTGTTTGCAAAGACTGACAGCATGTAGAGCATGTAGTATGTTTAAAAGAATACATCATTGACATCAGAAGAATCTTGCTGTTTTCTCATTTAACACTTGTTGACATCAGATATGCATTATTAAAAACCCCTATGGAGAAATACATAGGTAACCACATAGAACATGGAGTAAGGATGCCCAAATGTTTCAAGTTAGGTGTTTGTTCATGTTCTGAACCATGTCCATCCATTGCATGTGTATTTTACTTTATCTTGGTACCACTTATACCTATGCCTGTAAACAGTTGGATGTCTATTAGCAAATTTGCTCACTATTGTGTACCAGACACCACAGCTGTTCTCTTTAATGGAAATGTGTAAAAACAGCTTTTGCCATTTTGATTGAAATTAAATTAAAATTGACTCTTCATGCTGTGTTGTTGACCAACTACAAATGATCCAAGTAATTAAGATAGACGTGACAAATTCTAAGGGAAACATTGACAGACTTAACATGATGTTCTGAGACCAATATACTTATGTGCTAACATGTCTGTCATGTCGCTGTCATTTTTGCAAAAAATCAATTTCCAGTGCTTCACTCAAATGGTATGGAATACATTTCATTGCAAAGTAAACAATATTGTGTATGCTTATAGACCTGATAAAATAGGCCAGCATCAGGAATCATCAAACAGTCTCCAGCCTCCCTAGATTGCAACGCATTCATTCTTAAGCTCTCCAGAGATGGTTATCACAAAGGAGCAGCACGAAAGACAGCAAATGTTTTCATCTGGCCACTATTTGTAGATTTACTACAAAGTGCAGCTTGGTCAATTGCACACGAATGGTTTCACCGGTCCCATAAATTCTTGAGATAAGAACACACAGTTTGCTAAAGACAATTAAACAAACCTGTCCTTTGGACAATGCACAGCATGTTTAGTGACCATGGTTAACCTCTTTCTCACAGTGCTTGTGTTCATGTGGATTTAAAGAGATAATTCATTGTACTGGATGAATATCAGCTGGATTCAGATATGCAATCTGACTGTGTAAAGGAAAGCCTCTTATTGTAATGTCACGCAATGAGCATCCAACTGATATAGCCTCTTGTGCCAAATTAAAGCTCTGATTGTTGGTCTGCCTGATAGCCTTTACATGTGTTCTTCAAAATAACTATTTCTTGATCTTAGAGTTACTGTGGAAATGTACTGCAGACTGTCCATCCATCGTCAACCGCTTATCCTGTACAGGGTCGCGGGGGGCTGAAGCCTATCCCAGCTAACATTGGGCGAAAGGCGGGGTACACCCTGGACAGGTCGCCAGTCCATCGCAGGGCCACACATATACAGACAACCACTCACACTCACATCCACACCTAGGGCAATTTTTGGGAGACATGAATTAACCTAGCCTGCATGTCTTCGGATGGTGGGAGGAAGCAGGAGCACCCGGAGAGAACCCACGCAGACACGGGGAGAACATGCAAACTCCACACAGAAAGAAACCCACGACCTTCTTGCAGTGAGGCGACAGTGCTAACCGCTGCACCACCGTGCCGCCCCTGCAGACTGTATGTTTTTTAAATATGTTAGAGTAATAACAAAAAACAAGTATAATGTAGGATGGAAGAACGTCTTGGGTTACTTAATTGTAACACTGAACACTGAATATGTGTGCAACTCGTCAATGAAATTGACTGGAATTTATAGCCTCTGCTGGTGACAACATCAGGATGCGCTATAAATAGATGCTCAACAGGTGCATCGTCAGGTATTTTTGTCTGAAGAGCAGTCCTGGGGCATCCTCAGTGCGGCAATGAAGCACAGCATCTCGTTCCACTTTTTCAGGGAACAAGGGTTACAGTTAAGTAACCCAAGACGTTCCCTATCAAAAGCTAAACTTTGTTGCTGCGCTTGATTTAGCGCTTTGGGAACAAGAATACCCATGCCGCCGCACTGCAGATGTCTGGACCCCTTATGGTTGTGTAGTTTGTGCTCACAAGAATGCGAGAGGTCACAGACATGAGCTTGTGATGTTGACTCAAGGAAGTAAGAGACCGGAGTGGCATGAACATCCAAACTATAAAATCTTACCTACTGGCGAAGCTTGACCACACTCCTCATAGGCCAGGGCAATAGCATCTCCCACCCAACGTGACATTGATTCTTTGGTGACGGGCACCCCCCTGTTACTGCCCCATGACAAAGCTAATAGTTGCCCTGATTTACGCCACTGGCTAGTGCAGTGGACGTAAGCCTGAAGGGCATGGACATAATTGTAAACTGCGTAGGACAGGAGGCCTCAGGTGTGAACGGATATAGAAAGGAGCCTTAGGCAGGTACAATATCTCTTTCGCCATTCTTGGGGCAAAGTCTAAGCAGGATGGCAAGACGGACAGAGCCTGCAAATCCGCAATTCTTCTTAAAGAAGTAATAGCCAATAGCCAGCAATAGAAAACCATCTTAGAGTCAGAAGCTTGTAAAACGCTGAATCTAGAGGTTCAAAGGGGGTCTCAGCCAGACCCTCAAGGACTATAGCTAAATCCTATAAAGGGATCCTGGTTCTAATGGGAGGACTCAGTCGCACTGCCTCACAAACAAAAATGAGCAGGCATTTTTCCCTAGTGGTACCCTGCCAATCAGGCATGGCAAGCCGACAGAGCGGCCACACAAACACTGAGAGTGGCGGGACATGTGCCTGCTTATAATTTCTCCTGCAGGAAGTCCAGAACTGAAGAAATCTGGCAGTTAACTGGATCTGCATTACGTGCAGTGCAACACCTTTCAAAGACACCCCATTTATTGGCATAACTTTTCCTAGTGGAAGGCGCCCTAGCACTGAGAATGGTCTCGATAACTTCAGGTGAAAGCCCAGTGTCCCTCAGTTGGTACCCTTCAGGGGCCAAACATGAAGGTTCCACAACTCGGGCCGGGAATGAAATATCGTCCCCTGCGCCTGAGACAGAAGGTCCCTCCTATCCTGAATTACCCAAGGCGAGCCATCGAGGAGTATATTATCTCTGAAGACCATACCCTGTTTGGCCAATGCTGCGCTATCAGTAAGAGGCAAGACCCTTGCTGACGAACTCTGGCCAGAACTCCCGAGAGCAGAGAAACTGGAGAAAACGCATACAGGCGCATTTTGGGCCATGTATGTGCCATCGCGTCCAGACCCAGCGGGGCTGGGTGACTCAGGGAGAAGTAGAGGAGACATTTCACTGTCTGTTGGGAGGCAAAGAGGTCCTTGTAAAATCTTAACCAGATTAGTCTCTACCTCGGGGTGGAGTTTCCACTCCCCTGTCTGTATTTTCTGTCTGGACAGTAAATCCGCTCCCTCATTCAGGCATCCAGGGATATAAACTGCTCTGATTGACAGGAGCTTGCCCTGGGCCCAAAAGAGAATCTGCCGTGCCAGTCTGTTTAGCTGGCGTGACCATAGACCTCCTTGATGGTTTATGTAAGAGACTGCTGCTGTGTTGTCTACCCACACCAGGACATGGCAGCCTCTTAAATGCTGGAGGAAGTATTTCAGGGCCAGAAATACAGCCATCAACTCAAGACATTTGATGTGCCAATCGAGCTGATGACCCTCCCATTCTCTTTGAGCTGGACAATCACTTAAGACCACTCCCCAGCCCGACAGGGAGGTGTCTGTCATTAACAATCTGCAAAGGCAAGACGCACCTAGAGTGCGACCCTAGGTGAGGAACCAGGGTCTGAACCACACAGAGAGGGTACGTAGCCCGCGGCGCGTAACCCTTATCTGCCTTAGGGGACTGGCCCTTGGATGAAATCCCCTGGCTTTGATCTCATGTGCAGAAGACCAAAGGGATCACCGAGGACACAGATGCTAGGAGACCTAATATTCGTTGATACTGAAGAACAGTGCAACCTTGGCCTAGCCTGACTTTGCTCAGGGTGTTCTGAATGGTCTCGATTCGAGCGGGAGACAATTGTGCCCGTATCACGATCGAATTCCATACGATCCCCAGATACATAGTTCTCTGAGTAGGAGAGAGAACACTTTTCTTGTCGTTGAGTCTCAAACCCAGAGAAACCAGATGAGCTAAGACGAATAATTCAGAATGCGGATGCCCTGGAGTCGCAGAGGAGCCAGTGCTGCATCCATGCACTTCGTGAATGTGCGGGGTGATAAGGCTAGGCCGAATGGAAGAACCGGATATTGGTTTTGTGGGGGTATGCGGCCTATGACCGATGACATCATCTTTTCAACAAAACCAGCAGACAGAGATGAGTTTGCTCTCTCTGCGCACAGCTTCCAAGCCAGCGGTTTAAAGAGACGTGTATCTACACACACACACACACAAAGGAGTTTTCCCTCCTTCTGGACAAAGAACAATGAGAGATCACGTTTTTCTAACCTCACCATTTGGCCTCAGTAGAGTAAGATTAACTTAGTTTCCTCGTCTGTCGCTCACTTCGACGTTGTGCACGTTGTGCGTTGAAGGTCGCAGAGGCAGCCCTTACCCCGCTCCGGGAAGCAGGCGTCCGCATACTCAACTACCACGACGACTGGCTCATCCTGGCCCACTCCCGAGAGTTACTATTTGCCCACAAGGACCAGGTGCTCTGGCACCTCAGCCATTTAGGGCTTCAGGTCAACTGGGAAAAGAGCAAGCTCACCTCGGTTCAGAGCATCTCTTTTCTTGGCATGGAGTTAGATTCTCAATGTCAGCGTGCCACACCAATGAGCACACGCTGTCATATTTTATTTTATATATCTATAGTGGTATATATATATATATATATATAACTGTATTCGTTGACATTTTTTTTAGATTTATTGTTATTGAAGCCCAATAAAATATGTATCGTAAGAATTAAAATGAACCAAATAGAGTGGGAGTTAAATATCAAAAACATTAATACATATGTCAGACAAGGGCCTAATAATGCCATGCAATACCAGTTGAGCTCAAAGAACACATAATGGGTTTGATCCTGAACAGTGCTCAACTACTGGTGCTTGCACACTGTCATTTACTACAGTATATGTGGTCTAAAAATTCTTCAGTTCAGTTTCTTCAAATTATTCTTGACATTCACTTAAAAGGAGTCTAACTCTCCGACCACATAATACCTCTATTTTCTGCTATAAATGTTTTGTAAAATAATAATATAAAGGTAGGAAGGTTGACAGGAGTTCTGCACATCATATAATGGCATGGCAAACAACTAGTTGTCAAATGCAATTCCGCTCATACATATCAATCGAACTTATTCTCAAACTTAAGTTATGACTGAAATCACATAGGGTCTGTCACTCTGAACATCACTGAACTGTGTGAGAGCATAACTGGATTTAGAACTACACAGAAGACAAACAACTGTATTCTACTGCTCTGTGAACATAAAGCCACAGTGGCAGCAACAAAGGAGTCTTTCATTTATGTGTGTGCTGTGAAAAGCAGCCAGTTTTTTTTCTTTTCCTTTTTTTATTCTACAGAAGATTTCTTATTCTTTTAGACATCTGTTGCTGCAAGCTACAGATTTCATGGCCTGGACATATTTTCTGAAAGATTCATTCACATAGGTTCCCTTATGAACCTTCTTGTTCAGAACCTCACTTTACTGGACAGGATGTTTCTGGGAGGACATCAGTGAAGATGGCAGCAGTGAAGGCCCAGAGTTTCATCAGCATGCCTTCTTTAAGTTACGACATGGCAAAGAGGTGACATGTACGTACAGACATGAGTCAGACCCAGTTGAGCTCAAGTAAACACATCCCACCGGCTGTCACTGACAGATAACTGCATTCATCAAAACATCAAAACAACACAACAGGCAAATACAAAAAATACATCTCTGACAGAGAAAAGAGAGAGAGAACAAAAACAAAAAACAAATATAAACTAGGTGAGGAACTGGGTTGAATTCATAAGTGCAAAAATGACATATTTAAACTGTGGTATGTGCAGTACCATTATTTCAAAATTTAAGAGTCTACAAGGAGACAGATTGTGATAGTCTGAGATTCTTGAACATCTAGGAGACATACTGAGAGTCCTTTAAAAAAATGTAGGAAATTAGAAATAACTAACAGCCATCACATACTGTATTTAAATACTACACTTTTCCCAAAACCACAACATTGGTCTTGTGCACTAAATGTCTTTCGGCTAGAAATGTTCATTCATGTATTTTATATACATACTCTGGCGGCCAAAGGTTTGGAATAATATAAAGATTTTGCTCTAATGGAAAGAAGTTCAACTGATCAATTTAAAGTCAGGAAATTAATAATGTGAAAAATTACTATTACAATAAAAATAAAAAAATTCTGAACTTCTTAAACTACTTCAAAGAATTCTCATCAAAAAAATTATTTTGTCCAGATACTCAGGTGACAACTCACCCCATGCTATCTGTAACACTTGCCATAGATCTGGCTGTCTTGTCGGGTACTTCTCACACACCTTATAGTCTAGCTGATCCCACAAAAGCTCAATGGGGTTAAGATGCATAACACTCTTTTCCAATTATATGTTCACCAATGTCTGTGTTTCTTTGCCCACTCTAACCTTTTATTTTTGTTTTTCTGTTTCAAAAGTGGCTTTTTCTTTGCAATTCTTCCCATAAGGCCTGGACCCCTTCTCTTTACTGTTGTATATGAAGGACTGTAGTGTACACCTTTGAAATCTGAAATCTTAATTTGTTTGGCAATTTCAAGCATTGTATAGCATTCATTCCTCAAAACAATTATTAACTCATGAGTTTCTAGAGAATGATAAGAAAAGAAAATGTATTTTTTTGCCATTTTTGACCTTATATTGACCTTAACACATGTCAGTCTATTGCCTATTGTGGCAACTCAAAAATAAACATAAAGACAACGTTAAGCTTCATTTAACAAACCAAGTAGCTTTCAACTGTGTTTGATATAATGGCAAGTGATTTTCTTGTACCAAATTAGCAATTTTGCCTAATTACTCAAGGATAAGGTGTTGTTGTGATGGCTGCTGGAAATGGGGCCTGTCTAGATTTGATCAAAAATGACTTTTTTCAAATAGTGATGGTGTTTTTTTTTTTACATCAGTAATGTCCTGATTATATTTTGTGATCAGTTGAATGCAGCTTTGGTAAATTAAAGTACCAATTTCCTTCCTTAACAGGAAAATATGTACATTAATCAAAACTTTTGTCCGCCAGTGTATATGTACAGATATATTACAATTATTATTATTTAAACAGCAACAAAAAGCAATTTTAAATAATATGCAATGTTTGAATTAAAGATATTACAAAAGTATATTTATTTGCAACAACAAATTAACAGCAATAAATAAAAGATTCTTGTTTTTAGAACAGCTGCACTGCGTGCACTCATCATGGTAACGTTTCAGGCGAAGATAAAGTGGAAGTGACGTATGTCTTTCATTAATCCCTTCATCAAGGGTGTTCCAAACAGCCATACATGAGAGATGAGTGCCCTGCTCCCTCCAGAGTTCCCACTTCAAGGGCTCAGCCCTTATGAGAGAGTAAGGCATAGGGATGCTCACTTACATTTGGAATTCGTCCATTGCTCCTGCTTAATATTCATCTATGCCGCTAACATGACTTGGCAGATGGCTATATAGACAGCATTATCAAAGTCTTCTGGCATGGTTACTGAACACATTTGAACTGAAATGAATTTATCGACGATTGATCATTTTTATCAATCAAATGATTTAAGACAATTAATTGATTAGTCGATTTACGATTAATAATTAACATCCCCTGGTGGTATGCATGAAAAATGTGAATCACCAAAAACACAAGAAGAATGTGAAAGTTAAAGTGCAGCCTGACTAAACAGGGAGGAGAATTTATAGCGAAAATGTATTTAAATATTGATCTGTTTCTCACCCACACCTATCATATTACTTCTGCAGGCATGGATTTAACAACATGAGTCATATGAATTACTTTTATGCTGACTTATGTGATTTTTGGAGCTTCAAAATTTTGGCACACATTCACTTGCATTGTATGGACCAAAAGAGCTGAAATATTCTTCTAAAAATCTTAATTTGTGTTCTGCTGAAGAAAGAAAGTCATACACTTACATAAATGATGAGAGAATTTTCATTTTTGGGGGAACTATCCCTATAAAGTAAAATCAGCAGTATTCATATTCTGAATACATGATTGTGCCTGCTTTTCAACATGATCACATCAACAAATTGATATGTTACTTAATTTACCCTGAAATCAACCTCATTCAGCTGAATAACTGACAAGCAGCATCCCCCATGATACATTTTAGCATTAATTCATGCGTATACACATTGCCCTCTAGCATTACTGATAGAATGTTGTGCGAGTCCCTAGGTTCTCATCCTGCATTGAAACCAGGAATAAATCGAGTTCACATAATCAGTGACGAGCGCGATTTGCAGGTTTCATTTTCACTTTAACATATTTTTACTCAACTGATGGTTAGGTTTATGGTTGGGGTTTGGGTTTGAGCATAGAGATAATACAATATACATTCCTCTTTACTGTATTACATTATTTACAACTAAAAACAACTAGTTCCCAACTCGAGCTACATATTTGCATTGGGACACACCCTGATTTTCACGTGGTCTGAAGCCCTTGTACAATCACGGCAATTTTTTGGCTGGCGGCGCTTAAGCATGCCCCTAGGTAGCTATGTCACAAGCTCCATAAAAATGCAAAATTTGGCACTATCGAGTCAGATTTTCTGTTATTCAGTGCACAATCTTGTCTGGCCCATATTGTATGTTATTATTCTCCTTTTTGTGTGACAACACAGGATGGAATTTATGAAGTGGTTACCTCTGTGCATGCGGTTCATCATCGGTGAAAATTCCCATAACACATGTGTCACCTGTCAGGTGTTTCGCAACATGGAGGCCCCGGTGGAAGGTTTGGAATGCCCACAGTATGATTTAATGAATGTCAGGATGCTCCGTGAAAGGCTTGCCTCATTTGGAAATTCAGTCAAGCCACGTGCTACTGCAGGCCACGTGCCTGCCAGCACCACATGGCCATGTAACTCTTAGTAGGCTGGCACGGATACCGGGGAGATGGTAGCTGAGCAGCAGGCCGACCTATGGTTTTCTCTGTCACTCTCTCCGGATTCAGCAAGACCTGAGCCCTGAGGATGAGGAAGGCATGTCTGTGGTGGCATTGGATTCCGAGGATCTCGCCTGTGGCCAGGCCGAAGCCTTGCCTCCTAGTGGTCAGATTTCCAGGCCTTGGGTAACTTAAATAGAGTTGCTGGAGGTTAATACGTGTGCAGTGGAAAAATTGCACCTGGATTGGCCAGATGAACTGCAGTCTGATTATCATAAATCGATCTTAGACGACACGCAGCTATGACTCGTAGGCTGCTCCCTTTTTCTCCGGACCTCCATTGTGAGATTTCTATTGTGAGAAGTCCTGGGATCAACCTTACTCAGCCAGGATCTCGAATCAATCGGCCTTGAAATTTTGTAATGTGTGTCGAGCTTCCGACCACAGATATACTTCGATCCTGGCAATGGAAGAGACGCTGGCTGCCCATCTCTCTCCTTCTTCGGCAACCACATAGAAATTGAGACCTACTCTTTCCTCAAATCAATGCAGAGTTAAATCATCCTTGTTGAGCAAGGCCTACCAGGCATTGGGCCAGGCGATTTTGGTTTTGCACACACTGGTGGTTTTGCAAGTCTCCCAGGTCTTTTTTATGAGGGATTTAGACTAGAGAGCTGGACTATATGCTGAGGCCATCATGGAATTGTGTAGAGCTTCTGATTTGGTGCTAAGAGCTACCAAACATATTGCTCATGCTGTTGGTTGAAATATGGCGGGTCTCGTGGCAGCAGAATGCCATCTGTGGCTTATACTCACAGATATTCATGACAAGAACAAGGCCTTTCTGATAAATGGCCCTGTGTCACATTCTGGTCTGTTCAGTGATGGAAAAATTCCATGCTGTGAAACAGCAGACTGCCGCGTTCCAGCAGATGCTTCCTCGCAGAGAGAGAAAAGCCTGCTGCAGCTCCAGTGCGTTCACATTCGGTATCTTCACAACGTCCCACCAGAGAGTCGTATAAGATGACGGACATAAGTTTTACACCCCCTCAGAAGGATTGAGGTCATCTTTCATTCCCAGCCCTTTTAAGTGGCCGGCAGGACACCAGAAGTGAGCCTGATGGACTTGCAGTGAAATGAAAGTTGAGCCCTCCATTCGGTGGACGAAACCCGACCGTACAAATTCTTGTTTGCCCTTTGAGCAATCTAGGGCTGTGTGTAAATCTAGACAAGAATGTCCTGTTGCCAAGGCAGAGGTGGAGGTGGATTCACAAGCTATGTAGGCGCGTCTGTCTCCAGTTCGCATTCTGTCATTCTGCCGGCGTCTTCTAGGGCTCTTTTTGGGCTCATGATCATGGAATTTAAAGATAAACTGTCCAGTGATGTTCACAGTGCTGCTGGCATTAAATATTTTCCTCCCGGAGATTCAGGGCAGCCATGTCCTACAAAAAATCACCAGGGAGGAGTGCAATATCATGCCATACTGAGGCTGGCACGTCTCATTCTTCTGTGGGCACAGGATAATGTGCTGTCTCCATGAGAGGAGTGGACATTACATCCTCAGATTATGGAACAAATCGGGAGAATGTTCGACAAAGCGGAAGTGGACCTGTTCGCTTCGAGTTAGATGTCACACTGTCCCCTCTGGTTTTCTCTCTCACCCCCGGCACAGATGGGCATCGATGCTTGGTGCATCAGTGGCTGACAATGCATCTTTACACATTCCCACTGATCAGTCTGCTGCAAGCATTTCTGCTGAGAGTTCAGGAGGATCAGGTTTGGCTTCTGTTAGTGCCTCCGTTTTGGCCATCTCAAGTATGGTTTTCGACTCTGGTCTCTCTCCAGGAGGAAATGCTTTGGGAGATACCAGTCAGAACAGACATGTTGTCTCAGGCTCAGGGCAGTATTTGGCACCCCTGGCCAGACTTGTGGAATTTATGGGTATGGCCCCTCAACAGGGTGCTCTTTTGATTTATGGGTTATCCCCCACTGTGGTTGATAACATTCTGAATGCTAAAGCACCATCAACTAGGAAAATGTATACTTTGTAGTGGTGTATTTTTGCTTCTTTGTGTACAGTGTGATTTGAAAATCCAGTTCACTGCTCTGTCAGTACATTGCTGGATTTTCGCAAGAGCGTTTTGGGGCCAGGTTGCCCCGGCAACAATTAAAGTCTAAGTTTCCGCTATAGTGGCTGAGCGTGGCTTATCTATGTAGTTTCTGTCAGTAGACATTGTCTTATCTCTCATTTTATGCATGGGGTATGCAGGCTTAGACCTTTTCGTCCTGTTTGTGTTCCCTTATTGGATTTATCTATTGCTTTAGAGGCACTCTCGGGTGCTCCGTTTGAGCCCTTGGCAACAGTTGCTGATAAGTTTCTGACTCTTAAAACGGTTCTGCTAGTAGCATTGACATAGTTTAAAAGGGTTGGTTAATTTTCAGGCTTTCTATCCTTGCCGAGTTCGGGCATTGCAATTTTTATGTTGACCATACTAGCCAGTGTCACAAGTCAGACAAGTTGTTTGTGTGCTTTGCTGGCCCCAACAGGGGCGTTTCGGTGTCCAAGCAAAGACTGTCCCAATTTCAAGGGCTAACAAAGCCTATGGTTTACCTTTGCCTTCAGTTATTCAAGCCCATTCTATGAGGAACATGGCATCCTCATGGGCTTTGGCTAGAGGTGCATCCTTGGCAGCAGGGTTGTCCTATTTGCATACATTTGTTAGATTTTATAATCTGGATGAGGGTTTGATTCCGGCCTCCCAGATTGTCTCTGTTGGAACAGGAGTAAACTCATAATTTTCTCTGTTTTATATAGATGCTTTAGCTTGCTTGTGCGTGGCTATATGCTTGCCAAACAGGCATAGACAGTTGGCAGCTACTGTTTGCACGGGTGAATGTAATTCCAATGCAATTGCGCAGCTGAAGTTCGAAAGGGAACTTGAAATATAACCCAGGTTCCTTGAGTGGGAACGAGAACCTGCATAAACTGGCCATAATCTCTAGCAGCTGCATAGACTTGTGTCTTCCTTTAGAAAATCTGACTTGATGGTACCAAAGCAAGCTCTATTTTGGAGCCTGTGATGTAGCTCACTAGGGGTGTCCCTTAATCACCACCAGCCAATAAATTCCCATGATTGTGCAAGGGCCTCAGACCACTTGATACTCGGGGCATGTTCCAATGGGATAACGCAGCATCTCATTCCCACTCAGGGACGTATTTGGTGCCACTCTGTGGACATTTCACCCAGAAACTTTGCTCATGCGTACATTTAAAACTTTAAAATCCTTCCCACTTTGGCCAATAGGGGTAGCAATTTGCATTTTTCTTTGCACAGAATAAGTTTAGTTCAAGGTCTGTGTGAATTTCAATACAAATTTTAGATATCTGACCAGGGATGGAAAGAGTACTGAAAATCACACTCAAGTAGAAGTTACTTCTATAAGATACTGTGCAAAAAATTTGGTGTGAGTAGAGTCAAAGTAAATGTCCTAAAAACTACTCAAGTAAGAGTAAAAGAGTAGCTCATTTAAAATTACTCATGAGTATTGTGTATTGAGTTCCGAGTTGCAAAATGAATGCCCCATCATAATGAACACTGTATGCCAACTTTAAAATACATCACTTATCACGATAAACACTACAGGAATCTGATTCCAAAAAATAAAAGGGAGACATGATAACAGAAATGAAGAGATGAGAAATTTATTTTCAATACACTGATCACTATTTTCATTTGTAATGTGCAATTACATAAAAAATCAGTTAATGTGTAGGGTCTAAATTTCCCTTAATGCAGACAGAGCTTTATTGTTGTGCATAAAACGTTCAAACAATGCAAGGAATGCAAAAAAATGCCACAGCAAGATCACTTGGCACGCCATGTCTAGCACAATAGAGGAGGTAGAGCAGGCATGGGAAAAGTTGTTTGGAACAGAGTCTACATCATGCTCAAAAAGGAATAATTCACCCAAAAATGAAAATTCTCTCATCATTTAATCACCCTCATGCCATCCCAGATGTGTATGACTTTCTTCTGCGGAACACAAATTGAGATTTTTAGAAAAATATCTCAGCTTTTTTGGTCCATACAAGAAAGTGAATCGATGCTAAAATAATGAAGCTTCACATATCACATAAATCAGCATAAAAGTAGTCCAATCCATGTGCCTCCAATGATTTAATCCATGTCTTCAGAAGCGATATGATAGATGTGGTGAGAAACAGATCACTGTTTAATTCCTTTTTACTATTAATTCTCCTCCCTGCTCAGTCAATCTCCACTTTAAATTTCATATTGTTGTTCTTGTGTTTTTGGTGATTCACATTCTTCATGTATATTGCCACCTACTGGGCAGAGACAAGAATTTCTAGCAAAAATTTACTTAAATATTGATCTGATTCTCACCCACACTTCTGAAGTCATGGATTAAACCACTGGAGTTGTATGTATTACTTTTATGCTGCTTTTATGTGCTTTTTGGAGCGTCAAAATTTTGGCACCCCATCACTTACATTGAATGGACCTACAGAGCTGAAATATTCTTCTAAAAATATAAATTTGTGTTCTGAAGAAAGAAAGTCATAGACAGATTGCATGAGGGTGAGTTAATGATACAATTATTAAAATGTTTGTGTGAATTAATTCTCTAATTAACACATGGGGGACACATTGTTTTAGTTCTTGTATCATTTAAGCCAAGAAATAGTTGTGTTCCCCTTCTGTCACTGTCTCGACGTAGTGTCGAAGGAAGTGACACAAGGGGTCTTCTCGGACGCCGAATCATACCTCTGAACCTGAGAAAAGGCCAATGTCAAGTTGTCAGACAGAATTTGCATGCCCCGCCCCGGACATAAGGGTATAAGGGGAAGCGGGGCAGCGAATGCCAGTCAGAATTTTTCTTCGGAGCCGAATGGTTGTACCGCAAGCAGCTGAAACACACTCCTGTTTCACTCACCTCTATCAGCGAGAAGCATTGCTGTTGGATCCGCACGGCGCATTTCCAGCTGGCGTCTCTCTCTCTGCACGCTGTGCAGTTTATGCCCCTGGCGCTTCGACAGTGCTTCTTTCTGTTTGAAAGAGTGTTCTCCTCCTAAAAGAGTATATTTTCTCTAAAAGAGTTTGAGTTCCCACTCATAAAAGAGCAATACACAGCAGGCGTTGAACGTCCTTTTCAGGACGCGTCTTTTTAAAGATGTCTTTCCGCCTCTGTGTAGTTCCTGGATGCGGATGAATTCTCTCCACTTTTGACGGTCATAAGAGCTGCCTTGCGTGCCTGGGCTGCGATCACACGCAGGCAGCATTTTATGAATGGTTCATGTTCTCAGTGCGAGAACATAACCATGGCAACATTGCGGTCGCGCTTTCTTTTGTCATGAGAGAAAGCCACTTCAGCCGCCCCCCGCGTCGTTCCTTCTTCCCACGGGATTGAGGTCCACCCGGCTGGCGATGAAGGTGATTTGGGGATGACCACGGGCTCGGTTTCGCCGGGTAAATCCCCACGAACCACCCGCCCCCCAGCACGCTTGTTTGCTTCCGTCCGAGCTCGGGAAGAGTGCGGCACGCTTTCCGGCCAGCCGGCATTTTCCCTTGAGCTCCCGGAATTGGATGACGACATCACCGCTGCATCGGAGAGCATCACAGCGGCATCTGATGCTGATGGCTCGCATGGGCTGCCACCTCCGGGTCTGCTCGCCCAGTCTGAGGCTGATTTGCAGATGTCCGCTATGCTTTCCCGGGCCGCCGCGAGCACGAGGCTGGACTGGAGATCTCCGTCCCCCCCTCTCGGCTACTTGATCAGTTCCTCGGGTCACGGCGCCGCTTATAGCCACGCCCCCCCTTGGTTCTGTCGTTCCCGGAAGTGCATGACGAGCCAACGCGGTCGGAACCACCCTCCGCTTGTCCGCTCTCACTACC
This sequence comes from Moxostoma hubbsi, assembly GCA_032164185.1. NCBI lineage: Eukaryota > Metazoa > Chordata > Actinopteri > Cypriniformes > Catostomidae > Moxostoma > Moxostoma hubbsi. The sequence continues at coordinate 27,115,913 of JAVLUX010000002.1, read as the reverse complement.
CTGGATGGTGGGACACCGCCACCTGGCGGGACTGAACGGTACTGCTCTCCAGAGCCGTAGAATGACGTCATCACTGGCCTCAAAAGTCTACAGCACCACTGGACAGGCCGCCTCCGCCCTGCATGCCATGGCTCTCCTGCAAATTCACTAAGCCAAGGCACTCAAAGATCTGCACCTGGGTAGTTCCAACCCTGATGTGCTACAGTAACTGCGCTCTGCTCCAACCTCACTCTCAGAGCTACGAATGTCACGCCGCAGGCACTCGGGTGGACGATGGCCACACTCGTGGTCCAGGAGCACCACCTCTGGCCGAACACGGTCGAGATGCATGGCGTTAACAAGTCACGATTTCTCAACGCCCCCGCCTCCCAGCTCGGCCTCTTCGGCGACACCATCGACGACTTTGCCCAGCAGTTCTCGGTGGTGAGGAAGCAGATGGGGACAGTTTCCATCCAGTCAGCGAGACAGTTTCCACCCAGTCAGCGAGAAAGCAACAACAGGTAGCTCCGCAACCTGGGCCCAGCTCTCAGCCCCAGCATCGAGCACCTCGCAGGCGGCGCACGCCACCCGTCTCCAGGACCCCCTCTCGGACCAGTAATGCTCTGAAGCGCTCCTGAGACGGACACCCCAGATGTTCACTCCGGAGATGGTTTCAAGACCACTTCGTCCCCCGGTGGAGGGCCGGGAAGAGAATCCTTGTTTTCACCTGCCGCACCGCCTTCGGGCTGCGGTACCTACAGAGCGATTCCCTCACTCCCTGGGTCATTCAGCCGGTGTGTGCCATTCTCATGGCACCCAGGCCCTACATTTCTCCATTCCCGGTTTCCCGGACGCAGCTTTCTCGCCTCCGGCCCCGCGACTGTCCAATCCCGGCAGACCAGCGCTGACGAGTTTCGACGACGCCCTCTCGGGACCTCTTCCTCAGTCTCTAATCTGCCCCCTGCCGGGTGTGCGGAGTAAGGTAAGTGCTTTGAGTCTTTTCTCAGCACCTCAGCCTCGGGATGCTCTTTTGCCTCCCGACGCATTATTACCTGCTTCCCCCCCGCCGCGAAACCCCGCCCGGTACGTCAAATGTGATCGTCCCCTTAGTCCCCCTCGCACAGAGTTTGGACGCATGGTTATCGCTTTCCAACCCGTCGTGCTGGTTGGCCAGGACCATCCGACTCGGCTCTGTGATTCAGTTCACCCGGCTCCCGCCTCGTTTCAGCAGTATTCGCTCCACTCTAGTGCGCGGCCAACAAGCCAGTGCCTTACGAGCAGAGATTTTTACACTGCTCCTCAAGGACGCGATAGAGCCCATCCCTCCAGCCGAGATGAAGAAGGGTCTCTACAGCCCATACTTTATAGTACCCAGAAAAAGTGTCGGGTTGCAACCAATCTTGGACTTACAAGTTCTCAAACGGGCCCTGCTCAGACTCCCGTTCAAAATGTTCACGCAGAAGCAGATTCTCACCTGCGTTCGACAGCTAGATTGGTTCGCGGCGGTAGACCTGAAGGACGCGTACTTCCACGTCTCTATTTTACCGCGACACCAACCCTTCTTACGGTTCGCGTTCGACGGCCAGACGTGTCAGTACAAGGTCTTCCCCTTCGGCCTGTCCCTGTCCCCTCGTGTCTTCACCAAGGTCGCAGAGGCCGCTCTTGCCCCCCTAAGGGAAGTGGGCATCCGCATACTCCACTATCTCGACGACTGGCTCATTCTGGCCCACTCTCGAGTTACTGTGTGCTCACAGGGACCAGGTGCTCAGGCAAGCTCACCCCGGTTCAGAGCATCTCTTTTCTCGGTATGGAGTCAGACTCAGTCTCAATGACAGCGCGTCTCACCAACGAGCGCGCCCAGTCAGTGCTCAGGTGCCTCGCTTGCTTCAAGCCTGGCACAGCGGTCCTCTAAAACAATTCCAGAGGCTCCTGGGGCATATGGCATCCTCAGCCGCGGTCGAGCCGCTCGGGTTGATGCATATGAGACCGCTACAGCACTGGCTACAGACCCGAGTCCCGAGATGGGCATGGCGCCACAGCACGCATCGTGTGACAATCACCCTTGCCTGCCATCAAACTTTCAGCCCATGGACAGACCTCTGCTTCCTACAGGCCGGAGTTCCCTTGCTGCAGGTGTCCAGACATGTCATGGTAACCACAGACGCCTCTCGACTGGGTTGGGGCGCCGTGTGCAACGGGCACGCTGCCGCTGGCACCTGGAAAGGTCCCCGGCAGCGTTGGCACATCACTTGCCTAGAGTTGATGGCTGTTATTCTTGCTCTACGGAGGTTTATTCCACTAATCCGAGGCAAGCACGTTCTGATTTGCTCAGACAGCACCGCGACAGTAGCATACATAAATCGCCAGGGCGGCGTGCGCTCTCGTCAACTTGCCCGCCATCTCCTCCTCTGGAGTCAGCCGCGACTCAGGTCGCTGCTCGCCACTCATATCCCTGGCAACCGCAACACGACGGCGGACGCGCTGTCGCGACAGGTTTTCGCCCAGCGGAGAGTGGAGGCTCCACCCCCAGGTGGTCCAGCTCATTTGGGACCGATTCGGCAAGGCACAAGTAGACCCCTTTGCCTCCCAGAACAACTCCCATTGCCCGCTCTGGTATTCCCTGATGGACGCTCCCCTCGGGACGGATGCGCTGGTACACAGCTGGCCCCGGGGCCTGCGCAAGTACGCATTTCACTTCAGTGAGCCTTCTTGCATCGGTGCTGTGCAAGATCAGGGAGGACGAGGAACAGGTCGCCTTGGTGGCCCACCCGCACCCGCACCTGGTTTTCAGAACTCACGCTCCTCATGACAGCCCCTCCCTGGAAAATCCCCCTGAGTAAGGACCTTCTTTCTCAGGGACGGGGCACCCTCTGGCATCCACGCCCAGACCTCTGGAATCTCCATGTCTGGCCCCTGGACGGGATGCGGAAGATCTAGTAAATCTACCACCTGCTGTTGTAGATATGATCAATCAAGCCAGAGCTTCCTCAACCAGGCAAATCTACGCACTAAAGTGGCGTTTGTTCGCGAATTGGTGTTCCCGAGCCGAAGACCCACAGAGATGTGCAGTTCGGTCAGTGCTTCTATTCCTGCAGGAGAGACTGGAGGGGAGGCTGTCCCCCTCCACCTTGAAGGTGTATGTAGCTGCTATCGCAGCCCACCACGATGCAGTAGATGGCAAGTCCCTTGGTAAGCACGACTTGATTATCAGGTTCCTGAAAGGCGCCCGGAAACTACATCCTCCCCGGCCTAACCCTCTTTCCCTCTTGGGATCTCTCAGTGGTCCTCTCGGGCCTTCAGAGACCCCCATTTGAGCCGCTTGATGCAGTCGAGCTCAAGGCCCTCTCCTTGAAGACAGCCCTCCTGATCGCGTTAGCCTCAATCAAGAGGGTAGGAGACCTGCAAGCGTTCTCTGTCAGCGACTCTTGCCTGGAGTTCGGTCCGGCACTTTCTCACGTTATCCTGAGACCCCGACCGGGCTACGTGCCCAAGGTTCCCACGACCCCTTTTAGGGACCAGGTCGTGAACCTGCAAGCACTGCCTCGGGAAGAGGCAGACCCAGCCCTTTCGTTGCTGTGTCCGGTGCGTGCTTTTCGTACATATGTGGACCGCACGCAGAGCTTTAGATACTCTGAGCAGCTCTTTGTCTGCTTTGGCGGACGGCGGAAAGGGAACGCCGTCTCCAAACAGAGGCTAGCCCACTGGGTGTTGACGCTATTGCCTTAGCCTATCACGCCCAGGGTGTGCCCGCCCCCCTGCAGGTCCGAGCACACTCCACTAGAAGTGTGGCGTCCTTGTGGGCACTAAGCCATGGCACCTCCCTAGCAGACATCTGCAGAGCAGCAGGCTGGGCAACACCCAATACCTTTGCCAGATTTTACAATCTAAGGGTTGAGTCGGTCTCGTCCCGTGTTTTGTCAGGTCCGAGCCGATAGAACTCGGTAACGCGGCACAACCGACCGGGTGTTCCGCTTGCATCTTGCGCCCTTCACCAATGTGATCCAGTGCGCCTTCTGTCCCAGGTCAGCCACTGAGTGTCGCTGCCTGGATGCTTTTTCCTCCCTAGCCTTCTGGCCCGCAAATTCAGCAGAGCAACTCGCGGCCAGACCCAGTACGAGTCTTAGGGCTCTGTACTGGGGTCGGGCTCCACGGGCATAGTTCCCTCTTCAGGCTAACTCCCTGTGATGTATTCTCCGCGGTACGGTCCCCCTCTTGGCGGACACGTGTTTCCCTCAGGCAGCCCCGCTGCCTCGGCCCCGTGTCTGTAGAGTCCCCCCTTCATTAGGCTGGACCTACCACCGCGCCATTTCCCACATCTGGCTTCACAACCCTTGTGGTGTATTTGCAATACATTACCTCCCCCTGGTCTGGGCAGGGTATGGCCTATGCAGGGTCTTCCCCTCCTGAAAGAATAGGAAATCTGCAGGCCGGACAGCTACCTTGCCTCCGGTCCTGCCTCAGCACCCGGCACACTGGCGCCGACGAGTTTTGAAGACGCCTCCTTAGGCCTCTTCCTCAGTCTCTAAGCCACCCCCTGCCAGGTGCGTGGAGCAGGGTTAATGCTTCGAGTCTTCTCTCAGCACCGCCCAGGCTCTCCTGCTCCCCCCCGGGGAATGACCGCCTTCCCCGACATAGGTTGGGCCCCAGCCGCTCTGCATCCTATGTGAGAGACATAGTGAGAGAGAAGGCCGTGGCTGTTGGGCTTGCTCCCATGCTAGCATGTAATACATTTTTCCCCCAGGGGTACGGGAAAACCTAAGGTGGATATGCTAAAACTCTTTGAGGGGGCGTTGGGGAGGGCGACGTGCATTCGGTTCAGGTGCCTCTAACACGCAATAGCCTGCTTTGCCCCTGCTCCGACAGTCACGTCACACGGTCAGTGCGTGGCGTTTTTATATAGACCCCTTGTGTCACTTCCTTCGACACTACGTCAAGAGAGTGACAGAAGGGGAACGTCTCTATGTAGTGTCCCTCGTGCCACGGCACTAGACCTAGCACTGTTAATGGCCGTGCTTCATCCTTCGGCTCCTCAAAATCCAAAACTGGCATTCGCTGCCCCGCTTCCCCTTATACCCGTATGTCCGGGGCGGGGCATGCACATTTTGTCTGCCAACTTGACATTGGTCTTTTCTCAGGTTCAGAGGTATGATTCGGCGTTCGAGAAGACCCCTTGTGTCACTTCCTTCGAGACTACGTCTCGTTCCCTCCCTCGGGGAACGGAGGTTACAACAGTAACCGAGACGTTCTCCTTCTAATGCATAATGCACAATTTTCTGAATTTTGTGACTGGTGGAATGTTCTACCTGAAGTATTGCTCTGCAAATGTTGAACTTTATAAAGACTAAGCATAATTATATATTATTATAAAAATTAACACACTCTACATGAGGGGTCAGTATTATTGTTGTTTGATTAATAGCCTTTATTTGACATAGCCTACTAGACAGTGCTCAATTCAGTTACATGTACACTTCAAGTCCAACATTTTGATGCAAATCCGCTTTTTGTCCCACTGTTTAAATTCACTTTAGACATAAACAACTGCATTTACATTAATTCCTCATCAAGACGGGCACTAGCAGAATTGTAATGTGTATTTGATCATTTGGCTTGTAACTATTAAGCATTAGTGCTCAAACATAAGCTGGCAGCCGCCTGTCAATCAAACAACATGCAGCAACAAACTTCAGGAATTAAAAGTCAATCTTTTATATTTCATCTAGATCAACCAACCAGTGGTGCTCTAGCTATCACGATTGATGTAATGAACACCCCTGTTCTAGATGTATAACATAAGCTAAATATAGAAAACTACTGAAAAGTTTGATCGAGGACATCTCTTTTTTTCAGATAAACATTTAGATAATTGTATTGCCCAGCCCTATTGATAACATTGCATTAATATCTCACAGCAGCCCAATAATCTCAGTGATAGATAGTTAAATTACAGGCTACGTTATAGACACACAGAATCTAGTAAGCAGAAATATGAAATTTACATGTTGAAGAATATGTTTCTTCAAGTTAGAGGCAGGATTAATGCTGATATCTGGCTTGAGCAAGTTAATCTCACATGACGCGATCAAGCAATTGGCCTTTTTCAGTTTGAAAAGCCCTTCAAGTGCAGCCGGTTATGTTCAGCTGTAAACTGTGCTTGAGGCATTCTCCAAATCCATAACAGTTGGCGCTAGATCTGCAGCTGCCGTTCAAGTTTTGTACGTGTGATTTGATTGGACGGGAGTCACGAGACACTCCCTAGTCAATCATGTTGATAGATAAAAATTAAATCAGGACAGGAAGTAGCGAACACAGATGGTGGGAAAATAGTGAAGTGAAAGTACAGTTACAGCACTTAAATTGTACACAGAAAAAGAACACTTCTTGGGAAAAAGTAGTTAATTACAGTAACGTGAGTATTTGAAATTCGTTACTTTACACCCCTGCTCCTGCAGTGGAAAAAAGTAAGAAGATTAACTTGTGAACAGAACAAAACAACGCTGCAACATATAGGCAGATGCCAAATCCTTTTATTTTGGACCATCAAAAAGTGGTATGGTGTACAATTTTTAGATTAATTCACAAATACTAATGAAGATCTTCTGGCTCTCATTTTAACTTAATCAACGGCCTACTCTGAGTGTGTTTGTGTGTGTGTGTGTGTGTGTGTGTGTGTGTGTGTGTGTGTGTGTGTGTGTGTGTGTGTGTACATTTCCATATGTCTGTGTGATATCCCCGAACTTAAGCAGATAACGGTCTCTGAATTGTGTCCAAGCTTGGAACAAGGCACTCCACCTCAAGCATACACGACAGTGATAATTACACAGAATAGCACACTGCCTCTTCAAATATGGCAGCCAGTGCCATTTGGAGATGCTCCAAAGAGGCCCATGGAAATGAAGCAGACAGAGAAGCCTTGATGAAGACACATGGTCACTTGCAGGCTAATCACTGTGTTTGTTGCAAAAATCTTTGATGATTAGTTTACAAGGAAATAACAATGATTAAAATTAATTGAGAATATGCACTGATTCAAGCTGCAGCACCCAAATTGTCCACAAGATGGTAATACAGAGCTTTAAAGGAATGTCACAGATGTGCTCAGCTTCCTTCCACTAAGATTCCTTGAGCTGAATGGTCTTTTAGTCACCAGAGAAACAAGGTAAACATCCTTTCTGTTGTGGAAGAAATGTAGAGCTATAATGATGCATGCCTCATTAGTGAAATGCTCAAAAATGTGTGATACTATGCTAATAACCTGTAATAAAATGAAACATTTTCGACAATATTTACCCATATTTTCTCTTGGAACCCAACGACCTAATTTAAAGTTGGTTTGAAACAACATGATAGTGAGTGAATGGTGAAAGAAATTAAATTTTTGGCTGAACTATCCCTATAAAATGGACCGTTATAGACATCAGTACATTGAATGTTTTAGTTACAAAGCAGCAGACAAATGATCTTCCAATCAATCTCTGATGTTACGATATAAAAGAGGAGAATTCCTCTTTTTAAAGATATTGGCAAAACAAGTGAGAACAATAGGGATTATTTTTGTGGCTGGAATAAAATAAATAAATAAGGTGTGAGAGGATCTCTTGAAGAAGCGGTTCAATCAGATCCTCTGAATGGGATTAGGGACTTCTCTTAATCTGAACTAAATGCAGATTGCAAGGTGTGTACTCTGGAAAGTGAGGGGAAGTGGCTTTGGTGAAGCAATCAAGAGATTAAAAAAATAAAGGGATTAGATTTTAACCTCGATAATCTTGCATTTTGTAATCCTGTGTGTAGGTACTTGTTTTTCTGTACTGATTTGTTTTGATCCCATTCTCCAGAATCCCTTTCTCTCTAGCAGCTGGGATTACATAATTAATATGGGTTACGAACTCAACCGTGTCTAACGTCACACCTGGAGAGGAATAACAGTAATCTGATAGATTGAGATGATTGAAATATCACAAATAGATTTTTGAATCAAGCAATATTCCACGGACAGACTGACATCCGTGGAAAATTGCTTGATTCAAGGGAAAATTGCTTGATTCGATAGATAGCTAGATCGATCATCCTCCAAGAAATATTTAAGTTTATAAATATTAGTTGTTTTTTTTTTTTCAAAAATAACATCACTTAAAATGTCAAAGTCTTGACTACTTAGCTGGCTATGGCTCCACCCCTGGCACCCACTGAAACTACGCTATAGACGCTATAAAATGTTCCCTTTATTTGTGTTGATTGTTTTTTTATTGATTTCATTTTCTGCCTAGCTGTGTGTCTTGGTATTGTTTAAAATTTTAATTGGATTCTGTGTTTGATTATTGACACATTTCCATAGTGATGCTTGTAGCATCATCTTTCAGAGCTATTTTATCTTCAGAGCCAGAAATCGAGGACACAGGCATGCTGAGAGTAGTTTAATTTTATTCCAATGTTTGGCATGAATAATTCATGAGTTTGTGTTTTGCATGGATGTAACTTCATTGTGCATGGGTAAATTTGACTGGAGTGCTACTCCCTCATTCTTTGATTTCTTTCTCTCTCTTTCTCTCTCTCTCTCTCTCTCTCTCTCTCTCTGTCTGTCTCTAACACACACTCCTTTTCTCTCGCTGTCTCTGTGTTTCTGTTGCAAGAACCAAATTTAAATCAGAACCAAAAAAATATTATGTCTTATACAGTGTGTTCAGTGTAATAGTGTTTTTATTCTAGCAGGACATTTTGGTAAATTGTCCTCTGAACTTCTGGCTGGAAGAAGAGAGAAAGAATAAAAGCATGATTTCCAGAAATTTCCATATACCACTAATGCTAAATAAATATTTTTGCTCCTTGATGACTTTAAATTAAAACAAGCTAATAACTTTTTTCAGTTATTTTTTTCTTTTTCCTTTACATTTTTGTCTTTTACTACATGTCATTTAAATGTGTCAAATCAAAAAATCAATTTTCATTGGAACTACATAAATAATTTTAGTTGTTCAACTGGATGTACAGTCTGGTTCACAATATGCACCAAGGCGAATGTGAATTACAGTTTTAGTATACTTATTGTTTAAATATATTTTATATTAATATGTAGCCTATATATGCATGATGACACGGAAATAAACAATCTTCATCTTTGGGTGAACTATACCTTTAAGAAGCCTGCATAGCAGGTGTATAAGCTTGTGTGATGTACAATGTAGTCCTTTCTTTCTGAAACTACGATCTCACAGCTTATCAATAACAAAAATTAACAACTGTATCGATTCAAATGTGTTAAAATTATGAATTTTGACCATTTTAAGTTAAGACTAGACTAGACTAGATCAAATCAATTCAAACCAATTATTGAAAAAAATATATATTTTAATATTTTTATAATATTTTTAATATTTTAAAAATACATATTTTTTAATGTGTTGTTTTGAGTGGAGTATAGCTTCAAATTTGTATGCTCCATATTTCAATAAAAGCCAATATCTAAAAATATGAACTAATGATAGCCAATGACAGTGTAATGTACAAAAGTGATATATAGAGAGAGAGATAATCCATAATATGTGGGATTGAACTTCATTCATTAATCATCCTTCAATTAAGACTGCCTGCAGCATTTTAACAAAGCCAACTGGCTGTTTGCATGACAGCCTCTAAATCTGTAAAGCTAAAACTACCTCGCTTTCTATCTACAACAACATACAGTAGATGCAGAAATAGCAGCTTTTGTGCCTCTGTTTGCCCATCTTACTCTGCCATGTAATTTGTATGGGACAGGCTACTTTTGCATAAAAAGAATGGCTTTAAATAATCAAATCAATTGTCTGTAGCAGTGCTTGGTTTATTTTAATGACCATGAATTTAATCATGTGTGAATTAATGTCATTTAATGAAGTGAATTTCTAACTCCCAAAGTGCACATCTGAAGTCCAAACCTGTCGACCAGCTTATGACAGAAGTCCTGGGAGACTGTAATTCTGCATGATAATATCCCTATGAGAATGCAAACTGCTATGGAGGGGAGAGGAATGGGTTTTAGATCTCACTAAAAATCATCTCCCTGATATCACTCAAAAGATCACCTCCTCCCCTATAATAATAGTCTTAGAAAGTCCTCTCTAATGGATATCTGAGTTGATAAGGCAAGGCTCTCCAGCAAAATTACTCTCTCTCAGAAAACAAACAGCTGCTAGCTAGTGACTCAGGGTCACAGAGGCTTTCAGATCAATTTTAAAGTATCTTGCTGGATTGCACTGACTCAGTTCTTGGATGCAGCAAATGGGGCCCTTCAGCAAGACCTTCCTTAAAATATGGCATTACTAAGCATTGAGTTCTGAGACTATTGTTATGTGAAGTGTATATTCTGAGCTCCCATTTTCTGCTAGGTCATTCAACTGCTTTCAAAATCAATTCAAAACAGAAAATGCATCTCTAAACCTTGTGAAACAGGAACAAATCTGTAAAGAGGGGAGGGGAAAGTAGCAGTCTTGTTAGGTTTGCTATATTCAGTCCCGCCTGATGTTGAGCTGTCTTTATTCAGCAGCATTCTCTGCAACTTGAGGCTACGGGAGATCAGAGAGCTCAAAAGGAGAATATTGAATATTGTATTGTGGCTTTGTCATTTGTAACAACATGAGGAAGAGGATAGTTATTATAGTCTGGAGAGAGTGACAGTGCGGATTTATGCTGGTTTAAGGGGGGGAGGGGGGCATAAGCGCACAGGGGATCAAAATAAGAAAGAAAGAAAGCTTTATTCAATCATCTGTCTAATCACGTCACCTCTTATTAGACCAGCTAGCTATTCATAAAGTGTTATACAAGGGGCTTTCTACTTCTTGGAACTGCAGAGAAAGACTAAAGCCTGGTATACACTATCTGATTTTTGATACACATTTTGTGAATCCTAAGATTTTTCTTTCATCTTAGGGCAAAATCAGAAGTCTTGCATAGTTTAGTGTGACATGCTCAACTCTGGCCAATTGCTTGCCCTTGCAATGTTCTTTAGCCTTCAACAAAGATCTGACAGTGTCAGAAATTTTGGATCAAAGTCCTATAGTGTTACTACTTCTTTGACACCGGACAGGGTACCCACTCTTTTCACGGCACAATTTTACAGGACATTTTATGTACTCATCGTGTGTAATATTTAAGAAAAACACACAAAGTCATAATGTATATTGTGGTTATTGGATTTTAATTTATTTTTTTTCAGAATTCTGTATTTGACAGTTGAATTACATTTTATTAACAAAACTATATAAATATAATTATTTTAATAAATTAAAATGCACAAACAGAACATTACCTTAACCCTGAAAAAGCATCCATGGTCATAAGCTGAAGTTTGAGCTTTTGAAATTTCGCAAAAGCAAAGTAGACATTTGTGGATTTTCCACGAGCTAAAATGAGCAAATCTGTCGCACTGTACAGCTCTGCATCTACTACACACACACTCAGAGTGTTTGTGATGCTCATGACTCTTCATTGTCAGTGTTTGATCAGAAGACTTCAAACATTAATTTTAAAGCATGCAGCACATGCAGTTAATTTTTTTTTAATTAAATTTTATAAAATAAATAAGCAACTTAAAGTGCACTTATTACAGGGAGCAATCTGGAGTTAAGTGCCTTGCTCAAGGACACAATGGTGGTGACTGTGGGGATCAAATCAGTAAGCTTCTGATTACCAGTTCTGTGCTTTAGTCCACTACGCCACCACCACTCCATTATTAAATCTCACCCTTTTGTACTTTGATAATCACATCAGGACATATCATGGTTTTACTTTGATTAATTATTCATTTAAAAATTTATGTCAAATTATGTCAAATTCTGTGACATACCGCATTATATAGCTAATACTATTTAATGACTGGAATCAGTGATTCCTTCTATGTTGTGGTAACTGCACTATAAATGGATTGTTTAATTATTTAATTAATTCACATGTAAAGGCTGCATCACCATGCTACCACCTCAGGGTTTGAATTAGTTTTCTTAAAAATCAGTGTTTCGACCATCGTCATTGTCTAAAGTTTACAACTCAAATGTTTTTGTTGTTAACACAACAGCAATGTTTGAATGAAAAAAATCATATTTTGCACTTTATTAATACTAACTTAAACTATTTCTTTAGAGCAAAGCCAAGATGACAGCAGATGTGTAGAGAATGTACTTGACAGGGCTTCATTCATGACCAGAGTTGGGGCAGAGTTTTACAATCAAATTTAAGACCTTTTTCAAGACCTGTACAAACAAAATGTAATACCTTATCCCCATAATGAAACAAACCAACACAATCTTAAAATAAATCATGTATCACAGTCTCTTACTTAAACAGGCAGGGGCACACATTCAACTTGGCCTTAACATTGCTCATCAGTAAAACAGGGTAGGATATACAGGTATGCTCATTTATATCGCATTAAAATTTGTTTATGTACCATTATGTAAATAAATACAAATTAGAGTTCAACCAATATACAATTGCGCTGATTTGGTGATCTGTTTAAAGAAAGCCATTTAGTATGCAAATAGTTTCCCTTCTGTCACTCACTCAAGGTTGTGTCAACGTAGTGATACTAGCCCCAAACACCTATGATCTTTGGGAAAAGACCAATGAGAAATGGCGAGTGGAATTTGCATGCCACTCCCCCACACATACGGGTATAAAAGGAGCTGGCTCGCAACCATTCATTCAGATTTTTTCTTCTGAGCCAAACGTTTGTGTATCAGCGTGCTGAATTTCACTGCTGGTCCATTCACCTTTAAAAAAGAAGTGTATTCTGTTGGATATAGAGTGCATTCCTGCATCTTTCTCTCCTTCTGCATGATCAGTTCAGAGTACACCACTGGGCGCTTCGACAGCACTAAAAGAGTATTCAAAACTGTACATCTCTAGCCAGGTGAGGTCCTTGAATGTGTATATGAAGATGTTTTTTTAAAGAATCAGACTTTAATTTAAAATAAATAAAATGTTATTTTATTTAAAATGGCAAGCAAAGCTTCTTTTACCTTTATCTGTAATTCAGACCATGAACTTGGGGTGTCTAGTGACACAATAATAAATATAATTGAGGAACTCAAAAAGAATGATATGCTTAAGGTAGGCAATTCTGTCTTGCATACAGATCAGTGTCGCAATACAGTCTTTAAAAACTGCTTTAATTATGTTAAACCAGTGCCAGAGTATTTAGATACTAATGACACAGGGAGAGAATGCTTTTCACAGTATGTGCCTATAAAGGAAATTCATAGTACTGTTTTTGAAGCAGAGGTTTTCAAAAAAACAATATGAACTATCACATTCTCGCCTACCGACCAATGATGTGTTTGAGGACAGTTGGGATGGACATAATATTGCTAATAGTGTCTTATTTAAAACAGAAAAATCATCAATAGCCTTGATTCTCTATCAAGATGCATTTGAGGTTGTAAATGCTTTAGGATCAGGCTGAAAGAAACACATGATGTTGGCAGTATATTTAACACTTGGTGATATTTTGCCATGCAACAGGTCCAATATTGATCACATTCAGCTTGTTCTTCTCTGCAGGGAACCAGATTTTTAGCATTTTGGACAGGAAATATTTTTTAATCTATTTATTAATGACCTTAAAGACCTAGAGGAGAGTGGCATTGCACTGAATGATGGTAAAGTTATTAAAGGGACTTTAAAGGGACGGATTGGCTAATCGGGAGCACCAGGAGAATTTCCGGTGGGCCGGTCTGTTTTTTTTTTGGGCCGTGAGGGCCAGTGTTGTCATGGCACTGGGTTGAAATATGGATACTTTCCCTAGGCTGCCTGCACTCACAGCAGCCCACTCGCTTTTATTTTTATTTTATTTTTTTTCTCAGCCCTCTCGCAGAATGCAACCTGCAGGTTAATGACGTAATTATCTTTTGACTCCCCCGACAGCGGCACCTTGCTTAAAAAATAAATGTCACTTGTAAACTTCAGTCAGTGGTGGTTGTGGTTGATGGAGGATAAGGGCTAAAATGGACAATAGAAAGTGCAAAGGCGGTGCTGAAAAGGCAAGATTAAAAAAGAAAGCTCTTCAAAGTGATGTGGTCAAATGTACAAAAATGAGCAGCTTTTTCACCAGTGCACCAAATGAAGATTATGAGAGGGCCGGTAAGCTAACGTTAAGCTAGTTAGGAGCAGTGCAAGATGCTAGCGGCCGTGCAAAACAATGTTGTCTGCAAACCACCGTTCATGTTTTTGTATCAAACTTTTTCTTGTAGTCCTTCAGCAGCAGTAGCCTCTATTGCCTATTGAGTGAATATAAGAATTTTAAGAATTCATGTTAATGAAGAGTATGGTGTAGAGCTGAAACGGTAAGTCGACATTATCGACAACAACAAAAATAGTTGTCAAAAATGTTCATTGTCGAATAGTCGTTTGATCTCATTTAACATAACACGAGATCACAATAAACTGTAATGATGATGCGTGAGAGCAGGAAACACCCTGGTGTTACATCTTAAATGCAGTTATATTTAATTATAATTGAATGCATTATAGCTTTATTAAAGTTCAAATAATACGGAAGCAGGTCTTGTAGTTAACTACAAACTCCAAAACTGTCATTTATCTGTGCGGTCAGTGCCTCTTCTATGAGCTGCGTGAATGTCCCCATCTAAAGGGTATAGACTGAAACTGCACTCGGCTGAGAGACACAATGTCACGAGGACGCTCTTCCCTCGAGCCTGCACTTACTAAAGCTAGATTATAACGCGATGGCTCATGACTTATTGAATCATAATATATGTGTCGCTGTACATTTCTTATTGTGAAGAAAATTGGCAATACACGGCTTTATTATTAAGAGAGAGTTTGTTTTTAGTGAGTTAAAGATGGATTGAAGTGAACAGAAAGGTGAGAGAGGAAGCCTTCTCCCCATTATACACTGCATAAAAATATGTTTTTGATTTGTTTTTGTTTTAGCTTGTTTTCCAATAAAAATATCTAAAACTAATTTAAAACAATGTACATTTACTTTAGCAGGTATACTGCAGAAGAAAAAAATTGTTATCTGAGAATGTTGAATATAATATAAAAAATAAAAATATATATACAAATCCTTTTAAAAAACATTCGTTCACCTGAGAAGCAGCATATGAGATATTTAGACTTGCTTTTAGAGAATAGATCTTGAATATAAGTATATTTTGTCTTTACTGCACTTGCAGAAGTATAACCAAATGAAAAAAATACACTTATATACAAAATGTCATTTAGAGGTATTTTTAAAAGATGATTTTGTCCTCTTTATTGTTAGTAAGCATGTTTAATACAACTTTTTAACTCAGGACATAAGATGAATAATCGGTTAAATATTTATTAACATTCATTTTTATAGATTATAGATTCTGATACTGTTACATTGTGTTGTTGTAAAGAATACTGTTGTTAACTGTTCTAAGAAATCTTCACTGTGAAGCAACACTTAGGCTACTGTATTTGCACTGAATTGGAAATGATGATAATTTAGAAAAATACTATGAATTACAAGCCTGTAGAGAACAGTGCACTATTGCATACTTATATACTGAGGTTTTAATTACATTATTTTAATATTCAGTCATGAACTAAAGTGGGCCAGTCTAAGGCATGAAACTCCACGGCTGAAAATGAGTCTCACTCCGGCCCTGATCTGGGGTCACACAGTATTGGTGACTTCCTGGAAAACTTAAGCAGGAGTGCTTTTTTTGTAGATTTTGTGACATAGATAGACAAAAAGTCGAGTTTAGTCCATTGTCAGCTGGATGGAAAAGAACACAGCTGTCATATCAGCAGCATGTTGTAAACCTAAGAGAAAGCAACACAGAATCATTGTGTGGAATAAAATTTGACAACCAGCTGCTTTACTTTCATGACCTTTTTGAGGGCATTGTTTCCTTTAACTTAGCAATATGCATAAACCACTTGGTAAACACAGAGAAACATTTCATGTTTGAAGAACTGAATAGAAGAAATAGTAAGTTTACATATCTTGGATATGATGCAAATGACAAACCTCCTGAGTTTTTTTCAAATAGTGGGAAGTTGGGTAGACATGCAGTCAAAAATTGGTGCCTGTTGAGGGTCCTCCCTTTATTGGTTGGAGATAGGATATAAACACAAGCGAAAGTAGTGTATGGAAGTTGATTTTGCTCCTGAAAGAAATAGTTGTGCATGTGTGTTCACCAGCTATTACTGCTGATCAGGTTGCTTATTTGGGTGTACTCATTGAAGAATACATTGAGTCTACATTGAGTTATTCCTGGAGTTTTCCCTTAAACCAAAACATCACTACCTGTGTCACTATCCAGAGCTTATAATCCAAATTGTACCTCTGATCCATTTTTGGACTCTGAGATTTGAAAGTAAACACACTTACTTCAAACAGTGTGCTTTTTTGTGAAATGCTAACAAATAAATTTTTATGGAAATGTTGTGTGTTGTGGTGGTGTATTTTGATCTCATATATGTAAATACATTTAAAGTATCACAGCATTTTTTCCCATTTTTTTCCAGACTCTCCCAGACTAATTGTCTTAGGTAGTGTACAATGTTCTGAAAGCTGTTGTAAATTATTTAATAAACTTTGACTGTTGTATTTTAGTTAAAAAAAAATGATAAAGTATTGCTAATATTTATTAATTTTAGGTGAAATTCTCACTGCTACCCAGTGGATGCTGAATATTGAGGGTGGGGTGGTTGTGAATTCACACTCTAATTTTGTGGCTGGATTTGCAGCTTTGTTTGCATCTTAAAGAGGAGGCATCCTGCACACTTGAATTTATTCAGAGGTAACAAAATCTATTTAAGGGTCAATGACATGACATGTATTTTTTGTGTCCAAATTCATTATTTTCCTAAAAAGAATTTGAATAAATACATGTCATATATCAAATGGATTTACAATATCTCCTTTATAAGAAACCCTTTTCATTTTATAGAAATTCAATAGATTTTTTGAGTTTTGGTGTATGAAAGACCAAAAATGTCAGGTAGTGCGACCGTCCGAACGTACAAGCAGAGAACAAAACTGAGATATAAATGTTCATTTTCTCAATAAAATTCTTAATAAAATATTTTGGCATGATTTTATGTTAAATTCCTTAAAAATGAGGGGAAATAGTGTATCGGTCCTATTTCAAAACTATTCTATTACTTAAAAAACTTTTGTCCGAAAAATTTACTTCTACTAATGCCAGGGAGGGCGACCGACATAAAAATGCAATTTTATGCAATGTTCCTTTAAGAAAACCATGTGACAGCATATGACATCACACAGAAGACTCCAGAGGACCCCTTTGATGCAGTAACAAGGTTAGTCACCCTCCCATAAATATTAGATAATTTGACATTTTTGAGTAATGATGAGGTTGATTCAACTTATCATGTCAGGTGGTATGACCCCTGGAAAACTTTGAAAATGTGTTGTTATTATAAAAATGTGTATTTGATTTAAAAAATGTATGTATAACCTTGAGCACATGGTCAAACATTTGTATAGGCGTCCAAGTTAATGCCAGTTAGATTCGAATTGAGTTTGAAATGTCAGGTGGTGCGACCAATATGTCAGGTGTCGCGACCAGAGTTACAGTTAAACCAACTAAAAAAAGTCATGTTAATTCATGTTTTTGAATATATTAAATACATTTTAATAAATATATAAAGCTTTTAAGTTGTTTAAAGGTGCAATCTACATATGTATATATATTTGTTTTATCTTATTATGGTATGAGTGACAATTTAAAGAGCACATTGTCCATCTTAAAGTCCTATTCTTCAAGAATATAGCACTGTATAATCAACATTGATACTAAAACAATTGCATCTTTAAATTAATCTATTTTAATTTGTTTTTGTAGATGCCATTATCAAGCAAGGAGAAAACAGCACGACATAGAGCTAGTTTAAAAAGTGATCCAGTTGCAAGGTCAGAGTACTTTGCCAAAAGAAAAGCAAGTTATTGTGATCATTAGGTATATCTAGATACATTACAACTTAAGTTAATATGTGTTCTGGTATTTTTGTGTGGTAATTGCAGTTATTACATGTTAATAATACATACTTGATAGCAGTGTCATACAGCATTACAGAAAAGCATAGTTATTAGTCATGAATTCGAATGATTAACAAACCATTACCCATTCTATTAAATATTTAAACTAAAATAATTTATTTTACAAATGATATAGTACAGGTGAAACTCAAAAAATTTGAATATCGTGCAAAAGTTAATTTATTTCAGTAATTCAAGTTAAAAGGTGAAACTAATATATTATATAGACTCATTACATGCAAAGTTAGATATTTCAAGCCTTTATTTGTTATAATTTTGATAATTATGGCTTACAGCTTAAGAATACCTCAAATTCAAAATTAGAATATTGTGAAAAGGTTTTCATAGCTTGGAATATCTAACTTTGCATGTAATGAGTCTATATAATATATTAGTTTCACCTTTTAATTTGAATTACTGAAATGAATGAACTTTTGCACGATACTCTAATTATCAAATGTTTTTTTTTTCTTGACTTACTGTTACTACTGAATCTATTGAACAGTAGATTGAATTCTGTCCTTAATGTTTCTGGGCCCAATATTTGCACTGATTTACTGATTCATGATATGACATTTTATTAAGGATGTTCTCATTTTTTAAATGTGTTCCCGAAGATGTTTTAAATTTCTAGATTTATAGAAGCGATGATCAAATGTTTTTTTATCTTGACTTACTGTTACTACTGAATCTAATTGCATGAGCAGTAGATTGAATTCTGCCCTTAAAGTTTCTGGGCTCAATATTTGCACTAATTCACTGTTCCATATAAATGATGTTCTCATTTATTAAACGTGTTCCTTGAGGTTTCAAAGTTATATTTTTAAAGAAGCGATGATCAAATGTTATCATAACATGCAGTATTGTTTTGAACTTTCTTGTTAATGAAATTTAATTATATAATTGAGATACAGTATAAATTGGTCAGAGGATTAAAAAAAAAAAGCCAATTGAAACCTGAATAAAATTTATTGACATATCTTTCTTTTTATTTTGTGAATATCAATCATTATTGATCAAAAAGTCAGGTGGTGCGACCGGTCATAGTCAGGTGGTGCAACCAGCAAATTTACATTTAAATGTATCAATTCCCACTGCAGTTGCAAAATGAAGTAAGAAATATAACTGTAAACCTTTATATAACGTATACAAATCATTTTTACAGTTAAAAACAAAACATAAAAAGTCCTTATGGAAAAATGGGTGTTTGAACACACAGGAAAGCAGCCGTTTATATGATTTGGAATAAAAGGGCAATAAATAAAGAAATAGAAAGGGAATTTACCATGTGATATGCATTTTAGACACTACAATGATTCATATTTACAAGTCTCAGTAGTGCTAAGTACATTAAATGTATATTATTTTAAATTAATATATGGTCGCACCACCTGACATTTTCTGGGTGGTAAAATCAGAAATCTTGTTTAATAATGAATTAATGCTGCCTAAAATGCTGTAAAACCAATATGAATCAACACCATACATTTTTTTGGACATAAAAATGTATTTTAAAACTGTTTTTCTTAAAATATATTTTTTTTCATCTTGAAAATCTTATTTGTCATTGACCCTTAAACATAAGTGTGTATATGTGTAACGATGGCTGGCAGTAACAATGACAGGTAGATGAAGACGAGATGATGTGAAGAACCCAAGAGCAGTTTAATACAAACGAACAGTAAATACAAACAAACATGAAATCCAAAAAACAGTAAATACAAACGTGAACAAAACATAAACTTGACTAGACGAAACTTGAATTGAAACAACATTACACAGACAAAGAGACAATGGCAAACATGAGGGCTTAAATACACCAACATGGGTAATAAGTAAACAAGACAACCAATCTCAAGACTGAAATAATAATCAGACAATGAACTAATGAAAACAAGACACATTAACATGGAGGGGAGCAGGATATCACATGACCAGGAACACATGAGTGTTTAAGTCAAAAAATTTAAGTCTGTAAGTAAAGGTAAGTTTCTTAACCAGCACTTTCTTTATCAGAATGTAACCGGCACAGTAACGGCCGTAGCAAGGTTGTCCTTCTGTGCTCGCCGCATCCCTCTTCCCACTTAGCCATGCCCTCTAGTTGGCTTGTAAGCGGCTAGTTATTAGTGTCAATAGCACTTCATATAAAACCGGCACATCGGGTGGAAGACTAAGTAATCCCTCGGCTCGTACGTCCTCTTTACCCTGGGTTCGCTGTGCTGTCGCCTATGAAAGGTATGTGTCAACACTCCATTTCTATTGCAAACATGTTATTTAAGTTAGTGGTGTGTAAAGTGTAACTGTTTGACAACAGAGGTGTGACTGTGTACCAGACGCTTCCGGGTAGCATATTGTCGGTCTACCGACGGGCTTGGCTGGAAGACGCTATGCACGCACGCTCTGTCATTGCCTATCGGAATGCACGTTGAGGTAAAATTGGCTGTATGGCTCACAGTAATAGAGTAATGTTCTCTAGGTAATGTGTTTTATATGTATGCTTGTGGTAAATTGATCTACAATAATATGACCATGTTTCACTGTAAACCCTTGGGATGTGACTAACCAATAACTTTAATGCATGATGGATTATTTTGTATGTGAACTATGCTTGTGTGTGATTTTTATGTAGGTTTGCATGCGGGGGAGGTAACTGTGGAGCCCCATTTCCGTTTATGTGGAAAGTTGTATCCCTAGAGGTAAAAGGAAATGTTGGTTATTGTACATGTATCACTCATTGATTGATACTGGTCTAGGTTATATTTATTGTACATGATGGATTTGAATTATGGTTGTTTCTTTCTTTAGAAAGATTGTCACTGCTGCTTTGCCTTTTGTAAATTTAATGTAATGGTAGCTTTTGCTTTTTTTTTGTTATTTTATTTTCTCTATTTTGAGGTATGTCAGCAATAGGTGTGGTATTGGCTGCCCCATTAGTTTGCTGAGGTAATGCTAATATCTAGCTTTGCTTATTCCTGATCCAACCAGAGTATTGAAGCTGTTTCGTGGAGTAGGTCGCCGGATCTGAGTCCTCCTCTATTTATTTACATCAGCACAAGATACTCGACAGCCCACACACACACACACACACACACATATAACAACGTTAGGCTACAGCAACGTTAGGATTTCTTCATGAAAGCAGCACTATAATGAACCTTTATTTGTCACATATGGTCACAAGTGAAAGTAACCGGCGAAATTGGCCGGCATCCTGCCCGCACGAACGTGCAACGCGACGACAACGGTATCGCTTCCTCTTTGGTGCGTGGAGAGTTGTTGGCGTTGAGGAAACGATTGCCCCCTGCCGGTATTCTACGTAGACGCGCGCGTGTCATGTACACGCCTAGAGGAGGCAAAGCGTGACACCGACACGCATCCGCGAGTGGACCGGCGTGTCTATTTCACGCCTCGGCGTGATATCGGGTTGACTACCCACATTTTGGCTGGCCTATGGGGCCTAATTTGTATTGCCTCACACTATGTTGAGAAAACAAACCTCAGACTGTTTGTATTGAATTACTTGTTAATAAATATTGTTGTATTTTTATATTGGAATATCACGTCTCTGTTATTACTTCATTAGCTGTGTGGGAGAGCCCTCTTGTTTAAATCTTGGTGTGAAAGGCCCCAGGTGGCGTAGTCGAGCACCCTAGAGTCAATACCTTTGTCATATGACTCTTGTGTTGGGTCACAAGAAGTTAGCAAAGAGTCTAAACTTCTTTGATATGTCTACGTGTTCACTTCTCTGTTACTGAATTATGCAAAAAAGGTTTTGAAGCTCTGAAACCAATATTAAGAATTATAAGTCTTATAACAACACATACCTTTTACAAATGATTGCTTATGTAAAACAGCACTGATCTAAATAATTTGCTGACTGAACACAATTCAAGGTGCAAAAAGCCTAGATATGAGTTCAAAGTCCCCAGTGAACTGGAATTAAGTTTTTTTGTTTTTTGTTGTCTTCTGGCTAAGGAATGTTTCACTCAGCCTTAGGTCAATTCAATTCCTCCAATTGAAACAGTAGCAACATCCCCATTTAAACTCCTAACATTGAGCTTCCTGTTGACAGAATGGAAACCCCATGGATCCCACACAGCTACGTTTGTTCCATGATTATACACATGAGATTTGATAGTTTAATGTCTCTGTGCAAAACATTCTTTGTGCAACAGTATTTAGAAAAAAAATGATCCACTGTGTGAACAAATGCTATGAAAAAAGTTTCAGATTAGAATTGTTTTTCACTGTTGTCTCAAATTGCCAACCATGAAAACATCAGGCAATTGTACTTTTAATTTAGGCTTTCCTGCTCTTTAGCAGCATGTTGTGTTGTGTATGTGATCGGTTAGCAAAGCTCAAATCTGAGCAGTGTTAAAAAGTGCAGGGTGCCTGTCTGAGCCTCTGCAGCTATGTTTATGAAGGTTCAAACAAAGGACATGAGCTGAAGATTAGTTTGGGTCTCGGAGGAAGCCGGGACTGGCTATACGGAAATTACTGAAGGGCTGGAGCTGCTTGATTAGGATTGAAGTGATGAGATTAGCAGACCTCTCCACTCTTGAAAGGTGTAGGAAGGGAAAGAACAGGGGCTTTGTTGCTGGTATTACTAATCGCAGAGGGTGTGATACTCTGTATACCATAGAGGGGTTGTGACATCAGAGATAAAAAAAGTAATGTGATTCATTCCGTGTGACTAATTCTGGTAGAATGTCATTGATGTGGTGCTCAAAAACCCACCCTTAGTGAATCTTACACACAAACATAGTGACAGAACTGATGAGCATCACAGGAACTGAAGCAGTTTCACTGGCATTCAGTTATTATAGTCTGTTTTCACTGACTCGCTTGTTACATTTTTGATTCTGATGTTAAAGTACACTTAATATAACATGAAATAACATGCTCTCTTTAAAATAATATTTTAATAATCACAAGCCTTTTTTCTCCTCCTTCCCACTATGAGGCAATCCCTCTGCAGAGATTACCCACCCTAGAATATGCTTCCTGCGTTTGTTATTGAAAAAGTATGAAGGGCAAGTAGGCCCATGATGAAACTCTCTGGCAATTTTAACTCTTTCAAGTCCCTAAAACTGAAGGGAATATTTTCTGGGAATTAATTAATTCAACGTGTGTGTGCAAGAAATTAAAAGCATTAAAGTATTGCCGGAGTCTGTTTTCTCTCACAACTGCGCTCCATTCTTATTTTGTAGCAATCTGCTCCAGGTCATTTCTTCACACATCTTAACATCAAAATTAATGCACTAATTGGCTGTGGCTCTCTTACATTGTCAGTAGTAGTTCTGTTAGTCTGGTTGAATGGGTCAAAACTGCTTTGATATGTCTATGTATTAATTTCACTGTTATTGACTTTGAGGATTGGAAGCTCAAAAACCAATAGGCCTACTCAACTTAATCTCAACAACAGTTGTGGGGAAAGACAGGATTCAACCCTTTATAATAGTACGAGATGTCAAAATCATAATAAAATTCGAACAGGTTGGCTCCTACAAAAAAATATTTTTACTCCCATGGAGAAAAAAAAATGAGCCAACAAACAATGTTATTTAATCAAACTAGGATACTACAAAACATAAAACTAGGTTTATTTTCTTTTTTAATTTTTTTTGCAATAACACTACGCGACATTGTCCGTTATCTGTCCAAGTTTTCACAAATAATCCAGACCAGATTTTTTTAGAGAAAATTCTTAACATACCCGACTGCGCCACGTGCTGTTTTCTGAAGGAATTACAGACAGTGACTGTCAGTGGCTAAGTAAATCCTTATGTTCGCCTCTCAGTAATGATGTGATATAATTATAATTTGATATATGATTGCTGGTACCTCAAAATTACTAATATTAAATAATCTTTTATCTTAAAACTATATCATCGCTAGAGACTAATCAATATGAATTTATTATTTTGTCCCCATAATGAGCGGTTCTCCCTTAATATCTTAAAAATGATAGTGACAACAGAGACAACAATTCAACAAGGCATATGCTAATGCTTAATGATGAACTTCTATTTAATTAGAACTCTTACATACACTAAGCATCTTAGCCATGGTGACCATTTTAAAATTTAAATATTATAGTATTTTATTATCATGTAACTATTCAGATAAAAAAAAAACAGAGTAGACAGTCTTGTGCTGTCTTCTAGCAGCATTTTCTCTCTCACCATGATACCATGATCTTTCCCCACAGTAATGTCATTAATGCATTAGAGTTGATAAGTGCCAATGAAGTGACATGGTCAGAGATGTAGTGCATATCATGAACGCAAAAATTGATGGAGCAAAAATTGTAAGAAATAAAACAATGGGATTGGAAAAGACAAGGGAAGAATGTTACAGGTTATTTACATAAATCAGTGATTTGTATCACATTAATAAGTATGGAATAAGTAATTTGATCCATAAACCTAAAATGTCTTGCTTGTATCATATAAGTTGTCATGGGACTATGTTGACCAGACCTAAAACTAAAGCAATAAAAAGCCATTTAAAATTCTGAAAGAATCAAAGCAAAAACATTCTGAACTGAAAATATGTCATCTTTATTTGTTTTCTTCATACTGCATAATTTAGCTGAACCCTAGTAAACAACAGGACGCATTCTGAATATTCTTCAGGCACTTCTCATTACCTTTTAAAGGGTTTTTTTGTCTTTCATTATTAAAACAAATTTTCACTTGCATGACCCCATTATGCAATGATTCTGAGAAATGAGGATGTCACAAAAGCAAAAAAATTACAGACTTTTATGCTTTCATTGATTCATCCCAAATGTGGCAAACAAATCATTTGCACTCCGAGTGATGTTCTTTAAAGGGGTCCATTCTCAGTGACCTCATTTACATTGACACTAGAAAGCCCCAGCTGGCCCCCATCTTCACACTGATCTTCAATAGATCACTGGAGCAGTGTGAAATTCCATGCTGCTTCAAACGCTCCATAATCATTCCAGTTCCAAAGAAAGTCAAAATCACAGGACATAATGACTACAGACCTGACATCTGTGGTCATGAAATCATTTGAGAGACTGGTGTTGGCCCACCTGAAGGACATCACTGGACCCTCTCTAGATCCCCTTCAATTTACTTATCGAGCAAACAGGTGTCACGATTCCCTGTTGTCTGCCCTGTGTTTCTCCCTTGGTCTCTGTCTCTAACTACACTTCCAATAATTCCCTGCCTTCATCACTGCCAGCGTCATTGTTCTCACCCGTGTTTGATTGACTCATTAGTGTTTGTGTATTTAAGCCCTGTTGTTCTACCAATCGTTGTCAGTAGTTATATGTAATGTATGTCCTTGACTGTGTTCCTGCCCGTGCCCTTCGTGGATGTTCTGTAACGAAGGCAGACGAGGAGTGAGGATTCTGTAACGAAGGCAGACGAAGAGTGAGGATCTAAATGCAGTTTAATGGAAACACAAAAGATGAAAGCTAGTGAGACAGGGGAAATTCACTTCCAGCACCTGTACAATCAACACAGACCTCCGGATTATATCCTTCTCTGTGCTCCTCGACATTCACCATGACCAAATCACTGTGATGTAATCAACATTTATATTCAGTTTTATCTATTATTTTAAGTAGTGTTAAAGGAAATATTAAGAGTGGAAACAGCAAATGGGGTGGGAAAAAGAGTGGGTTAAGAATGTGGAATTGAACCGCTGTCACTAGGACAACTGTACACATTCTCACACCATCTTTACATCCCACGCAACTGTAGTGACATCTACTGTTTAGTTTGTTGTATAGTTCTGTGGTTCCACCAGACTATTGGGGTGCAAATAGCAGCACTGTGTGGCAGATGCTTTTTACACTGGGGTGCAAATAGACACTCCGAATGTTTAATTATTTTCATTGTTTTAACTCATTGATGTAATGTTGGGCTCCATACTATGTCGTTGGTTATTCTGTCAGTTCCATGCATTTGCGCACTCTGCAAACAACTATCAGAATGTCTCTTAAGCATTTATATGGCCTTATAAGCCACATTCTCCAGGATAAATCCAGGTGTGTTAAACATTTCAGAAACCCTGTAATAAACCTTTTTTTAAGTGCATGTATACGGGGTCAGTAAGACTAAGGAGGGCACTATTCCACACACACAATTCCATCTCATCTATGCCTCAGGGTGGATTTAGGATCACGTTAAGAGAACATTAATTTCTTGTTAAGATCAGTCCAAACAGCTCAAACATGCTGTACATCAGCTTTCTCGGAAGGCCTCCATACGCTTGGCTGATCACCTAGGGCAAATGAGAGATGACAAGAACCCTGCTATTTTTAAAAGCACACATTTCATAAGGCATCCACTGCCTCATGCAGTGTGGAGCATAAATATCTGTTGGACATTGGCAGGGTTAAATACTAGTGGTTGACCAATACACCACAGAGGCCAATAATTGGCCGATATTTTAACTTTTTTTCATAATCACATCAACTGATACATTTTCCCATTTGTACGATTTGTTTCTTGAGGGGCTGAGCGACTGAGACATGTAAACGGCCAGTCACAGTTTGTTTTCTTGTTTCATGCCATTGTGTTACTACAATAATAGACTGCTGTGCAACACAGATTTCTGTCACATTTAACTTTCTTTTCTAATAATAAAAAGCAAATATCAATAAAACTTGTGTTATATACCGTTTTCAAATATGCAGATATATTGTTTAATCAGATGTAATTCACGAACCTCATGAAAATCCAGCATTTTCTTCACATTGAGCACTCATCTAATATCATCTAAGTTTGTATTCCATCAGCCAAAATCAAAAACTTCAGGATCTGGATCACATGTCATGACGGTCAACTGTGTCAATCCAAGCAGGTGATCCAGGCCACTTAAAATGTCAGATTGCTGCTCGCGCTGAATCCTCACAACCGCAGGAGTGCAACTTCAAGGCTACCTCTGAAACCTGGACAATGCTGCCTCCGGAGGCTGTATACAGAGGTATGATGAAAATAGAGTGCTTTTCAAACTGTTCGGAGACCAGTTTCCTTCAGAATTCCATTCATTCAAAACAGCTGTTAAGCCTTTAATTGATTAGGCAGCAAGGTAGCAAGCTGCCTACGTTTTTGGATACAGCCCAAGCTAAAAGTGCCTTAAATGTGCATAAGGAAATGTATTATTCACTATGCACAGTATGTACAATTGGTTTGATTCTGTATTTTTTTTTAGTAAATGGGATTGCTAATGTGGACATGCCATTCATGGTTGCTGGACTACTGTGTGTACTGTTATTTCCTTCTTCCTAATATATTAACAATTTCTTCAAGTGCAAATAAATTACAAAAATTTGATGACAACAGAAATCTGAAGAAACTGCTGTATATCATTTAAAATACTATATAATTTTTTTAGTTATGTGTGAAATTGAGTAAATATAGTGCTAAATAAGAGTTGATGAGGTGCTCAAGTCTCAGTCTTCAAGTGAACTTTTAAGTTCTTGCTACAGTTATCTGAAGGTTGTATATCTTTTTTAGATTTTTAACTCAGCGTTCTGAATGGGTGTCATATTCATAATATAAAGGTCAAAACTGAGCTGTACTGTATGTAGTACTGTATGGCTTAGGGTTGCACAGTTTACTGGTACTAACAAAGTATCACGATACTCAAAAAATTTAAATGGTACGATATCAACTTCTTGCTCATTTCGGTGCCATATTACAGTATGCTGTCATTAGCAAAATTATATGAGATGTGACTGTTTTGAGATGAAATCAACGACAATTTAATAATAAAATAAAAAACCTCTGGTTATGGCCAAGTGTGATCATTAAACAGCAGAAGCATGTATGCTCACACACTCACAGAAAAGCAACACACACTACTGGTGCTTAATCTTCATGCAGTGTGTTTAGAGTATAAACGGCTGTTAGCCCTCTGGGGTCGACGGATGTGCCGGCACGTCCTGCTGGATATTTTCGTCATTACAGCAGAAACAACTTAAAATACTCTGTCATTTTTGGGTATACAGATAAGTGTAAGACATCATTAGAGACTATAAAGGGTCTACTTTTATTTGCGTACACTCACAATAACAACAAAATCTTGTGCTTGTGTCCACGAGCATATTTCTGAAACACGTCACAAAAATGAACTGAACTGAAACTCCGCGAATACTTATCACACAAATATGAATCATATGTCTAAAGAAAGCTTTAAATGTCTACTTTTTAATAAACAAATTCAAATTTAAATAAAATATTCTCCTGCAATGTAATCTGTTTGAAAGAAAGCGATGTACAGTTTGTACAGTTTTTACTGGTCTATCTAATTATCTGTGATCCCACCCACCAGCAGAGCGCGCCATTCATACGCTAATGTGCTGAGACGATCAATGCAAATGTACATGCCCCGACTGTGAGTTACAATGTAAACAAAATTCATTCAGATTTCTGCGCATCTGCAACGATACACAGGCGAGAAAGCTCCAGGAATGTATGGAAGCTGTAACATTTTCCTCAGAAGAAGAGTGGGATTCCGATGAACATTTGTATTTTGAACAGAGATTTGATCCAGCCGAGGATACAATTTCAGACGAGTAAGTCAATTCGTTTTCATTAGCTGAGATGCTATTTTATATAAACTTGAAAATTTTTTACTAGTGGGACTGTTTCTAGACTTGCCAGCCAGGATTCAGAGTATTGACATTTGAAATATGTCCTAATAAGCAAGTTTTAGTTACATTTAAATACTGTTTCGACTAAAGCAGGCATTTCAGTTGTATGCTGTATAATATAAATATGATATGTAATATGATATAAAAATAATATGAATGTTTAGATTATATTTTAACTAGAGGTTATGCTGCCTCATTATCATCAACAAAGCTTGTGCTTGCAAATATGTGTTCAGGTTAAATGAGTAAAATGCACTTTAAATATGCCCATATTAGAAAATCACCATCTAATGATTTCTGAAGGATCATGTGACACTGAAGACTGCAGTAATGATGCTGAAAATTATGTTTTGATCACAAATTGACTTTCAACCCTAAAATTGTCTTACAAAAGTTAAATTACTATATTGTTTTGTATGAATGAGTGATCAGAATGGTTTTCACATAATTTTGTAGCAAAAAATCTAGGCTACAAGATCCAATTCTCAAAAGTTTTGTGGACAAATGTTTAGTGTGTTATTTGGCCTTATTTCAGTGACTTAAAATTTTAGTTTTTTCAAAAACCACGCATAAACGTTATTTTCTCAGTCCCAGTTTGTGCTAAATTGTAACGATCAGAAACGGGAGAGGATCTATGTGCAGCTTTTATTGTAGCCAAAAACAAGAACACCAGCAATAACAAAATCCACAAGGAATATAATGCAAAACAAAAACATGAAATAACAGACAACTGGACAGGAGGGAAACAAGGGCTTAAATACGCAAGGGAAAACTAGAAACACCTGGGGAAACAATCAGGGCATGTTAGACAATCAGGGGAAAACCAATCAAAAAACAGAACTACAAAGGACTGCAAAAACCAAACAGGAACTAAACAGGCAACTTCAACATAAAAGCACAAAAACAAAAGACAACAGAGAACATGACAGAGACCCCCTTTAAGGAGCGGATTCCAGACGCTCCAAAAACAAACAAACAAAAAAAAAAAACATTGTCCATAGAGCACAAGGTAAACAGATAGTCCAGGGGGGCACCAGGGGCAAATAGGCAGTTCAAGGGGACACGAGGGGCACAGAGGGACAAGACTATGACAGAACAGGTGGGTGGCCAGGAGACAGATAGGGCAGGGACTGGGTCAGGAGGCCAGGGAGGCGGCCACAGGGCTAGGTCAGGGTCAGGAGGTCTAGGGGATGGCCACTGGGCTAGGGCAGGGTCAGGAGGCCAGGGAGGTGGCCATAGGACCGGGTTAGGGGGTCTAGGGGATGGCCACAGGGCTAGGACAGGGTCAGGAGGTCTAGGGGATGGCCACTGGGCTAGGGCAGGGTCAGGAGGCCAGGGAGGCGGCCATAGGGCCGGGTTAGGGGGTCTAGGGGATGGTCACAGGGCTAGGACAGGGTCAGGAGGTCTAGGGGATGGCCACTGGGCTAGGGCAGGGTCAGGAGGCCAAGGAGAGGGCCACAGGACTGGGACAGGGTCGGGAGGCCAAGGAGAGGGCCACAGGACTGGGACAGGGTCGGGAGGCCAAGGAGAGGGCCACAGGACTGGGACAGGGTCGGGAGGCCAAGGAGAGGGCCACAGGACTGGGAGAGAAGGCCAGAGAGGAGGCCACGGGACAGGGTCAGAAGGCCAGGGAGGAGGCCGCAAGACAGGGTCAGAAGGCCAGGGAGGAGGCCACAGAACAGGGTCAGAGGGCCTGAGAGGCCGCCACGGGACAGGGTCAGAGGGCCTGGGAGGAGGCCGCAGGACAGGGTCAGAAGGCCAGGGAGGAGGCCACATGACAGGGTCAGAAGGCCAGGGAGGAGGCCACAAGACAGGGTCAGAGGGCCTGGGAGGGGGCCACAAGACAGGGTCAGAGGGCCTGGGAGGGGGCCACAGGACAGGGTCAGAGGGCCAGGGAGGAGGGCACAAGACAGGGTCAGAAGGCCTGGGAGGAGTCGAGGAGGACTCCAGGGGCGGTGCCAGGGTAGGCGGAGCCATAGGAGGCGGAGCCATGGAAGGTTCAGGAGGCGGAGCCACAGAGGGCACTGGAGGCGAGGAAGGCTCCGGGGTAGAGGAAGGCCCTGGAGGCAGAGACCTGGGAAGCTCAAGAGGCTGAGGCCTGGTAGGCCCGAGAGGCGGAGCGCTGGGAAGCTCGGGAGGCAGAGCTCTGGGAAGCTCGGGAGGCGGAGCTCTGGGAAGCTCGGGAGGCGGAGCTCTGGGAAGCGGAGCACTGGGAGGCTCGGGAGCACTGGGAAGCAGGCTCGGGACGGTCGAGGCTACAGGTACTGGCTCTGGCTCTGGGATGGTCGAGGCTACAGGCACTGGCTCTGGCTCAGGGACGGTCGAGGCTACAGGCACTGGCTCTGGCTCTGGCTCAGGGACGGTCGAGGCTACAGGCGCTGGCTCTGGCTCAGGGACGGTCGAGGCTACAGGCGCTGGCTCTGGCTCAGGGACGGTCGAGGCTACAGGCGCTGGCTCTGGCTCAGGGACGGTCGAGGCTACAGGCGCTGGCTCTGGCTCAGGGACGGTCGAGGCTACAGGCGCTGGCTCTGGCTCAGGGACGGTCGAGGCTACAGGCGCTGGCTCTGGCTCAGGGACGGTCGAGGCTACAGGCGCTGGCTCTGGCACTGAGGACGGGGCCGTGGAGGGCGGAGACTGGTGAGCGGAAGCCCTTCCTCTTCTCCTCCTCTTCCTGGCAGGCGAGGCTGGCAACGCTGGTGCTGGGACGGACGAGGCTGGGAACGCTGGCACTGGGACGGATGAGGCTGGCAACGCTGGCACTGGGACGGACGAGGCTGGCAACGCGTTGACCGTGACAGGCGTGGGCGTTGGCTCGTTGGCTGTGGCAGGCGTGGGCGTTGGCTCGTTGGCCGTGGCAGGCGTGGGCGTTGGCTCGTTGGCCGTGGCAGGCGTGGGCGTTGGCTCGTTGGCCGTGGCAGGCGTGGGCGTTGGCCGTGGCAGGCGTGAGCTCGTTGTCCGTGGCAGGCGAGGGCTCGTTGGAGGTACCCACAGGGGTAAACGTCTCCAAAACCAAGTTGACATACCTCTCCCATGTATAATCACCAGTCTCAGGCAACTCAATCCATCCTTGGGCCAGGAGGCCGAGCTGAAAAATGGACTTGAGATGCCCATCGGGAAAACTAGTGCATTGGGCAACGGTGCAAAACAGACGTGAGTATTCTGTCAACGGGAGGTTCGCTCGGCTCAGCTGAAGAAAAACAGCCGCTAGATCCATGTTTGGTTAGGTCTGTTATTCTGTAACGATCAGAAACGGGAGAGGATCTATGTGCAGCTTTTATTGTAGCCAAAAACAAGAACACCAGGAATAACAAAATCCACAAGGAATATAATGCAAAACAAAAACATGAAATAACAGACAACTGGACAGGAGGGAAACAAGGGCTTAAATACACAAGGGAAAACTAGAAACACCTGGGGAAACAATCAGGGCATGGAAGACAATCAGGGGAAAACCAATCAAAAAACAGAACTACAAAGGACTACAAAAACCAAACAGGAAACAGGAACTAAACAGGAAACTTCAACATAAAAGCACAAAAACAAAAGACAACAGAGAACATGACATAAATACAGTGTTATCAGACTTTAGCCATTAATATGTTTTTAAGCAAAAGCCCAAATGTCAAGGCATGTCAAAACTTCTCAAGGGCCCAAAATACCCTCAGACCCCAGAGGGTTAACACTTAAATTAAATCCTCAGGTGCTGCTCAGAGAATTTAGCTCAAGAGTGGTGAGGGGATTATCCCAGCATTAATGTGAAGCTTGATATAACTAACCCATCAATAACAGGAAGAACTCAAAGGTCTGTCAAAATAAAACTCACGCTTAAATGAAAGCTCTATTCAACTGGATACGTGAAATTGAAGACTGAAAAATATAACTACTGTATAAAAATGTAATATTCAAAAATACCAATAATACTCATTATAAGAATTATATAATATTAAATGGTTGTTTTATTAATAATAATAATTAGTATTATTATTATTTTCTGTAAGCACTATCACAAATGCAATGATTTACAAGCATGTTGTGATTTAGCCATAGCAGCTTTGTGCCACAGGTAATCAGAATTGTATACGGTGAAGCTCTGTTCAGCATTGTATTTTACCAATAAAATAATTGCAATGGTTTAATAAAAAAATTATATATATATATATATATATATATATATATATGCAATTGATCCCAATGCCTCCGGACCATAATAAGGAAGATTCCTGAGAAATGCAAGCTTGTAGTACCACTTGTTTACTCCAGAGGAAAGTAAGTGAAATTTCAGCTGTATGAGCAATGCGCAGTTTATACAGTGAAGAAAACACTTCAGTAGGCAGAACAACACAAACATGCGTTACATTCTTGTGTTCAAAACACTTGAAGGAGTGCAAATACGAACTAAGGGATCTCAAGATGTGTTTAAAGATTGAGTATTAAACTATATTTAACTTGACACAGTGACCTAAGCATTTTATGTTTATGACGCAATGAACCTGAGACACTACACAAGCATGTCTGATGCAGGGTGTGGCTGGATTGAGATGGTGCAAAATTTGGAAATTACCCCATAAATATTTAATCACGAATAAAGTCAAAGAAATGTCCTTCAAACTTATTTATAAGTACTACCTCACTAATTATTTTCTTGTAGAGAGATTTAATTGTGATGGCGATATATTCTGTACATTTTGTGGTCTGCAGGTGGAAAACATTTTTCATTTATTTTGGAGTTGTCCCTACTTGTTTTTGGTCTGATTTCTGCAAGACTATTAGAGATAGTATCATTCCCAGCATTCAGCTTTGCTTTGAAAATGTTTTATTCATTTTTCTTTAGCTATGACATGTCTCTTCGTAAGAAATATTATTTGATACATTTTCTGCTTTTGTTGGCAAAGTGTAGTATTCATAAATGTAAGTATGGTGGTTATAAACCATTAATCTAGAACAATTTCCAATTTGAGGAACAAGAAAGCTGTAGAGTGCAATTAAATATGTAATCAATTTGATATTTTTATTTAAACATTTTTTTTTATTTTACTTTTTGTTGTTGTTTGTTTTAATATACCTCTTGGCTCTAGATGTAAAAGTTTTGTAAGCATTAATAAAAATTAAAAAAAGTGTCTGAAGCAGGTGTAAATTGATGGGTCCTTAAACAAGTTCTCATAATAAATATCGAACTGATTGACAAATTCGCTTGTGAAATGGATTGCTGTGAACTGTATGTCAATGATTGGATTATGATCAATAATATGGTAGTAAAGGTAGTAGTTTTTTGTTTAAATTGTATTCTAAAGCAGCTTTTTGCATGGTCTTATCAATGATTAACTCTTCTGCCACAAGAATGTAATGTATTTTAATTATCTGAATATTATATATATATATATATATATATATAATTTTTAAATATTTAAAGTATAAAATATATATAATTATATATTGATATAAATATGTATAATCATTATATACTGAATTATTGTTATATGAGGGGCTTTCTCAGCAAATATTTGTAAATGCGATTAAATGTGATTAATCGCTATTAATTAATTGGGACACCGTGTAAGTAATTAATTATATATATATATATATATATATATATATATATATATATATATATATATATATATATAGAAAGCTGTATGTATCAATTTGATTAAACACCATTTGATCATAACATTTCATTAAAACATTAACATGGAATCCAGAAAAATTTAAACGGAAAATGCAGAAAAGTTATTTTTATCAAGTAATTTTCTGTGTAATTTCATCAAAAATCTGAGGCTTTTTATCTATTAACGATAGCATCAATTTAGTATCGGTACCAAGATACCAAGGCTGGTTTCGTACCGTAGCCAAAATGTTGGTCTCGGAGCAATCCTACAAAAACATTGTAAAAAAAAAAAAAAAAGCTATGATTTTGAAAGGAAGGTATGTGAAGCAAGTTGTCCTTGACAATTATTAAGACATCCACTAGAATAAATTATTTCCTCTGTCTCCATGCAATTGTGTAGCCTGGACCATTGCCTTCCAATAGGTGGCTATCGCAATAAAAGTGGCATTTTATTTTTGCTCATATTTATTTTCTCATGAGTTACCAAGAACTGCACAGACATTAAATAATTAGCATTTCAAGAGTTCTCAAGTCATGTTAGCTAAAAGACACAAGTCAGTCTCCTCTTCATGCTACTATGACAATGTTTTGTTTAAAGACAATGCAGAAGACCTTGGTGGGAAACTTGACTGTAACCCTTTTTCCCTGATAAAAGCGTAACGAGATGCTGCGCTGAGTTGGCGCTTTGGGAACGACTTTAGTTGTGACCAGCTGTGAATATGTGTGCAACATGTCAATGAACACTGACCGGAATTTATATGCACCTGTAGCAGGGCTATAAAAAGATGCGTCACTGGTGCATCGTCAGGTATTTTGTCTGAAGAGCAGTCCTGGGACATCCCAGTGCGGCAATGAAGCGCAGCATCTCATTCCGCTTTTATCAGGAAACAAGGGTTACAGTCAAGAAACTCGAGATGTTCCCGTTCAGAAAGCTACACTTAAGATTTGGGAACGAGAATACACACGCCACTGCACTGTGGATGTCCGGACCCCTTACGGTTGTGTAGTGTGCTCACGAGAGTGCGAGAGGTCTCAGACATGATCTTGTGATGTTGACTCAAGGACATAAGAGCCCGGAGTGGCATGAACATCCAAACTATAAAATCGAATGAATGTGTGCGGAGAGGACCAGCCTGCCGCATAACAAAAATGCTGCAGAGGGACACCTCTAGCCAAGGCTTTAGAGGAGGCGACCCCTCTGGTACAGTGAGCCCTGATACCTACTGGTGAAGCTTGGCCTCATAGGCCAGGGCAATAGCGTCCCTCACCCAATGCGACATAGTCTGCTTGGTGGCGGCCGCCCCCCTGTTGCGGCAAACGAATAGTTGCCCTGACTTACGTCACTGGCTAGTGCGGTGGACATAAGTCTGAAGGGCACAGACTGGACAAAGTCTGTGAAGTCTTTCCTGCTCCGGCGTTGTAAACGGCGGGAAGCAGAAGGCTTCGAGAGCGACCGGATTTAAGGTTAAAAAAAGGCACCTTAAGCAGGTAGTCAGAATGAGAGTGCAAAATTGCTTCAGCCATTCCTGGGGCAAAATCTAAGCATGCTGGCAAGACAGACAGAGCCTGTAGATCCCCAATTCTCTTTAGAGAGGTAATCCGCATAAAAAAACCATCTTGAGAGTCGGAGGTTTATTAGACGCTGACTCTAGAGGTTCGAAGGGGGTCTCAACCAGACCCTCAAGGACTATTGCTAAGTCCCATGAAGAGGTCCTGGTCCTAGCAGGAGGCCTCAGTTGCATAGCTCCACAAATGAAGTGAGCGAGTAGAGCATGTCTCCCCAACGGCACCCCATCCATCAAGGCATGGCAAGCCAAAATGGCGGCCACATAGACCCTGGGAGTGGCGGGGCATATGCCTGTAGAAAGTCCAGAACTGAAGCAATCTGGCAGTTAACTGGATCTGCATTATGTGCACTGCACCATCTTTCAAAGACACCCCATTTATTGGCATAGATTCTTCTGGTAGAGGAGCCCTAGCACTTAAAATGGTCTCGATAACCTCAGGTGAAAATCCTGTGTCCCTCAGTTCGTACCCCTCAGGGGCCAAACATGAAGGTTCCACAGCTCGGGCCGGGGATGAAATATTGTCCCCTGTGCCAGAGACAGAAGGTCCCTCCTGTCCGGAATCGCCCAATGCAGGCCGTCGAGGAGAGACATTATCTCCGAGAACCATACCCTGTTCGGCCAGCGTGGCGCTATCAGTAAGAGGCAGGACCCTTGCTGGCGAACTCTGTGGCCACTCCCCCATTTGTATTTTCTGTCTGGACAGTAAATCTGCTCCCACATTCAGACATCCAGGGATATAAACTGCCCTGAGTGACAGGAGCTTGCCCTGGGCCCAAAGGAGTATCCGACGTGCCAGAGTATTCAGCTGATGTGAACATAGACCTCCTTGATGATTTATGTAGGAGACTGCTGCTGTGTTGTCAACCCGCACCAGGACATGGCAGCCTCTCAAATTCTGGAGGAAGTATTTCAGGGCCAGAAATACCGCCATCAACTCGAGGAAGTTGATGTGCCAATCGAGCTGATGACCCTCCCATTCCCCATGAGCTGGAAGACCACTTAAGACCACTCCCCAGCCCGTCAGGGTTAGCAACCAGCGACGACAAGACACACCCAGAGTGGGACCCAGGGTAAGAAACCGGGGTCTGAACCACATAGAAAGGGAACGAAGCGTGCAGCACGTAACCCTTATTTGCCTTAGGGGACTGGCCCTTGGATGAAATCCCCTGGCTTTTAGCCACAACTGAAATGGTCTCATGTGCAGAAGGCCCAAAGGGATCACCGTGGACGCAGACGCCATGAGACCTAGTATTCGTTGATACTGACGAACAGTGCAACCTTGACCTAGCCTGACTTTGCTCAGGTGTTCTGAATGGACATGATTTGAGCGGGAGACAATTGTGCCTGCATCATTATCGAATTCCATATAACTCCTAGATATGTCATTTCCTGGGTGGCAGAGAGAATGCTCTTTTTGACGTTGAGTCTCAGACCCAGAGAAACCAGATGAGCTAAGACAATATCCCTGTGTTGAACTGCCAGTTCTTGAGACTGTGCTAGTATCAGCCAGTCGTCTATGTATTTCAGAATGCAGATGCCCCGGAGTCGCAAAGAAGCCAGTGCTGCATCCATGCATTTCGTGAATGTGCGGGGTGATAGGGCTAGGCCGAACGGAAGAACCCGATATTGGAAGGCATTGCCAACGAAAGCGAACCTCAGGAACTTCCTGTGCTGTGGCAAAATGTATATATGAAATTATGCATCCATGAGATCGATCGTGACCAGCCAATCGTGATTTTGGATTTGTGACACGACCATCTTGATAGTTAGCATCTTGAACTTGAACGCCCTGACAGAGCGATTCAAGCCTCGAAGATCTAAGATCGGACGCAACCCCCCACCCTAATTGGGAACCAGGAAGTATTTGCTGTAAAAACCTGACTCTTTCTCTGGAAGAGGAACATGTTCTATGGCCCCTTTGACCAAGAGATTTTGCAGTTCTTTCCACAGTAGACATGCCTGCTCCAGTTTCACGGTTGTGGAAACCACGGCGTTGAAACGCGGAGGGCGGCGAGCAAATTTAATTCTGTAGCCATTTTCTACTGTTCTTAGGACCCACATAGAAATACCTGGCAGAAGTTTCCACGCTGCCAGGTTCTCTGAGATGGGTATTCATTTTGACACTTCCTGTTGAGGGGATGTCGAGTGTTCCACGTCCTGGACTAAGGCAGGAAGCAGCGGTACACCCAACATTTCGCTGGAAGCCTCTAACTCCCGAAACACCAGAGGCGGCAGGAATGGAGAGGTTTCGTGGGGGTACCAGGAGGGTCGAAGTGGATGATACATGTGCCCCGTCCTGAGGGGGGCTACCCCCACAAGGCTGTGTGCAAGACCGTCAGGGTTTTCTACTCCCCTGAAGTCTTGCTTTGGGGGCTGCTGAGGGCGACGAGCCTGTCCCCAGTCTTTACGATGGGGAGCACGACTCGCCACGCTTTGATTCTGAGCCTCCCTTCTAGCAGGACCGAGGCGGGTCTGGGTGGCCGACGGCCCCACCCCCTTGGTGAGGCGAGGAAGAAACTTCCCGAATGCTTCCTCGTGATTTTTCGCTTTCTGGAACCTGGTGATAACTATATTCATAGTGTCGAATATATCAACGTCGAGGTCACGTAGACACGGGAAGTATAAGGTTTTCTCCATGAACAAGAGAGGTCGTCATGGAGGTGACTGATGAGGCGTTCCCTTCGCCTGGCCACCAGACAGAAATCTGTCCTCCAACTTGGAGCGTTTGGGGGTCTCTTGATCATGTGGCCAGTCTAATTGAAGCCTGTCCACAGCACGAGTAATCACCTCAAGTAATTCCTCCGATGATTTATTATCATGCCTGGAATGCTCGGAGGTGGGTAACTCAAAGTCCGCAGACTCAAGAGATTCAAGGTCCCCCTCATGAATGGAAGAGGCGCCGGAGCATGCTTCAGGATCACAGAAAGGACCAGCTGGGTCTGGGGAGGAAGCGAGCGATAGGGACGGACCCGTCTCTTGCTCCTCAGCCAGATCCTTACGAGAGCCCCACGATTGAAGTGTGGGCGCCGACTCTCGGAAGTAAGCGAGACGAGCGGGAAGCATTTGGACCGAGAGCAGATCGCAATGCTCGCACCCGCCCCGCCCCGACACAAGAGCAGCATGCTCTTCCCCCAAACATACAAAGCAAAACTTATGTGTGTCCCTTTAAGCCATAGCGCATAGACAAGGGAACACACACCGCTTGCTCTGTCTTTCAGTCATTTTCTCCTTTTTATTTTTTTTTTTTTAGAGAAAGAAGAGAAAGGTATCTGCGCACTGCCTAACAAAATTTAACTCCTAGCAGAGGAAAGTAGAAAAGTTTCTGACAGGCTCATGAAGCACACACACACAGAGTGATCTGAAGACAAAAGATCTGACGATGCACCTGTGACGCATCTATTTATAGCCCTGCTACAGGTGCATCCAGTGATGTCACCGGCAGAGGCTATAAAATCTGGTCAATGTTCATTGATGTTTTACACACACATTCACAGCTGGTCACACCTAAAGTTGTTATACTAACTCAGCACAGCATCATAAGTGTAGCTTTTTGAAAGGGAACATATAACTCATGTTGGTGTCTCATCTCTTTATTACAATCTTTTTTTTTTTTTTTCATGTATTCATGTTACATTTAAAACCAATTTCAAGGAGTACCCTTCATCAAAGAGATGAAGCATTAAAGTCAACCGAATTTCAACAAAAGTTCTCGAGGGTGATCTGAAGGAGGGCTATACAGGATCATAGGTCATATGCATTTGTTTCTCCACAGCCGTGTCATGGAGGTGTCTGTTAGGCACATCTTCCACAGTGAAGGGCAAGAGACATCTGAAGAAATAAAAAAGGCCAAGGAGCAGACAAACAAACAAAAGTAAAATTCAAGCAGGGCTGCACTTCTGCAATTTCATCACTGACCAAGCACCCAGGGGTATTTATTTTAGGTCTCCTGTCAAAAAGGCTTGGCTGTTCAAGCAACTAATCCTACTAAACCAGCTCTCTCTACTTAGATCAACAGGGCACAACACT
Organism: Moxostoma hubbsi; assembly: GCA_032164185.1. NCBI lineage: Eukaryota > Metazoa > Chordata > Actinopteri > Cypriniformes > Catostomidae > Moxostoma > Moxostoma hubbsi. Next base: position 27,076,065 of record JAVLUX010000002.1, on the reverse strand, counting down.
AGGCATTTCTGACAGATACATACAGTACATCCACCACAATTCCTAGTCCCCCCAAAACACCACCCCCTAGATTAGACAAGATCACAGCAGCAGATATGACACTCACAGCTTATGAAAAATGTAATACCACTTTCAGGAAAATCTCCTGGGATTACTTTAACTCCTTTAACTTGTTTATTGTGTTGTTTATTCTATGGGTTTGAATAATGAATCACTTTGATTTCCTCTCCTCTTTCTGTTTTCATCACAGAAGTGCGAGCTAGAATTTAATGATTCTTCCACCTCCGGACCCCTCAGTCTCTCTCTCTCTATGCTCGCTCTCTGTCTCCTTCGCTCCCTCTCATTTAGCATCAGCATAATGCTCGTCTTGCCTTGGAGAGCTACTGGTGGTCACAGGGATTCAAATGTTATCTGATTTTCCACAGAAGGGTTTGTAGCTGGCCTGAAGAGGCAGGGACAATAACAGGAAGAGACTAGAGGAACGGCTGGGCTGGGCTGATCACTTTTGCTACAGAAGTGGTCTGATACTGTTGGGATTGTTCAATCAAGGACGACTTATTGAAGGGACCTAAACTCTGGTAGGTTTTTGTGTGTGGGGGTGTTTAAGTGGTTTACGAGTAGGACTTTTTTTTAGGTTACCATCTGGTAATTACAAGGGTATTATGCTATATATGTGGTTTATGAGGACATTTCTAGTATCCCCATAATTGAATTTGCTTAAAAACATACTAAACAATGTTTTATTGAAAATGTAAAAATGCAGAAAGTTTTTTTTGTGAGATTTAGGGGTAGGGTTAGGGGATAGAATCTATAGTTTGTACAGTATACAAACCACCGACATATGTGTGTGTGTGTGTGTGTGTGTGTGTGTGTGTGTGTGTGTGTGTGTGTGTGTGTTCTAGTTATAGTGTTCAGGTTCAAATTAACACAAATTTAAGATACAGTTGAATGGGAACAGCTTTTATTGGTTGTACTCATGGGCTTGTGCTAAAATAAAAATAAAATGTGTACTTGTAATTTGATATAAATTAAATTATAATATATTATTTGCAATTTATCATGTGTATCTTTACAAACAGATTCAAAACCAGATTTAAGTTATGTTTCCTGGTGTAACGGGAAGGAAACTTAAAAAAAAACTCTAAAATACCCCAGGGAAGACGTTAAACTTATCTGAATGTTATGTTTTACTTGGGGACAGAGAAGCAATAATAAATCCGTACACCATCTGTCCTGCTTTTTCTTATAACTAGACAGTAATGATTATTTGTAATGTCAGCCCATATGCCACTGTAGTAATAGTGTTCTGAGAGAGACAGAAATAAGAGCTATCTCACCAAATATACATTCATTGTTCAGTAAAATGTTGAAGATCATGAAAATCATAGTTCATTCTATAAATAATAAAACAAATGGCACTGTTAAGCTCAGTATTAAGTGGCATGATACATTCAATTGTACAGTAAATGAGCAGAACCACACTGATGAGTCAGTGGTGAGAGCAGGTGCCATGCAGTGGCAGTAACAGCTTTAAATGTTTTCTATATCTTGTGACATGCAAAGTATGTGATAGAAAGTATGGGAGCGCTGGTGTATGTCAGGCTGAATTTCCTAGAGGAGAGTGTAGGCAGATTGCTGGAAGCTGCTCCATGATTAAACCTGTTTTAATCTAAAGCCCACATGTGAACACACACAGAAAGACTTCTTTTTAATGATTGTCTGAAAAACTATATTTCTGAAGATGTGCAGTGCAAATGTATTGTTTTTAATACTCCAATAAGACAGATAATATATATTTTATGGATCATCATTACCACAAGCATTATGATCCTGTGACTGTCAAATATGAAGAAAATAACACATTTTGTCTCAAACATACTTCATTAACAGTGTCAATAAATAATTGTGATTGTAATGAAGTGCAGCAACAAAGCTGTTTATAGCAGTGCATTTAATTAAAAGATTTCATGTTCTAGAGAATCAGAAGGAAAATGTGACTTAAATTGCTTTAATATAATTATGCAAACTCAAGAGAGGTGAAAAGTCATGGCAAGTTGTTATGAAGAGGGCAGACGAGGGAGTAAGGATCCAAATGCAGCTTTATTGAAGTTCGCAAAGTAAAGGGAAGTATAAATGCAGGAACAAATGAAAATTCCACGGGGGGAAAAATAAAGAGGAGAACACAAGAGAACAACACGGGGTCTTGCAAGGAGGGCACAGGCAGGAACACGGACCAAGGCAGGATTCAAGAACTAAGAACAGGGCATCTAACATTAACATTAGCAATAACATTTACAACGACCAACAGAGGACAAGGTGAAACATCAGGGCTAAAATACAAAACAAGGGAAAACATAGACCAATGGACAAACAGAACTCATAACAAGGTAAAAGGGCAATTAACTAAAACCAATGACTAAACTAGAACTGATAATAAAGTAATCAAACAATAAACCAATGAGGACTGGACACATGGACAAGGAGGGAAAACAGGACATGACAAAACTTCAAAATAAGAGTGCATAAACAAAGAACAATGTGGAACATAAAAAGTGCCAAAAACTTAAATAAAAAGGTACACAAGCCAAAGACGGTGTGGATCGTTACAGAGCCCCCCCTTTAAGGAGCGGATCCCAGACGCTCCTAACCAAAGGAGGGGCAAAACGACAACGGAAAACGAGGACGAACAGGCAGATCAAGGGAACACGAGGGGCACAGAGGGACAAGACTTGGACAGAGAGACCGAGACAGAACAGGTGGGTGGCCAGGAGACCAAGGAGGCCGGGCAGATGCCCAGGGGGCCGAGGGGACGACTTGAAGGAGGGGACCGGGTCGGGAAGACTGGGAGGCAGCTGCGGGGTCGAGACTAGGTCAGGAGGCCGGGGAGGTGGCCGTAGGGCAGGGATCGGGTCAGGGGGTCTAGGAGATGGCCACAGGGCTAGGCCAGGGTCAGGAGGTCTACGGGGTGGCCACAGGGCTAGGGCAGGGTCAGGAGGCTTAGGAGATGGCCTCAGGACCGGGACAGGGTCAGGAGGCCAAGGAGAGGGCCACGGGACTGGGTCAAGAGGCCAAGGAGAGGGCCACAGGACTGGGACAGGGTCAGGAGGCCAAGGAGAGGGCCACGGGACTGGGACAGGGTCAGGAGGCCAAGGAGAGGGCCACAGGACAGGGTCAGAAGGCCTGAGAGGAGGCCACAAGACAGGGTCAGAAGGCCAGGGAGGAGGCCACAAGACAGGGTCAGAAGGCCAGGGAGGAGGCCACAGGACAGGGCCAGAAGGCCAGGGAGGAGGCCACAGGACAGGGCCAGAAGGCCAGGGAGGAGGCCACAGGACAGGGCCAGAAGGCCAGGGAGGAGGCCACAGGACAGGGCCAGAAGGCCAGGGAGGAGTCGAGGAGGACTCCAGGGACGGTGCCATGGTAGGCGGTGACCAAGGAGGCTTGGAAGGTTCTGGGGGTTTAGTAGGCTGGGCTGGCGCAGGCAGAACCATGGAGGGTGGAACCATGAATGCCCTCAGGGGCAGAGCCGAAGGAGGCGGAACCATGAAGGCCCTCTGGGGCAGAGCCGTCGGAGGCGGAGCTGTGGAAGGGTCAGGGGCGGAGCAGGCGCCGGCAGAGCCGTGGTAGGCGGAGCAGGCAGAGCCGTGGGAGGCAGAGCCGAGGAAGGGTCTGGTGGCGGAGCAGGTGCAGGCAGAGCCGAGGCAGTCTTCGGAGGCGGAGACCTGGGAGGCTCTGGTAACAGAGGCGTGGAAGGCTCGGGAGACAGGGGTGTGGAAGGCTCGGGTGGCTGAGGCGTGGGAGGCTTTGGTGACTGAGGCGTGGGAGGCTTTGGTGACTGTGGTCTCGTAGGCCCGAGAGGCGGAGCGCTGAGTGGCTAGAGAGGCGGAGCACTGGGTGGCTCGGGAGGCGGAGCTCTGGGAAGCTCGGGAGGTGGAGCCGTGGAAGGCTCAAGGGGGGCTGGTTCTTGGACGGTCGAGGCTACAGGCGCTGGCTCTGGCTCTTGGACGGTCGAGGCTACAGGCGCTGGCTCTGGCTCTTGGACGGTCGAGGCTACAGGCGCTGGCTCTGGCTCTTGGACGGTCGAGGCTACAGGCGCTGGCTCTGGCTCTTGGACGGTCGAGGCTACAGGCGCTGGCTCTGGCTCTTGGACGGTCGAGGCTACAGGCGCTGGCTCTGAGGACGGGGCCATGAAGGGCGGAGACTGGTGAGTGGAAGCCCCTCCTCTTCTCCTCCTCTTCCTGGCAGACGAGGCTGGCAACGCCGTCTCTGGGACGGACGAGGCTGGCAACGCCGGCTCTGGGACGGACGAGGCTGGCAACGCCGGCTCTGGGACGGACGAGGCTGGCAACGCCGGCTCTGGGACGGACGAGGCTTCCAGCTCGTTGGCCGTGGCAGGCGTTGGCTCGTTGGCCGTGGCAGGCGTTGGCTCGTTGGCAGGCGTTGGCTCGTTGGCCGTGGCAGGCGTTGGCCGTGGCAGGCGTTGGCTCGTTGGCCGTGGCAGGCGTTGGCTCGTTGGCCGTGGCAGGCGGAGACCGGGAAGCAGAAGCCTTTCCTCTTCTCCTCCTTCTCCTGGCAGACGGGGTTGTCAACGCTGGCCCTGGGACAGACGAGACTGGGGGTGCATTGGCCGTGGCAGGCGTGGGACACCCAGGGGCCCTGCCCGGAATCGAGAGAGGCGGCTCCCCTGCAGCGTAAGTCTCCAAGATCAGGTCCACATACTCCTGCCAGGTGCAATCCTCGATCTCCGGCAAGTCCCTCCATGGGCGGACGGGTACATTGTACCTGTAAATGCTCTTCAGAGCCTGGTCGTCCCAACCGGAGTAGCTGGCCACGTTGGAAAAGAAATAGGAGAACTCACGGATGGTCAGGTTTGCCCTAGCAAGCTCCACGAAAAAAGCTGCTGGATCCATTAGTGGTTGGTCGTTCTGTTATGAAGAGGGCAGACGAGGGAGTAAGGATCCAAATGCAGCTTTATTGAAGTTCGCAAAGTAAAGGGAAGTATAAATGCAGGAACAAATGAAACTTCCACGAGGGGAAAAATAAAGAGGAGAACACAAGAGAACAACACGGGGTCTTGCAAGGAGGGCACAGGCAGGAACACGGACCAAGGCAGGATTCAAGAACTAAGAACAGGGCATCTAACATTAACATTAGCAATAACATTTACAACGACCAACAGAGGACAAGGTGAAACATCAGGGCTAAAATACAAAACAAGGGAAAACATAGACCAATGGACAAACAGAACTCATAACAAGGTAAAAGGGCAATTAACTAAAACCAATGACTAAACTAGAACTGATAATAAAGTAATCAAACAATAAACCAATGAGGACCGGACACATGGACAAGGAGGGAAAACAGGACATGACAAAACTTCAAAATAAGAGTGCATAAAACAAAAGGCAATACGGAACATAAAAGGTGCCAAAAACTTAAATAAAAAGGTACATAAGCCAAAGACGGTGTGAATCGTTACACAAGTGTTCCAGATGTGTCATTTGTTTGTTGTATTTAAAGATTTTTTAAAAGCTTTATTAAGTGTCTATGCCTAAGAGTAAACTTTTCAAGTGATTTTAATAAGGTAAATGTAGTAAATTTTTCAATAAACTTTGGGCAAGTTAGCTTCAGAAAAGGTGACTTTAGTGAAAGGCTGGAAGGAAGGCAGGCTGTGATTTGGCCAAGACAGAAGGCCACAGGCCTAGTTCCATAAAGATCCAACGAGAAGTTGATATCAAGTAACTAATAGTTCAGACGCAATATTGGCAGTTATTTAATATATGCAGTACTGTGCAAAAGTTTTAGGCACTTGTGAAAAATGCTACACAGTGAGGATGTCTTCAAAAATAATGCCATAAATAGTTTAAATCTGCAAATATATAAATCTGCATTGTAAGATCAAACCAGTAAAAGATTGCTGTGGGTCTAAATATCATGTTTTATGATATATTTTTTGTTGGTAATTATGCTTCACTACACAGATAATCTCCTTTCCCAAATATCATAAAATAGTCTTGATAACTATACTATTGTGTTAGAATCTTTCCAGCTCAACACTTGTCAATAAAATGAACAAATGGAACAAATGACGCAGTTCCAGTTACACACCTGTCGTTTAATCTTTCACATGTTTTTAGATCTTCTAAAAACATTTTATTCTATATCTGGCATAATTTTAAAATTTCTCTTTACCTGTCGCATTAACCACAAGCAGGCTTGATGAAGCGTACATGTGATACTGAAAGCTGATTGGCTTGAATGGTAACTTCTGATAATGACTGGTTATGAAGGCAGAAAGAGGCAAGTTTCATTTTACCTCCATTTGTCCTTTTTAGGATGCTGTTTGTGTGGTGTTCTGATAGATTCAGTTTCTGAGATTTTCGGATGCACTGGGCGGAGCATATGTGAATATTCACAAGTTTCCTGTTTCATGTTAAATCAACACTGAAAATATTAGTGCCTGCTCCCTCGATCACAATTCATCTAAACTATGTTTTTGGAAATGTAATTTCATTTCAGCATCAAACATAGTTAAACTTAAACATATATTCTATTCACATGAGAAGCTTTGAAACTCTGTTGTTGGTTAATTTGTCATAAATGTATCTGTGATGGCATAATAAAGTTTATTTTGTGATTATTCTGTGCCATTCCTTGATCTCTTGCTCATTTTGTAAATAAATTCAAATAATAATGTGCACATTTACTGTAAATGTGAAAAATAAAGTTACTGTACTTATGGGAGTAGTTGCCTTTTGCTGATGAGATTAAAGAGAGCAACTGATTTGGTGGTAAACTTTTATTCACAAATGTTTATTTTGAAAAAACATGGAGGGATACGACGTCCCTTTGTGATTTACAGTTTTATAAAACTTTGGTACTATTTTCACAAGAAAGTAGTACATTTTCAAAACTCTTTGTACTAATCTCACAACTGATAATGTAAATAATAATACATTATGCACATATTTCAAGCAATTTCACCATTCAATTGTTTTAGTACAATACACAAAATCACAAAGTAACTTTTTCATTACATCAACTTAATTTGCATCTGTTCTCTTTCAGTTTAATATATGTGTCCATAACTTAATCCAACTGATCTTAATGTTTTATCAAGAATCCTTTGGTATTTCTATAGATTTTCAACTGGTCTAATTATTGTGTGATTATTGGTAATGTATCAACTACTGTAATTTCTAATAGCATTCAATCAGGATAGACAAAACATAAAAAAAAAAAAATCACAATTATTACAAATTTCTGCACAATTGGTTAACATACACAGTAAGTAAGTAGAACTGTGTGTGAGCATTTGCAATGTGCAAACATGGAGCAGGTTAGACTTCAAGATAGAGGAAACCTGCCGAGGGGTGAAAGAGGTAGACGCCGCCAAAGAGGGCCTCCTCAAGGAGGTGGACATCAGAGGGACAGAGGAATGATTTTACTGGCAAATGGAATGATTTCTGAGCCATCATTGTTGATTTAACCATGTTGTTAAAGTTACAGAGGCTTTACTATTTGACATTATTTCAAATTGTATGAGTTTAAGTTTATTTCTATTGCTGCACAATGCAACCTCAGTATTGTTGTAAATATATATATACTCACCTAAAGGATTATTAGGAACACCTGTTCAATTTCTCATTAATGCAATTATCTAATCAACCAATCACATGGCAGTTGCTTCAATGCATTTAGGGGTGTGGTCCTGGTCAAGACAATCTCCTGAACTCCAAACTGAATGTCAGAATGGGAAAGAAAGGCGATTTAAGCAATTTTGAGCGTGGCATGGTTGTTGGTGCCAGACGGGCCGGTCTGAGTATTTCACAATCTGCTCAGTTACTGGGATTTTCACGCACAACCATTTCTAGGGTTTACAAAGAATGGTGTGAAAAGGGAAAAACATCCAGTATGCGGCAGTCCTGTGGGCGAAAATGCCTTGTTGATGCTAGAGGTCAGAGGAGAATGGGACGACTGATTCAAGCTAATAGAAGAGCAACTTTGACTGAAATAACCACTCGTTACAACCGAGGTATGCAGCAAAGCATTTGTGAAACCACAACACGCACAACCTTGAGGCGGATGGGCTACAACAGCAGAAGACCCCACCGGGTACCACTCATCTCCACTACAAATAGGAAAAAGAGGCTACAATTTGCAAGAGCTCACCAAAATTGGACAGTTGAAGACTGGAAAAATGTTGCCTGGTCTGATGAGTCTCGATTTCTGTTGAGACATTCAGATGGTAGAGTCAGAATTTGGCGTAAACAGAATGAGAACATGGATCCATCATGCCTTGTTACCACTGTGCAGGCTGGTGGTGGTGGTGTAATGGTGTGGGGGATGTTTTCTTGGCACACTTTAGGCCCCTTAGTGCCAATTGGGCATCGTTTAAATGCCACGGCCTACCTGAGCATTGTTTCTGACCATGTCCATCCCTTTATGGCCACCATGTACCCATCCTCTGATGGCTACTTCCAGCAGGATAATGCACCATGTCACAAAGCTCGAATCATTTCAAATTGGTTTCTTGAACATGACAATGAGCTCACTGTACTAAAATGACCCCCGCAGTCACCAGATCTCAACCCAATAGAGCATCTTTGGGATGTGGTGGAACGGGAGCTTCGTGCCCTGGATGTGCATCCCACAAATCTCCATCAACTGCAAGATGCTATCCTATCAATATGGGCCAACATTTCTAAAGAATGCTTTCAGCACCTTGTTGAATCAATGCCACGTAGAATTAAGGCAGTTCTGAAGGCGAAAGGGGGTCAAACACAGTATTAGTATGGTGTTCCTAATAATCCTTTAGGTGATTGTATATATGTATATATATATATATATATATATATATATATATATATATATATATATATATTTGATCATATGTTGGATTCATATTTTATAGTGGATTTTGGATAAGGGTGATTTGAACATGTATCTTGCATTGTTCGCTATTGAATTAACTGATTGTTTAAAGTACTAAATTGAAAAAAGACAAAGTTTTGTTTTTGTGATTAAACCAAATGTTCCCATTACATGTTAGAATAATCTTGTGATTTGAAACAATTATTACATGTAAAGAAAACATCCATTGTGAAAGCATGAGATCAGATTTTGAAAGAATGACTAGGTGTGTGATCAAGAAGAGTGATCAGTTTAGAGTTTTGTATTAACAGTTTTGAAAATGTACCACTTCTGAAAGTAATATCAAAGCAATGAAAAAAGAAAAAGAAAAATTAATAATAATAAATGCATAATTTCTCAGAAACCGAATATTTCATAAAACCGGAACCAGATGAATATCCATTTGAATATTCATTTTTATTGGTCAGTTTACTGAGAGGATGCTGAATGCCATGAGCCTTCTCTGGAATTCATACCAATTCATACAGTAATTTAAACTCGCCTTGCAACCGCACAAGAAAGAACAAGGCAAATATATATATTTTTCCAATGAAGGCATCTGAGTTGTGTATGTTAGTAGGTAAATTGATTTGTAAAAAAATTATTTGATCACTTTTGTTGTTGTTATTTTTTAATAAATTTGGATTTTTTTTCCCTCTAAACAGCTGCCACTGTTAATTTGAGTTAGTTTAATTAACATCATGCAAAGTCCAGTAAACATAAAAAAAATTATGTTTGGTGTGACAAACTTGGGCTTCAAAACAGTACCAATTATCCAAGGTACACCTGGGCCATGTTCACACAGCAGCAGAATATGATTGTCAGACCTGTTTTTAGTGCTTAATACGGTTACGTTCACACACAGTTCAGTTATTTACGAAAGTGACATCCGCATTCTATAATCGAACTAACACATGCAAATATTCAGGACTCACAACCACATATTCGACAAACCCTTGCTGTGTGAACAGAACTGTACTAGAAAACTACATGATAGTTGCATCATGTACAGTGAAAAACACGCTGCACTGTGCATGCGTGTGTCTCATGTGTTTCATGTAGGGTTTTGTTAACTCACAGAGATGGAGAAATAAGCTGCATGTTGTAGGGTATGAGCTCAAGGTGAGGGGAATGTATAATCAATAATCACTAATTCATAATTAATAACCATTGATTATACGGGTTATGAGTTATCACCTACAATTTTAAATCACCCAAAAAGGGAATGTATAGCCCATGTATCTGCATCTATATACATAGATAATTAACCACAACGAATTCTAATCAATTATGAATAAATACAATATGCAGATAGGCTATACCAATTTCAGAAATAACCTTTAACAGAATTAACCGCACCTCAAACAATCTATCCATTCGCCGAACCGACCGTACGATGATCAACTCTTAAAAGGATTATCACTCTCAGGAAAGATTATTCTTCTGGTTATGAAGAATAACTTTCTGGTAATATTACTAACTGAAATTACTTAATATCAAGCTTGTAGCTTAAGATCACACATTAAAGAGGCTTTATTCGATGAGCAACAAACAGAGACAATTATAAGAGTATAATGGGGTTTAATAAAATGAGACTATAACAAACAATTACATTTAACAACGAACATATATGTAGAATAACGAAAGGAATGAAAGGAAGAAATAGAGCAGATCACAGAAATAGCTTATTTCACAAACAGTTAACCTCGAGAGCCAGCAAGAAATTACATCACCTTAAAGCAGGGGTACACTCTTAAACGTATTTAAATTTTGATGTAAATAAATACTTGCATATGGACTTTTGTGTCGCTGAACAAGACGTGTGTGAGTGTCCTCGTTGCGTCCGTGAGTGTTCTTTGGTTCTTCTGGAGCTCGTGTCGCTCGCGGGAAATTCAAACTACTTGAATTAAAGCTGTCGAAAGCTGAGGGAGAGTCCGTTTCACCCGAAGGATATAGGACTGATCCAAAAATGTAAATACTGAGCTTTGTCCAAAGACAAAACTAAGCACTAAGAAAAAGTGAGATAAAGGCAAAACAAAAAGACCTAACAAAGAAAAGAAGAGAAGAGGAGAAGAGAGAGAGAGGAAGAGGGAGGGTCAGTTCTCTTAAAGAAGACCACCTCCACACCTCTTTGGAGTGAACTATTCAATAATCATCCAGCAAATTTTGGCGGGAGAGGATTTCTTTGTTTCTTCTGACAGCCTGATTTGCATGTTTTATGGCAGTGTCAGAGTTTAGTCATTTCACTCCAAAGATGGTAAAACATAGTAAAATACATTTTATCATAAATAATTTTATCATAGGGCTAACCGAGAGGTTTAATTTGGCACCAAGAACGTTATGTTTGGCATAGTATAAAGGTGGATATATACTTTTAGACTCTTTATATAAGCACTTACAGTTTAACTACACAACTATAAAATCCTAACTAGTCTTGATACAAAAGCAGAAACACAGGTATACATGAATATATCGTATTCTTTCCAGAATTACTCAAATTATGTATTTCAATAAAGGAATGTTTGGGTATGTGTGTGCGTCTTGGAGGGAGCTTTTCTTCGGCCATCTGGAATTCCTTCCTCAACAGAAAGGAGGTGTTTGAGGAGATAAGATCTGTTTGAAGCTCAAGAGTTGAGTTTATATTATCTCTGTCTACACTCTTACGTGCTACAGAACTGTCAGTGTGGTAATTTCACCCGACTCGCTGGCGCTATGCCAGTGAGTTACCGGGCAAAGTCATAGGTTAAAAGGAAATTTTTTGAATGCACGGAAAACGAATCACCATGTGAGCCTGTCCAGATACGCTACAATGTCATCCAAAGATTTAGACACAATTTCTACCAGCAGCTCAGGGGCGCGAGCCACGTGACACAAAACTACACTCTGTACGTGGTTAAAAAGCATTCAAAGCATTGTCGGTTAATTTTGATCTGATGGATGAACTTGCACATCGATAGGACTCATTTATTTAATAACGTGCCGGCAATTGTGATAAGACATGCCGGTGTTATGGACGTCGCCATCCTTTAGTCACTGTCACAATGGTTACAGCTGTTAGAATATGTTTGTGACTTCGGTTGTTCGTTCATAAAGACAGCATTCGAAATGCTATTGTAGCCTGTTGTATGAATGGGACATTTCAAGCCTCACACCTGTAAGTAAATATGGTTGTCAATCCCAAACACTGACTGTGTGAATGTAGCCATAGATATGATTTTTGCTAGTTGTTAGCAGAAAGGTTGTTCCAAGCATCTTGGTTAACTTGCCACAGTTCTATGTATTTAGACATTCTCAATGGCTTATCTCTTCATGTAATACCAGGCTGACTCGATATTCATTGGGGGGCTCTGTGGGGGCATGTCATCTGTTGCAGGGCTCCCAGTTCTCCTATTCTATTCTATTCTATTCTGTTTGCAAAAGGAATGTTTTGGAGTCTAAAATATATATTTCCTATTGATACGCTAAAGCTGAAGATATGAAAAACCATCTTACAATAAGATAAAGGTTTTTGTAAAACATCTTATATTCTAATACTTTTGCACAGTACTATATATATAGTTATTATTTTTAAAAATCTGATAAATTATGATCAACCCATGGAAGTCTATGAAGCAAACACAGACACGTGGTGTACTGTTATGTTCAATGACGTTTCATTACTGTTATACAAAATATTAGCACTCGCTTGCCCAATCAAATAAGTGAACTAGTGCTGACTGTTGTGTTATTAATGGCATTAGAGTACTGATTAACTTATTATTTCTTCCCACATTATGTTTTGTCTGCCCACTCATGCAAGAGATCATCTGACATGGCTTTAAAGAATATTAAAATTGCACTTCCAATCTGTCATCTTAAATATAATTAAGTTAATCAAATACAAATAACTTTTATTTTGATGATGATGATTATTATTATTATTATTCAGCAAAATATTGGACAATAAAAAAAAAATAAAAAATCACACAATGATCAGCTGAGCCCCTAAGACCCAAAGATAAGCATTTATGGAAACACTTTACAATAACGTTGTATTTGTTTCAATTACTTAACTACATTAATTAACATGAATTAACAATGAACAATCCTTTACAGCACTTATTGATTTACACATTTGGTTAATGCTAATTTTAACATATATTCATAATTTTATTAAATGTTAATTATATTTTATAGTTTTTTAATATTTTCCTTAACAAGAAAAATAAATTGCACTTGAATAAACTGGAGCATTTGAGTAGGAATTAACCATAAAATGAAAATGCCCACAATATTTTGAACCCATTGTGAGGCAAGGGCAATGTTATACCTTATGTGAAAGTAATCATTTTGAGCGGGAGAGAGTGGAGTTTACGTGGACCGTAAGATAAGATTTAGCAATTTGAGAACACTTAAGAACCATAATCCACCTCATCTTAATATCATCATCTAAATGGGTCTAACATAAGAATGGTCCATCAAACTAAAGTGTATTATCTGGGATGGGAATAGTCTCAGACTGCCCAGGCACAAAGCAGGCAAGAAAATGTAGTTGTAGGCTTTTACAGTATCACACAGATAGTAGTGCGGTTTCCCAGGATTCAGAAGCGTACAATCAAAAGATTCTGCCACGGAAATAACACTAATGAGACAGACAATTTAATGAAGAAATTTGATTCACAGAGATATCTATGGATTGCCTGAATTATATATTTGTCTTTCTTTCTTTCTTTTCAACTTTCCAACATTAAAACATACCTAGAAGGGTGCAAAAATTCCATTGAATTAAAACAGGAAAAATTTATATTTGTATATAATGGATCTGTTGTTCATTTCACATGGTCCACAGATGATGAAACAATCTGCCTGGAAGCAGATGACTCAGCCTGGCTTTTTGGCAGGTTTCTTGGTCATTTTATGTACCCTCAGCACAGTAGTGAATTCCCACCAAGCTCTGAAACCACCATCCTTGTACAACACAGTCCTCCAAAGGCAGAAGAGAGAATGGAAATGGGATAAACTGTATGTGTATGAGGAATCAGATCCAAAGACCCCACCTGAATCAATTGGAAAGGTAAGGGGTCAAGACCATGATCAATGGAATGATGAATATAGTGTTTGAATAATATAAAAAATGTGCTTGATCCAAATGCATTGCAAAGTAATTGTAGAGTTGCATAAATAACTAAATAAATAAATGAGATTATGTTTGTAATTTTTCTTTCCTTTTTATCTTTCCCTTTTTAGCTTGTGAATACACTTTACAATGATACTTCCACGCAGTTTATCCTCTCAGGAGAAGGTGCTAATGATATTTTTATTGTAAATGACATGGGGGACATCTTTGTCAATGCAAAGCTGGACAGAGAAAAGAAAGGTGTCTTCAGACTCTCAGCCTCGATCATCAACATTCAAACCAGAAGATCGATTGACAAAAATGATAATTTTGAAATAGTGCTCCTTGATATTAATGACAACAGACCTGTTTTTCCACCTGCCCTCTCTGGATCCATCAGTGAATCCTCTATAGCAGGTACTGTTATTTGTATATATGGTATTCTTGTAATTATTGGAGTCACTATAGACAAATATGGGAATGTTAGTTCCCAATCTGTTACTCATTTCTACGTTGTGTCGAATAGTGACACTAGGGGTCGCTCTTGGGAGCCCGATCCACCTTCAGATCTTTGAAAAAAGGCCAATGAGAAGTTGGCGAATTGGCGAGTTGAATTTGCATGCCACTCCCCCAGACATACGGGTATAAAAGGGAGATTGGTATGCAGATTCAGTCAGGATTTTCTATGGAGCCGAGCGGTCGTATCACAGCCAGCTGTATACCATTGCCATTTCACATTCATCTGACTCTTCAAGAGCATTCTGCTGTTGGATATAAGGCACATTCCAGCGGTTCTCTCTCTACTCTGCTCTCCACTGCAGATTACACCCCTGGGCGCTTCAACAGCGCTTTAAAGAGCAATTTCCTCTAAAAGAGTGTTTCCTCTATTAGAGCAAGGCACAGTGACGTTGAACGTCTTTTTAAAGACGCATCTTTTTAAAGATGCCTTTCCATGTCTGTGGAAAGGTGTCGTTACCTCTCCCTGCTTCTCACTGCGAGAACATAACCATGGCAATGTTGCAGTCGCGGCTTTCCTTTTTCCGAGGGAAAGCCACTTCGGCTGTCCCCCTCATGGGTCCTCCTACCTATGGGTACAAGACCACCTCGGCTGGCACCGGAGGCGATTTGGGGGCTTCAGTGAGGACGGCTCCGCCAAGTAAATCCCAACGGACAGCACACACCTGCTCATTTGCTTCCATCCAGCACTGGGATAATGCTTGCCTCACTGCCAGCCTTGCCTCACCGCCAGCCTTGATCTTCTGGCCCTTGCGAGCCAGATGAAATGTCGATTGCGCCTTGGTGATGTCAGATGCTGAGGACTCGACAGGTCTGCCACCTTCCAGTGTGGCAGCCCAGTCTGAGGCCGAAGCAGAGCTGACCGTCATGATTTCCCGGGCTGCCGTGAGTGTTGGGCTGGATTGGAATATTCCACCTGCTCCCCCCCCCCCCCCCCCCCCCCCCCCCCTACAATTGCGGCTGGATGACTGGTTCCAGGGTGCAGCTTGCCGTTTGCGGCCACACCCCTCAGTCACATTCTTCCCGGAAATGCATGACAAGCTGACGCGATCATGGAGGGCACCTTTAACTGCCCAAACGCGATCCTTCGCCTCCTTGTGGGTTTGAGCACACTCCACGAGAAGTGTGGCATCCTCATGGGCACTGGCCAATGGCACCACTCTGTGTGCTGACAGGCCCTGTACTGGGGTAGTGCTCCACAGGTCTCGGCTACCCTAGTTGCCTCCTGTGTGTATTTTCCAGGATGCATTTCCAGGATTTCCATTTTACTCTGTTTAGGTCTCCCTTGGCAGAGTCTTCTCTGCCCAGTTACTGTGTTAGTAGAAACTCCTCCCCCATGATGGGTCGGACCTACCACCGCACCTTTCCCATATGTGGCCCCTGTGGGTCCATATGACGTATCTGCCCAAGAAGGGCAGGGTGTTGCCTCCGCGGGGTCTTTTCCCCCTGAAAGAATAGGAACGGAAAAGAACTCCTTCCCCGGTACATTTTATGAGCATTAAGTGCCCCAGCCAAATTTAGTTCCTAAGTGGAGAGAAAAACTTCAAGTGAAAAGGCCTGGTGGCTGGCACGGCCTGCTCCCATGTTGGACACGTCTTCTTCCACCACCGCAGGTTTATGGGGAAGTACCCAACATTTTGGGGCATCTGGGGAGGCTCCGTGCAGCCCGAATGCATCTGTTCTTACACTCGTAGTAGCTTGCCTACACCTGCATCAGAAGTTCAAGTGATCATTCAGCCTTTGTGGAGTTTCCTATAGGGACCCCAAGTGTTACTATTCGACACAACGTTGAAGTGAGTGACAGAAGGGGAAAGTCTTGTTTACTGTCGTAACCTCCATTCCCTGATGGAGGGAATGATATATTTTGTTCCTCTTGTCACAGGCTGAACTGTACCGCTTTAATGTCCGGGACCTTGTCTCAGCTCCTTGGTGCAAAACCTGACTGACCCCTAGTGTCACTATTCGACACAATGTCTCGTTCCCTCCATCAGGAGTATTAAAGTTTTTGTTGCAGTACTGTACAACAGGTTTATACAGGCTTCTACAGTATCTTATACATTTATCACCTTAATGGAAGCATCAAATTGAATATACAGTACACACACACACAGAGTAAAAAGACCCAAAATACCATGGCACTACTTGTTTGGATATGGTAACTTCTAATTTGATATTTCTTTGGACATGTATTATCTGAAGTACACTGGAATGCCATATAATGCCATTGTACATGAATATGGTAATCATTTAGAACCACGGCATTTCTACATCTGATATCATCAGAGAGCCATGGTATCATCACACTATTGTAAGGGCATCTACTATGGCATGATTCTCATTTGCAGTTATGTTATTATGTTTAATGTATACTGGGGGGAAATTTGTTTTATTTTAATAGGCACTGCAGTGATGACAGTAGAGGCAACCGATGCTGACGATCCAACCACTAATAATGGACTGATTGAGTACAAACTGTTAAATGGGACAGACCTCTTCCACATCAACGAAAAAGGTTTTTTTGTTAACTGATATTTATAAAATTATATTATAATGATAACTGACCTTTGAAATGTTTAACATAAGCCAGACAAATATGACTAGCCCTCACTGTCATTTTTAAGGTGTTATCAGCACACTGAAAAGCACCCTGGACCGTGAGAAACAGAGTCAGTACCTGATTGCCATACAGGCCAAAGATATGCCAGGATTACCTACTGGAAATAGTGCTACAACAGTAGTGACCATCAACATTAATGATATAAATGACAACATTGCCACCTTCAAGACAGGCAAGTGATTTGTAAAAACTGTGATATTGAAATAGCAAAGACACACTGTATACTACACTGCTTTTTGAGTAAACATCATCAGAATGTCACTTTCTCCAAAAGGAAAATACTATTTTAATGTGAAAGAAGACAGCAAACCAGGATCTGAAATTGGCACATTAGAAGTGGAGGACAAAGACGAGATTCAAAACAAAGACCCAACATTTACTATACATCAAAATAATGATGAAGTGTTTGAAATTAATCGGAGTAATGAGAAAGATGGAATTCTTAGCCTTAAAGTGGTAAGTTTTTAAAGCTTAATTTCCAAGCCTGCCATTAATCAATTTACAGCTTTCAAGGCTGAGCAATGCTGTTCATGATATCAAAGTGAAATTTTCAGTGAATTTGAATATCAACATTTTCAGCAGTTATGTGAAGTATCAAGTATAAGGTTATTTTTATTTTGCTCATTTTCCTTTGCAATCACTTGCAGCCTCTCGACTATGAATCAGTGCAGAATTACACTCTCATTGTAAGTGTGGATGAGTACACTGTTTCAAAATCCCCAGATAGCCGAGGACCAAACTTGCTGAAGAGCGCCCAAGTTTTCATCAACATAATTGATGTTGATGAACCACCCATTTTCGACCAAACTGATTACAAGTTCAGCATTTTTGAGGGTCCTTTCAAGAATCCAGTCATTGGTGCTGTCTCAGCAAAGGATCCAGATAAAAACAGCTACAAAATATGGTATAAAGTGACCTGTTTTTTGTATATGTACCGTATAAAAAAAGCACACAAACCTTCTGTTTTCTGCTGTACTATAAAGTTGTAAATGGATACAAAAGACTAACATCATGTTAACATTTGATCTGTCTAGGTACTCTATTGAAGACCCAAACTGCCCTGTAAGTGTGGATCCTGTACAAGGGCATCTTTCCTTAAAGAGACAACTGGATAGAGAGCAAGAGCCCTCATACACTTTCCAAGTTACAGCACAGGAGGATACGCCAAATGGTATGCTCTAAGCAAGCTCTTAGCTATCACACTTATGTGTTTCCAAAATAAAACACCATGTTGGGCAATTGTGGTTTCAGATTTCAGTCTCGCTGAATCAGCACTGACCAAATTTGCTGCTGATCACTGATTACCTGATTAAATAATAATAATAATAAAAAATGCCATTTAAAAAATGTTTTGTTGTGCTGTGTTGATTATTGTTTATTTGAAAGAGTACTTTGTTTTAATTAAAAATTAACATGAAAAATGTTTTGCAGTAAATAGTATCATACTGAATATATGAAGTTTATTCCAAGCTATATCCTTTGGTAGCCAATTTTTTTAAAAATAATAAGAGTGTGCCTGAGTATAAATAATAAGCATCATGATCATTAATGTCATCATCACAAAAATTGTGTAAAACCATCCTGTTCTCTCTCTACATCCTCAGGTCAAAAATCATATGCAATGGTTCATCTGAAAGTTCTTGACATTAATGACAATGCACCAGAACTGACAAATTGGAGCGATGTGTATGTGTGTGAGAGTGATAAACCTGACACGGTATGGAACTACTGTTATACATTTAACCATTCAAATTCCATACGTCTTTTACCTCCTCCACCCCACAAACATTTTAGGTCTATTTTCATACATCTGTTTACATACACCTTAATTTATTATTACCCTCTATATTGTATAGGTCATTGGGATTATTGGTGCCCTTGATAAAGATGAATATTCAGGCAGATTCCACTTCGCTCTGGCAAAGGAAAGTTCAAAATTTTCCCTTCATGACAACCAAGGTGAGTAAATTAATAATGAACAATACACTAAAGCCGAAGAGTAGATATTTATCAACTACAGTAATAACTTTAGGCAATATTTGTAAGGTAGAATTTGAAATATTTTAAGTCATGTAAGAGCAACCGTCTTCACCTAAAGTTTCTACTCTGGGTGGCAAATTAGCCAAATGTGGGTATTGTTACGAAGTGGTGATATTTTGCCTTGTATATCAGCCACTGTGCAGATTGGCCATTGACATAAAATGCGATTGTAAAATTGATGTAGCACATTTATTTACATTTTGAGAGACATACGAAAGAAAAGCAAGGGAGGTAAGTGTCTAAATGGTTTATCTTCAGTGACGCACTCTCCTGTCATCATATCGCAAGCCAAGAGATTCAGAATTACGCTATAGTTTTAACATGTTTACATCCAAAATGACGTACACACCAGGATGACAGCGATGTTCCACGTGTGGTCAGATTTCAAAAGCAGACTAGTTTCACTTTTGTGCAATTTTATTTGTGCTGTTATATTTTTTAATAATTAATTAAATAAACATCCCTTGCACACCTTTAAGGAATAGTTATCTCATCATTCACTCACCCTCATGCCATTCCACATGTGTATGACTTTCTCTCTTCTGCAGAACACAAATTAAGATTTTTAGAATATTTCACCTCTCTAGGTCCATACAATGCAAGTGAATGGATGCCAATAGTCAGCATAAAAGTAATCCATGTAACTCCAGTGGTTGAATCAATGTCTTCAGAAGCGATATGATAGGTTTGGTTGAGAAACAGATCAATATTTATGTCAATTTTTACTATAAATTCTCCTCCCTGCTCAGTCAGGCTCCACTTTAACTTTCAATTTCACTTCTTCTTCTTGTGTTTTTGGTGATTCACATTCTTCATGCATACAAACACTACTAGGCAGGGAGAAGAATTTCGAGCAAAAATGGACTTAAATATTTCTCACCCATATACAGGGGTGGACTGGCCATAGGGAGAACCGGGACTTTTCCCTGTGGGCTGGCCACAAAACAGTATACATACAAAGGTACACTACAGTCTTAAAAGACAAAAGGACAACTGGCTCTAACAAGGACAGAAAGAGATGTGGAATGTCAGATGTACAACTAAACAAGAGAATAAGTACACCAGAGTCTCTAGTTTGAGAAATAGATGCCTCACATGTCCTCAGCTGACAGCTTCATTGAATTCTACCTGCTCAACACCAGTTTCATGTACTACAGTAAAGAGAAGACTCTGGGGTTCAGGACTTATGTGAAGAATTGCAAAGAAAAAGCCACTTTTGAAACAGGAAAACAAAAAGAAAGTGGGAAAAAGACATTGGACAACAGATAATTGGAAAAGAGTGTTATAGATCTTAACTCCACTGAGCTTTTGTGGGATCAGCTAGACTGTAAGGTGTGTGTGAAGTGCCCAACAAGACAGCCACATCTATGGCAAGTGCTACAGGAAGCGTGGGGTGAAATGTCACCTGAGTATCTGGACAAACTGACAGCTAGAATGCCAAGGATCTGCAAAGCTGTCATTGCTGCACATGAAGGATATTTTGATGAGAACTCTTTGTAGTTTAATACGTTCTGAAAAATATTTTCACATTTTAATAGTAATTTTTTCACATTATTAATGTCTTTACTATACACCCGCCAATCATCTTTGTCTGACCCTCTGACTGATTTTTGATCAAATTGTCTCAACATCTGATATACCAGTCTGTGCAAATCTCAGTGTTCATTGGCACGAGCCTTAGCAATCAGCTGTGAGTTTAACAACGCTTACTGACACGTGCATTCAGCCATCATCAGTTGTACGGACCGGGAGCATGTGTTTAAGCTTTTGTGGCGATAGTTTAGTTACACTACTTTTCTAAACATGGATCACACCGTTTAGATGGGCATTTGATAGCATCTTTTTCAATGAAATGTATTTATATAAAATTGCTTACTTGTGTTGAATGCGGTCAAATCTACAGACGTAAAAAATGTTCAGTTGTGACAGAAATGTCGTCAGCACATATGCACGAGTAAACAAAAGCAATCGATTATGAAAACTGAAAGTTCAAAGTCTGCTAAAAAAGTGTGCTTCTATTCACTATTCTTGAAGTGTCAAACAGTCGTGCCTCATCTGTTCAGGGTCTGTAGGGCTAGCAAAAGAAAGATAATGTGAAACTGAACCTGCAAATATCCTAATAATATTTGTTTCTTTACAGCTGTGAGTCAGCCCTCTCAATCATTAACAGCATTAACTCAGTTTGTTCTTCTTTTCCCTATGATGATCTACACAAAAATCTGGCTCTTGCACTGGCTATTGTGTGCAAATTCACAATATATGCAGGACAAATTTAGGATGATACTTCATCGAGAAAATGGAAGAATATACATTTTATCTCCTCTTTTTTTTTCAATGTAATTTTTACAAGTAAACATGACAATTTTATATGACCATTGTTTTCATATGTTTTGATATTGTGAGAGGGCTTTAGCAGATCTAAATGTTTCACCACAGTTTTATTTATAATTATTATTATAGTTTCTAAATTGTTAAAATTATTATTATGTTTTGTTTTTTGTTTTTTTTTAAAGTAAAGATGATCAAAAATGATTTGTTAGTTAAAAGTATAAGCCATGTTTGTTTTTTGGCCAGATCTTATGAAGGAATTTATGGCCACACCTAAAAAATGTAGATTTCAATATACAGTATACCCTATGACTATTTTAATATGAATAAATTCACAGTATTAAGGGTGTTTTTTAAGTAACATGCAATAAAATAAATATGGACAAAATGTTGGTCCCTGCAAAGTTTTCATCTAGATAAGCTGGCCCCCGCAAGAACATAGTCAAAGAGCACTGATATACAATAATAGGGTGTTGCTTTTTACAACTGTGTCTGCAACCGTTTTTCCTAGCATTACAATTCAATCATAAGAATGCCAAAGTGAAGAATTACTCTTCCTACAATTGTGCAAAATGTGATAATCTTAGGCCTGGCTACATTTAATTGTCACAAGGATCTTGGCAACTTTTCCCTGCAAGCATCAACAGAAAAACAAAAACAGATTCCAATGACAACAATAGCAATGCTGATGAAAAACATTAGCTTGCACCTGTGGCAGACATACAGTAGTTAGTTTCCCTTACTAAGAACATAATTAATGACTGCATCTTTTCATTTACCATTTTTTGTTGTAGATAACACTTCAAGCATTGTGCTAAAGCAGGTAGGTTTCAGTAGAGAGCACTCAGTGGAGCATGTGTTGGAAATCGAAATCTCTGATGGAGGTACACCAGAACAAAAGAGCATTAACCCCCTCCACATTAAAGTGTGCACATGCCAGTCGGATCGAAGGATGGAGAACTGTATGGTTAACGCGCAGACCGGACTGAGTGTCAGTGCCCTCTCAGCCATTCTTCTCTGCATCATCACAATCTTGGGTAAGATTGCATGTGTCTCTTCTCTCTCTCACTTGCTTTTTGGTCATTCCTATAATTCGGTGACATTTCGACTTTGAAACTTTTGGAAAATAAAACTAACTTTTACAAGTATCTTTGTGTGTCCTCATTAAAGGGACATGATAAATATGTTATTTGTATTACTAGTAAAGCTAAATGATAAAAAAATTCTGATGTCCATATAGTTAAATAGGCAGGGTGCATAATAACAGGGTCGAGAATTATGGGGTGGACACAGCAGTGTGTAACATTAAAAATTGTGTTAATTCCTTTTACCAAGCCTGTTCAAATTATAACTGGGTGAAATTAAACAATATACTGTAAATACCACAACTTGTACTGGGGTTTAAATGTCACCAAATTGTAGGAATTACCCTTTTCTCCTTTATGTTTTGAGAATTGTGTGTCTGAAAATCCTTACAAAGAATTCATGACATAACATGATTATGGTCATACACTGTAAATCACAAATGTGAACATTTTAAAACCTGCGTTTTAAGAAAGACTTTTCTCCATAATTTCCCAAGTGGAGAAAGAAAGGAGGAGAGTTTGTGTAATTCACTGTCTTTGGATCCATTAAGTTGTCTGATTGAGTAAATAATCCAGGGACCAAACAGTGTGAAAATAAAATCATGTAAACTCTGTATACTCGTTCATTGTCTCCAAGTCTGGTCCTCCCGGGTATAGGCTTTGTTAGTTAGTGTATATTTAGTAGTATTGAGAAGTGTGATGAGTAGTATAATTTAACAGTTCTGAAACACTGCTGTTTATGTGTGACTGCCAGATGTGAGAAACAAGACAGGAGTGATGATAAAAAAAAAAAACACACACTTCATCACTTCATCCAATACATGAGAAGTGTTGAAGTGTTTTGAGATTCAAATTTTTGCAGGCAGGCAGCCTGAGTGTACAGTTTAATGTTCTGTCAGTTTGATAGTGTCTCTATTTCTTTCGTCACAATAGTCATCGTCATACTCATTGTGTTGTGGAGACGTTATCAGAAAAATACTTTGGTCACACTCTACAAGTCATCCGGCGAGATCCATGAGCAGCTGGTGAGATACGATGAGGAGGGTGGTGGAGAGATGGACACAAATGGCTATGATGTCTCCATCCTGACCTCCGCCTGTCATGACAGTAGCTTTCAGCCTGGCCCAGGGCCTTCACTTTATGCCATGGTGAAGAAACCCCCAGCCCGCAAGGGCGACATGGCCATGATGATCGAGGTGAAGAAAGATGAGGCAGATCACAACCGTGATGTAATCCCCTATGATACATTACACATCTATGGCTATGAGGGATCTGAATCCCTGGCCTGTTCCCTCAGCTCTTTAGACTCATCCTCCAATGGGTCTAATTTGGACTATGACTTCCTAAATGATTGGGGGCCACATTTCAGGACCCTCGCTCAGCTCTATGGAGCAGATGGCTCTGACACTGATAGCTCCTACTGATCCCCAGAAAGAAAGCCCATATCTCAGTGGCCATCGTTCTAGGAGATCAAACTTAGAATCCATCAGATGCTAAAATGTGGTATGATGGAGACTGCTGCGTTCTCTTCATGGGACTTTCTGTCAGGGTCTCTTAAAGACAATGATTAACAAGTGCCAATACTTGTTTACTTCGTGTATTGTTATAACATTTTGTTGAGCACTAAATTGTTTGTAATTTTGATAGAATAAGTGTTAGTATAAACAAAAAAACTTGCCTTGGTCTTTCAGACTAGTTTTAGTAGAGGTAGATTTTGTACAAAAAAATGTTAGACACTGGTTGGAACAAGCTCAGTTTTGGGTGTTTTATCCATACTGCAAATTATAACTATTACCTAAATGTATCAGCGTGAGTGCTCTTTTCCTTTTTTTACTTTCTTTTTTCCATTTGTATTATTATGTTTTTTGTTTTTTCATCTTGTACTGTTTACAAAATCCTTAGTTTGTGAGGTTTTTTTTTTCTGGACTTATTTCTAAAGCCAGCATTGTTCAGCAGCTGACTCTTCTCATCAGGAAAACCACTGAATTGCCATGGGAGCAACAGAGGAAGCAGTGATAACTGTATTTTGAAAGTATTAAAGGCTACTCCAAGTGTATTTGACAGGAATCATCAGCACATTGATTGTTATGAGTTAAGCCTAAATCTCTAAGGTCTACCATTATAAGGTAGTTGCAGACGTCTCAGGAAACGCGTATTGACTTGTATGCTTGTTGAAATGTGAGAAGTGGTGAATATCTGAATAACCCTTTGAGTCGTATGTGGGGCTATTTACACTGATCAGCCACAACATTAAAACCACCTGCCTAATATTGTATAGGTCCCCCTCGTGTCGCCAAAATAGCACCAACCTGCATCTCAGAATAGCATTTTGAGATACTATTCTTCTCACCACAATTGTACAGAGCGGTTATCTGAGTTACCGTAGACTTTGTCAGTTCTAATCAGTCTGGACATTCTCTGTTGAGCTCGCTCATCAACAAGGCATTTCCATCCACATAATTGCCACTCACTGGATGTTTTTGGAACCATTCTGAGTAAACACTTGAGACTGTTGTGTGTGAAAATCCCAGGAGATCAGCAGTTACAGAAATACTCAAAGCAGCCCATCTTGCACCATAAATCAGGCCATGGTCCAAAATCACTGAGATCACATTTTTTTCTCCATTCTGATGGTTGATGTGAACATTAACTGAAGCTTCTGGCATGCATCTGCATGGTTTTATGTACTGTACTGCTGCCACACAATTGGCTGATAATATAATCGCACGGAAGACTGTTGGTGCTAAACGGGCTGGTTTGAGTATTTCTGTAACTGTCCTGGGATTTTCACACACAACAGTCTCTAGAATTTCTTATGAATGTTGCCAAAAACAAAAAAAACATCCAGTGAGCGACAGTCGGTCAACAGAGAATGGCCTGACTGGTTTTAACTGACTAAGTCTATGGTAACTCAGATAACCGCACTGTAAAATTGTGGTGAGAGGAATAGCATCTCAGAATGCTATTCTGAGATGCGGGTAGGCACTGTATTGGTGGCACGAGGGGGACCTACACAATATTGTGCATATGAGAATAATGCAAAAATTACATTTCTAATCTTTTGTATAAAGATAGTTCAAACTAGTTTTACGCCAATATACGTAGCAGACCAGCCTTTCTTGACCCATGAAAGTACTGTTCATCCTCATATAAAATTAAATTGACAAGAGGATCTTCATTTGTTGAAAAACGTGTAAGCTTTTTTTTTCCACAAACTCTACAGTTTCTCCCATTAACCATTGGCACAATATATGGAAGCCACCTTCTGCCTTTCCTGTAGGGAATTACATACCAAGCACTCCTCTCCCATCTAAGTCAAAATTACCTGCACAGTCACTAAATTGTCAACTTCCTGTCTATGTGAGCACAAGGAAACAGACTTCCTTTTAAGTGAAGGAACATACTGGAACTTTTTTCCTGTTTTCTTGTCTTGGACGGATAAAGAAAGAAAAGTTAGGAGAGCAGGAAAAGTTAAAGAACAATATAAATCACGCTGTCTTGATCACAAATGCATTGTCAGTTCTTTAAAGACAAAGGTGTTTGCTTTCTGCTTTCTGTTTGATTTCAATAAAGTTCTGTTCCATTTTACCGTAAAAGTTAATTTGACTGATCTATTCCAAGTCTGTTTTTTTTATTTTTTTTTTATTTACTATTTACGTTTATTTACTGTATATAATTTAGTTTGTAGATTTAGTACAATCACTAAAGCACAGATATGTTACTCAGAAACACTGCACATATTCTCATGAAATTATGTATTTATATTTCTCAAATAATACAAAATACAAAAAGTTCGAGAAAAACTGGAACCATAACTAAAATGAGAGACGTCTCGGTTACGTATGTAACCTCCGTTCCCTGATGGCTCAGCAATGTGGCCGGGAGGACACGACGTCTGTTCCCTCCATCAGGGAACGGAGGTTACATACGTAACCGAGACGTTCCCCGTCTGTCGCTCACTTCGATGTCGTGTCAAAGAAGCGACACTAGGGGTCCACTTCAAATCACGCCATGCGCTGAGCCGTGTACGTGTACTGCTGACACAGGAGCGGGCAGGTATTTCACATGCACAAGCGACCAACTGTGTTTCAGACTGCACGTACCCTTCCACAAGCCCCCAAAAAGTTGTCGGAATCCTTTTGGTTACTCTAGAGGGGAACAAGGCGACGCTTGCCAACTAGGGAACGGGCCAAGCCTGGCTGGGCCTCTTTTCTCTCTATGTTTCTTGGCATAGAGCAAGAGCAGCCGGGGCCCTTACCACATTGTGGGAAGGGGGTCTTACCCGAATTCCTATTCTTACAGGGGGAAAAGACCCTGCGGAGGCCACACCCGCCCGAAAGGGCAGGTAAAGGTGGCAAAATATATCACATGGCCTCTTCGGTCACATGTGGGAAAGAATGGCGCGGTGGTCTATCCAACCTTGAGGAGGGGGAAGTTGCTACAACACGGCGACCGGAGGGCAGCGAAGGACTGCCTAAGGGAGACCGTACCACGGAAGTACACACAGGAGGAGTACGCATAGGAGGCCTGACCTGTGGAGCACCTATTCCAGTAGGGGTAGCCTGGGGTACCCGTAGTGGACTGGGTCGCTGAGTTCCTTCGCTGAACTGCAGACCCAAGAGGGCTAGGGAGGACGCAAGCGATTCACCCGGTCAGACCGTCGACGTGTACCGAGTTCTACCGGCTCGGACCTGAGAAAACATGGGAGGAGACTGACTCAACCCTGAGATTGTAAAATCTTGCAGAGGTGTTAGGTGTTGTCCAACCCGCTGCTCTACAAATGTCTGCTAGGGAGGTGCCCATAGCCAGTGCCCATGAGGACGCAATACTCCTTGTTGAGTGTGCTCGGACCCGCAAGGGGGGGGCATGGCCTGGGTGTGATAGGCCAGTAAGGTGGCATCCAGCACCCAGTGGGGAAGCCTCTGTTTGGAGACAGCGATCCCTTTCCGCTGTCCCAGAGCAGACAAAGAGCTGCTCAGAGCACCTAAAGCTTCTGAGTGTGGTCCAGAAATGCACATACTGGACACAGCAATGAAGGGGCTGGGTCTGCCTCCTCCCGGGGCAGCGCTTGCAGGTTCACTACCTGGTCTCTGAAGAGAGTGGTAGGGACCTTGGGTACGTAGCCCGGTCATGGTCTTGGGATCACATGTGTGTCTGCCAGACTGAACTTCAGGCAAGTGTCGCTAACAGAGAATGCTTACAGGTTCCCGACCCTCTTGATGGAAGCGAGTGCGATCAGCAGGGCCGTTTTTTTAAAGAGAGGGCCCTGAACCAACTGATTCTAGCGGCTCGAAGCGGGATCTCTGAAGACCGATGAGGACCACCGAGAGATCCCAGGTGGGGGACAGGCCTGGTCGGGAGGAATTTAACCTCCGCGCGCTTCTTAGGAACCTGATAATTAAGTAATGCCTCTGAGCGGGCGTACCAGAGCGGGCAGTGGGAGGTTTCTCGGGAGGCAAACAGGTCTACCTGGGCCTTGCCGAACCGTTCCCAGATCAGCTGAACCGAGTGAAGGTGAAGCCTCCACTCTCCGCCAGGCAAGCGTTGTCATGACAGCGCATCCGCTATCACATTGAGATTGCCGGGGATGTGAGTGGCGCTCAGCGACTTGAGTCTGGCTCCAAAGGAGGAGACGACAGGCGAGTTGTGACATGTGGCAGGAGCGTACGCCGCCTTGGCAATTTATGTACGCCACCGCAGTGGTGCTGTCCGACCTGACCATGATATGTTTGTCTCGAACTAACGGGAGAAACTTCCGCAGGGCCAAAGGACGGTCAACAACTCGAGGCAGTTGATGTGCCAACGCAGCTGTGCCCCTTTCCAATGGCCTGCTACTGCGTGCCCGTTGCATATGGCGCCCCAACCTGATCTGGAGGCGTCGGTCGTGACCAGGACACGTCGGGACACCTGCTGTAAAGGTACTCCTGCCCGTAAGAAACAGAGATCTGTCCAGGGTTTGAATGTTTGGCGGCAGGCGGGGGTGATTGCGGTCTCATATGCATCAACCCTAGCGGCACGGCTGCCGCGTAGGATGCCATATGCCCCAGGTTTCTCTGGGAAAGTTTTAAGGAGACCATTGTGCCCGGCCTGAAAGCGGCGAGGCACCTCAACACTGACTGCGCACGCTCATTGAGGAGACGTGCAAACATTGAGACTGAGTCAAACTCCATGCTGAGAAAAGAGATGCTCTGAACTGGAGTAAGCTTACTCTTTTCCCAGTTGACCTGAAGCCCCAAATGGCTGAGGTGCCTGAGCACCTGGTTTCTGTGAGGGCATAGTAACTCTCGTGAGTGGGCCAGAATGAGCCAGTCGTCGAGGTAATTGAGTATGCGGATGCTGGCTTCTCGGAGCGGGGCAAGAGCTGCCTCTGCGACTTTTGTGAAGACGCAAGGGGACAGAGACATGCCGAAGGGGAGGACTTGTACTGATATGCCTGGCCATAGAATGCAAACCGCAGAAAGGGGCGGTGTCAAGTCAACATTGAGACGTGGAAGAATGAAGATGAGGAAGTATGCGCCCTTCAGGTCTACCGCTGCGGACCAATCTAGATGTCGACCGCAGATTAAGATGTGTTTCTGCGTGAGCATTTTGAACGGGAGTTTGTGCAACGCTTGGTTGAGAACTCGCAAGTCCAAGATTGGTCGTAAGCCGCCGCCTTTCTTGGGTATGATGATTCTTCATCTCGGTTGGAGGGACAGGCACCATCGCGTCTTTGAGTAAGAGAGTAGTGATTTCCGCGCGCAGGGACTTGGCATGTACGCCGTGTACTGCGGGGGGGGGGGGGGGGGGGGGGGCTTGGGGCTTTTGGCGGAAGCCTGGCAAACTGAATTGCGTAACCGAGTCGGATGGTCCGGGCCAGCCAGCAAGACGGGTTGGGAAGTGAGAGCCACGCGTCCAACTCCGCACTAGGGGCACCAAGGGGACGATTCGACACGACATCGAAGTGAGTGACAGACGGGGAACTTCAGTTCACTGTATATGTGATTGTTCTGCTACAGTGTGTGGCAATAATGGGCCCTTTTGTAAAATATAGTGTGTTGAATGAGCATTTTTTATATATTAAAGTGTCTGAGACTTCGTAGTCCATTAGATGTCAGTGTTGGACAGTCAGGCTTAACATTTCAGTGTGTGGTTCTTGTGTGGTAGAAGGAAAACAATATGTGCCTTTTTTTCTATTGTGTATATTGTTTAAAATGTTCTTTTGTTTAAACAGTTTTTCTATTTGTATTTGAATAATAAACTTCACATTCCATAAAACTTTTTCACTGTCTATAACTGTCCCTAAACTTTGAAAAATTGTATAATACAATTTTATTTTAGTTAAGAAAAAATGGAAACCAAAAATGTATTATCGAATGTCAGATAGCCTAATGGCTCTTTTGCCTTGCTGAACAGTAGTAGTGCTGCTCTCCATTATAGTAAATGCAAGAGTGATTTGCATTAAACAAATGTGTGTCTCAATAAACCCATGTTGTCTGGTCAGCAGAGAGTGCCTTGAGGTGAAGTTCTGAATGTTTTGCTCATAGTCCTGGAGTGCGTGTGAAACAGATCCCATGCACTCCTGGATCTGTGTGATCTGAAACAGATCACACAGATAATGGCATTTTAGCGGAAATTCCACAATGATGTCATGCCTAACACGCCTGTGAGACACCCAGCTGGGACTTCCTGAGGGTTCACATTCCATTCATGGTGTGTACAGAGAAAACCAATTTCTAACATTGCAAATCAAAATCAATAAATTCTGAGAAGAAAGTCTGATTAAATTAAGAGGGGAAACAACATGCCCCTGAACAAACCACTAACACAGGCTGATACTCTTATAGACAAAGCTTCACCAATTCACCATTTATGACAACTTCCTTGTATAATCATATGCCATCATCCAAACAGCCAAACCCTTAATATTGCCTGCTTCATTAAAACCAAACTAAATGAATATCAATTGTAGGACAGTTGCTATTAAAGGAATTCCCCATATCCACACAGGAAAATCTATAAAATTAACTGAAAATCCCTCTCTAAAAACATGTTGGAAAACAGCTTTTTATTCAAGTGTTGTGTGTGTGTGTGTGTGTGTGTGTGTGTGTGTGTGTGTGTGTGTGTGTGTGTATTCTTAACATGCAATTAGCTCTAAAAGACATGCGTGTGGTTAGTTTATGGCAGTATGGCACTAGCAGGTCTTTTTTGTTTTGCCAGATTAAAAAAGACAACAATAGAACAATATGGATATCCAGTTTTACACAGATACCATAGATTTCTGTCTTATAATGTCCTGTAGACTGTAGACTGTTATCAGATACATTGGACAGGAGAGTTTCTCAATGCCAAAAAATTCACAAAATTATACATGAACTTTATAGAAGAATTGGCCAATTCACATTAGGTTGTTGCATTTAATGAATCAGTAAATTAATGTAATGAATAAAATCCTTTTTGTAACACAAAGGAACTGTACAATAAATAATAATACATTACGGTTTACAGTAAAAGTTATATATGTGGAATGCAGTCAATTTAAAAATTAAAAAGCCCTATCCATGGACCTCACTAGACATAGTATGCATGTCTTCCATCAGCTGTCTGTTCAAAGATTATGCACTATAATGCCCTATAATTATGCAGAAAAAGATATAATTTTACCAGACCAGCACAGTGACGTTTATACCTCTTTGCTAGAGTCTGCCTACTGAGAGCTGTAATTATTAATTTAGAATAAAAAAGGACAGGACACAAAAGGACACAAATCATGTCACTGTGATTATAAGATCCATTAGATCACAACAATAATTGTGAATTTACTCAGAAAGTTGTAGCTTGCCAAAGTGAACACAAGGGGACAGCACAATATCACTGGCGATGTGACATGCCTTCCCATCTAGTACAATAAACACATTGCAATCACAGGCAATCACTTTTTACGAAGTGCTGTGTTTAAAGATTAGTTGAGACAAAAAAATTGAAATAAAAAAAATAAAAAAGTATCAAGCTTTGCACAACATTGTTGTCAGAAGAGCGTCACAGAAGAACAAAGAAGATTTATCAACAATGGAGCAACAACTTTGATTTTAGGGAGAGATTAAGGCATTTTTCTATACATATCCTATACAAACTTACATTTAGTATGTATGTATTCTGGATGCATGTGTATTCAGAAAGTAGTATAGTGGACTGCACACACAAATGTATGCACACACACACTCTCGAACAGGTCACTCAGTTCGATACAAAACAATCGTAGAACATGTCTGTGCAATCTCCTCGTGCCTCTTCAGTTGCATACATGAAGGTAAATGGCTTGGAAAAGAAAATGATTTCATTTTATGTCTACAAGTGGGAGAAAAATGAGGAGGATAGAATGAGGATGAATCAAGTAAATCCAAAGAAATTCCTTCAACTGATTTAACCTCTCTGTGTCTGTAGTCTTTTTCTTGCTCTCTCCTTCACAATTAATTTGCATAATATAATTCCTTACATTTATATAGTGCTTTTATAGGCATCAAAGTGCTTTTATAGATTGTTGCTGTAACAGATAATAGGACGGGCATGGAGGAGGCGGGAACAGTAAACATAAAATTTAATAAGAACTCAACAGAAAACAAACATAAACAATAAGCATGCATCTCTCTCTTTCTTGAACTGGAACCTCTGGCTCCTCTTTATTTCGCTCTCCTGATGATAAGCTGATTCAGCGCCTGCCATGCATCATCACAGCCCAGGCACACCCTCCTCTTCATCACACTCCTCCCCTGCCCGATTCAGGTCAGGTTGCCACAAGTCTGACCAACTCCATCTCCGGAGGGGAGACACTGCCCTACCAGCCGTTCTGTCAGAAGGCTGGTCGCCTTCATCCTTGCCTTTGGCCTTTGGTCTAATCAGTGACAGCAGTGCTGGAAGTTTGAGGCAGAAACTTGACAGCTGTGGACAATGAAAGCGCCTGTTGCTATGAAGATAAATCAGTAGCAAAACTCAAGAGCTTGCATATTAGAATTTGAGAACTTGTACAATAAATATTAGTACTTGTAATTTGAAATTTTTACACAGCACTGATGTGAAAACTAAAATAAAAATTTTAAGTTGAATGTTGCAGTCTGCACTCCCATACAATAATTCAAAGCTTGTGTTCTGAATTCACAGTTGCAAGTAGTCACAAATGTGTAAAATGACATTCACACAAATACAACTACAGACACAAACTTTTGTATTTTGTATATTTTAGCAGTACAACCACAAATCAGCACTTAAAACCTCTCAAATCTGGCACTGCAGCTTTAAATCTGCAACTACTTTTGTGAAAAATCTGTAGCAAAACTCAGATGTGCAATAATGATACAAGAGAGCAAGACCAGGGACCTGTTGTATAAAAAATGTTGGGCTTGTCTTACTAGTTATGGCACTTTTCCACTGAACATAACGGTTCGACTCTACTTGCTTTACTTTTCTGAGTTTTCTTTTCCACTGTTGTTTAGTGTCGCCTCAACGTGGGTGGGATTATAGGCTGATCATCATAGTTGCGCCACCTCTATTGCCGTGACATCTCTTAAACGCAACACAAAACAATAAACAATAACACGACCGCTAGCTGTTAGCTATTAGCTCATTGTGCTGCATAAAGCAGTTGTTGCACGTGATTTTAAACAAGTGTAACAGTTAAATTGGCCTGGTTGTTTTAGAAGCAAGCTTTCCAGTAGCTGGTCAACTAAATAAATTGAAGCTTTCAAGCAGAGTATAGAGTTAACATAAAGCATACCATCCTCCATCGTGCACTCCAACCGTGGCTGAGTCCAGGGCACTCTCTCTACCATTGCTCGGCGTCTAGATAGCCACTTCCACTTTTCCTTGATGGTTTTGTAGTCAAAAGTTTTTTTTTTACTTTTCCCTACACTGTTGGTAGGTCCGGTAGTAGCCCTGTCTCAGCTGTGCGACCAACAGCTGATACACTTCCTGAAAGAATTTTTCGTTTCATTCATCGCTAACGAGAGGAACGTCAGCACCTTGTTTATTGACCATGGCGTGGTTTTGCACATAGCTATTTCTTTTTACAATTCAAAAGTCACGTGAACAAATGATACTGCTATTGCTAACTTTAAAACTAGCGGGTTGATGTCCTGTGTTGAAAATCCAGTGACGCTGGTAGTTACGATTTTCTCTGACCAATCAGTGATCTGCAGGGTTTTGATGTCGCATTTAGTATCAGCTCGGCTCGCTTGGAACCTCGACCGAGGGGGTACTAAAAAAAGTACCAGGTACTATCCACAGTGGAAAACCCCAAAAACGTTTTCCAAAAAGAGTTGAGTCGAGTCAAGATTTACCAAGCAGTGGCAAAGCCCCATTAGTCATTGTTCTTAACTTTTTCAGTCAGTTGCAAAAAAAATTCGATTGATATAATTTAAGGGTAAAATGTAAGACAGCATACACCTAGGCTAATTTTTATTTACATTCTATAATGCCATGGAAAATAACTGTCTGCTGAGCCAGTGGGGGCTTCAGTAGAGACTTTGAAAAAGACTTTGACTTCTACAATGTCTTCAACATTTCTTGTGCTTTTTATTATTTGGGTTAAAATCACTAAATTTGTTCATTAGAATATATTTTAAGCATTGCATTCCTCTAATAAGCAAATATTTTCAGCAAATTTCATCCACAGTCTGCCAATATTTGAAGTCGTTCAATACTTTTCCCACAATGCAATGTGAATTAGATCTTACTAAAGACAGCTGTGAGCTTGTTTTATGCAACAGGCTTTCTATGGTGTCTTTAGCTAGTCAGACTAATTGTTAGAAGACGTCTTAAGTTAACGGCTATGTTTATGCAACTGGCCCCAGTGTTTGGCATGGGAGAGGAAGGGGATAATGTTGATTTATTGGTTGATGCCTAGCCAAAGAAATGGGACATTTTTGTACAAGATGACATCATGCCACAGCACCAGTCTGATCCTTTTTATTAGGGCAAAGCAGAGCCGGTCATCGCGATGGAGGGATCTAACAATCCGAGGGTACTTTTTTTAATAATTAATGGAATAGTAATTCCCACACTTATCAATACATTTTCCTTAACTGATATGCTGATAAACATATATTATTGATGAAAACCACTTTCCACTCAACAATGTAAATGTAAATGATCAATATTTAAGGGAAAATGCACAGTCATCCGGTCCTTGTTGCAAAAATAAACCCCATTCAGTATGATAATAATAGAACGCTTTGCATTGGGGCCCTGATCACCCTGTCATGGTTTATTTTAAGATAATGACCATTTGACTGTACATTTTCCTTTAACCCTGTAAGACACCAATATATATATATATATATATATATATATATATATATATATATATATATATATATATATATATATATAAACATTTTTAAAAACTATTTGTTTGTCAGATGTGGTTGTAGGAGTCCTCTGATTTAAAAAAATTATAATTTGTTTGTTTGTTTTTAGGGAAACGTTGTAATATTGCAACGTTGAGCCTAGTTGGGAGCAGAATTTCAGCATTTGCAATCAAACTCTCAGAACAAATACACAGAACAACTAAGGGTTCATTTGGAGTATGGATTGCTTACATAGCACTAGAACAGTACATTTCATTAATAATAATCACCCAACAGTCATATTTTTATGAATCAGAATTTATTAAAAAATACAAAAACTTTGTCAAAGAACCAATGTCCAGTGTTAACTTGCAATAGCAGTCCCAAAAGCAGTTCCTTTCCTCTGACAAGCAGAGACAGTGATTGCACTTCCTGCAGAACGTAATAGAATATCCTTTTTTGCGTCCGCAGCGTCCTCTTGTTGTCTTCACCGCGAAATGTGCGACCATGTCCCGGCGCACATCCGTTGGTGGTTCACATGCCCTCTTCGCTGGGACCCCATTTGGTGGACCCCCATAAGCTGAGGATGGTCTCTTCTGAGCAGTCACAGGTCACAGGTCTCTGAGGTGTCACTCTTATGGAAGTCAAATGGCTCCCAATGGCTGAAGATGGCCGCCCTCTCTTTAGTGTGTTGACAGCTGTGTTTGTCAGGATGAGAGAGGATGCTAGTTGCGCCTTAAACAGTCTTCTGTTCAGCAACTTTTTCTTGGGAATATTGCAAGCTTTGCAGTCCCGTTTGTAGAGGAGCCAGGCGTTGATCACAGCAAGGATAATGGTGTGCCAGAAGATGCAACTGTACCAGCGGCGCGATTTCATGTACAAATGAGTCCAGCAAATCCACACCGCCCATGTTTTTGTTGTAAGCACCCACTATGTAAGGTCTATCAACTTCAGTGTAGGAGTTGGTGGCTTTGTTCCAGCGTTGAATCTTTTGCACAGGTTCAATGCCAGCAAAGGATGACACAAGTGCGACTGCCCTGTTGTCATACCTTTTGACAGCACAGATGATGTGGTTTGCCTCCACTCTGATGTCAAAGGAGGGAAACATCATCCCTGGTCTCGTCCGGATCAGAGGAATCAATATTAGGACTGATGAAATCCTTTTTCAGCCAGTGATACCGGTCCAGGGGCATAGTCTGTTTAGTTGGTTGGCTTGGTTTGGTTGGCTCGATGTCCTCATCATCATCATCAGCAGCAGCATCAGCTGGACAATCAGTGGGTCTCTGATTCTCTTTGTCCAATTCCTCAACATTTTCAACCACCTCCTTATCACTTGAATCACTGGTGTATGATTCAATGTCAACATCACTCTCTCCGTTTTGGATAGCATCAATGACATCTTGCACAGTGCAGTACACAACTCTTTTTTCTGGTGTCATTCTGAAATGGAAATAATAGTTAGAGTATGTTCAAATATAACTAATTCCAATGAAAATGAGTCCTATTTATGCAATACATTCCACTGAAGTCACACAATACTGTCTGGCTAGCCTAATGTGCTCTCTACTTAACAATCTAAAAGGAATATACCAACCAATATATATTTTGAATATACTGGAATTATGTTTATGACTTAATTGTATGATGACCATCTTATTAATGTATGATGATCTGGTCACAGCAGTTCTCAGCTCAACAGTACACTGACTCAGTCATGAGTCATGGCAGCTCTCGATACATTACACTGAACTGAGAACAGTCTCTTTCGGTTCTCAAATCAACAGTACACTGTGTCAATTGTGACAGTTCTCGAGTCAACAGTACATTGAACTGAGAAAAGTCTGTTTCGGACATACTGAGAACTTATGAGCTGCTGATACTATGAACAAGCATGTGCCAAGGGTTTCCCTCAGGGAGACAAAATTAATGTTTCTAATGTATTTTGCTGAACAGTAGAAAGAATAAAAAAGTAAAACATTCTGGAAATGTGTTTATGATTTAATTGTATGCAACCGTCTTATCATTGCTGGGTTGATAGCGTTACAATCTAGTGAAAACATTATGCAATGACTAGGGCTGTAAAATTAACGCATTTAATCACAATGCTTTCCTGAGAAATTCCTGAGAAATGCCAGCTTGTAGTACCACCTGTTTATTCCAGAGGGCAGTAACTGAAATTTCAGCTGTGTGAGCAACGCGCAGTTTATTACAGTGAACAAAACATTAACAACCCTTCAGTGGACACACTTGAAGGAGCGCAAATGCGAACTAAGGGATCTCAAGATGTGTTTTAATATTGAGTATTAAAGTATATTTAACGTGACACAGTGACCTAAACATTTTATTTGTATGACGCAACACAAGCATGTCTGACACAGGTCTGGTCTTTACCTCACAAATATTTAATTACCAACAAGGTTAAGGAGATGCCCTTTAAACTGTACACCGTTTTTACCCAGTCAATCTTTAAGAAACATGCTCCCTGAAATTGATCCACTTTGCTTCTTCTGTAATGCTGTAGCTGAATCTGCCCCTCACCTTTTTTAGGAATATGTCCACGCTGTAGTATTTGAGAAAATTTTGTTTGTTTGTACGTACCTCTATTTTAACTAGTTTTTCTTTACTTTATAAAGACGTTTTATTTGGTTTTCACAGTTTTCATAACTTAAGTTAATATTTTCTGATTAATCTGTTTATTTTTCTTGCCAAGTTTTTTATACATAAGTGTAAATTTATGTCTATAAAGCCCCAATTTGCACTTTTTTTGTAAAGACTTGAAATATTATTTAAATATTCTTTGTACCTCCAACAACTCCAAAGCATTGAAAACCATTACACTATGTAATGAATATAATGTCTTGGCATTATTGTAAAATATACCTGTAGTATTGTGTACTATGTATACCCCTGGCTTGTTTCTAAAAAAAAAAAAAGAATAAAAATGTTTGATGCAGGTGTACATTGACAGGCCCTTAAACAAGCCTTCATAATATTTTTTTTATATATTTAAAGGTAACTGTAACGAAGTGGGCAGACAAGGAGTGATGATCCAATTGCAGCTTTTATTGAAGGTAACTCAAAGCAAAACGAAGTACGAAAACAGGAACAAATAAAAAGTCCACAATGGGAAAACAAAGGTATAAACACAAGGTATTAACACAGGGAATCTTCCAAGGTGGGCTCAGGCTGAAACATGGACGAAGGCAGGAAACACAGGTAACATTTACCAGGAAACATCAAACAACGACCAAAGAAGAACGAGGTGAACATGAGGGCTTAAATAAAAAACAAGGGGAAACATAGACCAATGGAACACCAAAACTCAAAACAAGATAACAAGACAATAAACTAAAACCAATGATAAATTAGAACTGATAACAAGATAATTAGACAATGAACCAATGAAAATGACACACAGACATGGAGGGAAAACAGGACATGACAAGACTTCAAAATAAGAGTGCTTAAAACAAAAGGCAATATGGAACATAAAAGGTGCCAAAACTTAAAATAAAAAGGTACACAAACCAAAGACGGTGTGGATCGTTACAGAACCCCCCCCTTTAAGGAGCGGATTCCAGACGCTCCTAACCAAAGGAAGGGCAAAACGACAATGGAAAACGGGGACGAACAGGCAGATCAAGGGGACACGAGGGGCACAGAGGGACAAGACTAGGACAGAGGGACCATGACAAAACAGGTGGGCGGCCAGGAGACCAAGGAGATGACTTGAAGGAGGGGACCGGGTCGGGAAGACTGGGAGGCAGCTGCGGGGTCGAAACTAGGTCAGGGGGCCAGGGAGGCATCCATAGGGCAGGGACCGGGTCAGGAGGCCAGGGAGATGGCCGTAGGGCAGGGACCGGGTCAGGTGGCCAGGGAGGCGGCCATAGGGCAGGGATCGGGTCAGGAGGTCTAGGGGATGGCCACAGGGCTAGGACAGGGTCAGGAGGTCTAGGGGATGGCCACAGGGCTAGGGCAGGGTCAGGAGGTCTAGGGGATGGCCACAGGGCTAGGGCAGGGTCAGGAGGTCTAGGGGATGGCCACAGGGCTAGGGCAGGGTCAGGAGGTCTAGGGGATGGCCTCAGGACTGGGACAGGGTCAGAAGGCCTGGGAGGAGGCCACAAGACAGGGTCAGAAGGCCTGGGAGGAGTCGAGGAGGATTCCAGGGGCGGTGCCATGGTAGGCGGCGACCAAGGAGGCTTGGAAGGTTCTAGAGGCTTGGAAGGCTCTGGAGGCTTGGAAGGCTCCGGAGGCTTGGAAGGCTGAGCAGGCGCAGGCAGAACCGTGGAGGGTGGAACCATGAAGGCCCTCTGGGGCAGAGCCGTAGAAGGCGGAGCAGGCAGAGCTGTGGAAGGCAGAGCTGTGGAAGGGTCTGGTGGCGGAGCAGGCACAGGCAGAGCCGAGGCAGTCTTCAGAGGCGGAGACCTGGGAGGCTCTGGTGACAGAGGCGTGGAAGGCTCGGGTGACAAAGACGTGGCAGGCTCTGGTGACAGAGGCGTGGCAGGCTCTGGTGACAGAGGCGTGGCAGGCTCGAGAGGAGCGCTGGGTGGCTCGAGAGGCGGAGCGCTGGGAGGCTCGGGAGGCGGAGCGCTGGGAGGCTCGGGAGGCGGAGCGCTGGGAGGCGGAGCGCTGGGAGGCTCGGGAGGCGGAGCGCTGGGAGGCTCGGGAGGCGGAGCGCTGGGAGGCTCAAGGGGGGCTGGCTCTTGGACGGTCGAGGCTACAGGCGCTGGCTCTGGCTCTTGGACGGTCGAGGCTTCAGGTGCTGGCTCTTGGACGGTCGAGGCTACAGGCGCTGGCTCTTGGACGGTCGAGGCTACAGGCGCTGGCTCTGGCTCTTGGACGGTCGAGGCTTCAGGTGCTGGCTCTTGGATGGTCGAGGCTACAGGCGCTGGCTCTTGGACGGTCGAGGCTACAGGCGCTGGCTCTGGCTCTTGGACGGTCGAGGCTACAGGCGCTGGCTCTGGCTCTTGGACGGTCGAGGCTACAGGCGCTGGCTCTGGCTCTTGGACGGTCGAGGCTACAGGCGCTGGCTCTGGCTCTTGGACGGTCGAGGCTACAGGCGCTGGCTCTGAGGACAGGGCCGTGGAGGGCGGAGACTGGTGAGCGGAAGCCCTTCCTCTTCTCCTCTTCCTGGCAGACGAGGCTGGCAACGCTGGCGCTGGGACGGACGAGGCTGGCAACGCTGGCGCTGGGACGGACGAGGCTGGCAACACGTTGGCCGTGGCAGGCGTGGGCTCGTTGGCCGTGGCAGGCGTGGGCTCGTTGGCCGTGGCAGGCGTGGGCTCGTTGGCCGTGGCAGGCGTGGGCTCGTTGGCCGTGGCAGGCGTGGGCTCGTTGGCCGTGGCAGGCGTGGGCTCGTTGGCTCGTTGGCCGTGGCAGGCGTGGGCTCGTTGGCTCGTTGGCCGTGGCAGGCTGAGACTGAAGAGCGGAAGCCTTCCCTCTTCTCCTCCTCCTCCTGGCGGACGGGGCTGTCAACGCTGGCCCTGGGACAGACAAGGCTGGGGGCATGTTGGCCGTGGCAGGCGTGGAGGAACGAGTCATGGAAGGCTGGGAGGTGACCACTGTGGGAGGAGAGGTAGCGTCCTCCTCCGCAACACCCACAGTGAAAGGCGAGCCACAGATCTTGAGGGTCTCCTCTAGGAAGTCGAGGAGCGTCCAGCAGGGGGTCGCTGGTGGCAACCGCTCCTTTAGCTGACTGTTGAGATTTGCCCTGAAGAAAACCACCAAGCTGAAGTCTGGGAAATCTGAAGAATTTGCCAGCTCCAGAAACTCAGTGACGTGGACCTCTATCGGGCGGTCCTCCTGTTTGAGGCCGAGAAGCAGGAAATTCGCCTGTTGGGCAGTGAGGGCTCCACAATGGGAAAACAAAGGTATAAACACAAGGTATTAACACAGGGAATCTTCCAAGGTGGGCTCAGGCTGAAACATGGACGAGGGCAGGAAACACATGTAACATTTACCAGGAAACATCAAACAACGACCAACAAAGGACGAGGTGAACATGAGGGCTTAAATAAAAAACAAGGGGAAACATAGACCAATGGAAAACCAAAACTCAAAACAAGATAACAAGACAATAAACTAAAACCAATGATAAATTAGAACTGATAACAAGATAATTAGACAATGAACCAATGAAAATCAGACACATAGACATGGAGGGAAAACAGGACATGACAAGACTTCAAAATAAGAGTGCATAAAACAAAAGGCAATATGGAACATAAAAGGTGCCAAAACTTAAAATAAGAGTGCATAAACAAAGAACAGTATGGAACATAAAAGGTGCCAAAACTTAAAATAAAAGGTACACAAACCAAAGACGGTGTGGATCGTTACAGTAACAATGCATAATTATTTCATCATTATATATTGAAATATTGTTATATGTGGGGCTTTCTCAGCAAATATTTGTACATGCGATTAATCACGATTAATTAATCGGGACACCATGTAATTAATTCGATTAAAATTGTAATCGATTGACAGCCCTAGCAATGACGTAAAAGAACTGAATAGTTTTTTTGAACCAGATAATTTAAACGAACCGTCTGAAAGAACCAGTTTGCAGAAAAAATCGTACTCCCCTTTGCTACTAGTCTGAGTTTTGATCTTCTTTTTCACAAAATGTGGTTTGCGACCAATTGAGCGCATTGACGGATACCAGCCTTCACGTGTTGCTGAGATGATACTCTTTAGCAACTCCAGATGATAAATGGAACAAGGAATGTCAGAAAGTGTGAA
The DNA here is from genome assembly GCA_032164185.1 of Moxostoma hubbsi. Taxonomy (NCBI): domain Eukaryota; kingdom Metazoa; phylum Chordata; class Actinopteri; order Cypriniformes; family Catostomidae; genus Moxostoma; species Moxostoma hubbsi. The sequence goes on along the minus strand of JAVLUX010000002.1, from coordinate 27,034,410 downwards.
GCATGTACATGACTATGCTAAACCCACTCTCATAGAGGAGTTACTGTAAGTATGGATAGTTTACCACTATCAGAAACCCCGTCTGACAGCCTCCTTCTGAAAATGCGGCGATATACATCTGAGACCTCAAATACGGTTCTGCTTTAAGCGATTGAGTGGCTAGGGAAAAAGAAAGCCGATTTCATGGAGAAGTTATTGGTAATCGAAAGGCCTATGGCATCCAACTCCACCTTGATCTCTGAACTTACCGCTAAAGTTGAATCAGTTACCGATAAAACTGAGAGTGCTGTTGTGAAAATGGACAAATTGGGTGTTCAGTTAGTATCTGTGATCACCAAAAATAAACAGCAGTGGGAAAAAGTATCGGGCATTCTGGAGGAGGAAGGAGAAAATGTGAAAATGTTTGCAATGGATGTTTCTTCTCGAGTCTCTGAAGATTGAGAGATGTTCTTCATTTCATTGATATTGCACACATACATGGACCAAGAGCAGGAGGTGCGCATCCATGACGAATTATATGCAGATTTTGTCACGCAGTCATCGTGATTGCATCTGGTTTAATGCAAAGAACTCTGAAGTCCTCAAACAGAAAGGCATCAAGATAACTGAAGATCTGACACAACGGACGAGGGATGCACAGAACAAATTCAGGACACTGGTAAGACAAGGTTTAAGGGCTCATTTGCCATCTTTTAAAGAAAGATCACAGCGGACAATATGTGAACCACACCAACAAATTGGCCTACCCTTTTTCCCTTTGTGAAAATAACACTTTTATCTTTAACTGAAGGCTCGGCTGTAACCTCTTTGTAAGGAGGTTGTCCATTTATTACATTCTTACATGGCCTCTGTTTTTTGAAGGTACTTGTTAATTTATTTTCTTCTCAGATGGAAGGATTTTTATACTTTTTAATAGGAATTTGGTGCATTTTATTTATTGTTTATTTATTTTAGGAAAGGTACAAAATTTTGCACTTCATAATTTTCTCACTTAATACAGTAAATGGTCCTGCCTTAGGGCAGATTGTTCTTTTTTTGTTCTTCATTTGATGTATTTTAACTTTTCGTGTTTTTCTCTTAATGTTCTGACGATTTGTGATCTAACTAAACACAAATCATTATTTTTATTTTGTATTTTTAAAGAAGAGATGTCTACTTTTTACAAGAAACTCATTCTAGTGTTAATGAGGAATTATTTTGTTCATCTCAGTGGAGAGGTTAAATTATATTTTCATATGGTTCTACTCATTCTGGAGGAGTTATAATTTTACTTAATCAGTATTTTAATGGAAATATTCTTGAGACACACTTTTCTTCAGAGGGAATATGGATAATATCCATTGTTCAGTCTGGGGACACTATTGTTATTTTATGAAATATTATTGTTTTAATAGCTCTCATTTGAACAGTATTCTTCTCCAAAGCTTGTCTACAAAACTTTCTGATTTAAATCTGAAATTCCCTTCAGCTGCATTTATTGTGGGAGGGGATTTTAATGAGGCCCCTGATTTACATTTAGACAGATTTCCCCCAAGACTCAGTGTTAACAGTCTTAACATAATTATAAATTATTTTTGTAGCAGCCTTTATTTGCTAGATGCTTACAGATTCTTCCATGGAAGCAGTGTTTCCTCATTTACATCGTTCAAAGCAGACATGTCACAAAAATGTAGAATAGACCTTTGGCTTGTATTTGACTGGCTAATTTAATTTTTTGGTTCCTGTACGATTTCTTCTACCCCTCTAACTGACCGTGCATTGACCTTGAAATATCTGAGGTTTATACTGTAGCAGTGCTCTGAGAGAGCCAGGATACTGGAAACTGAATACAAAATTCTTCATATTGCTTGGGTATTAAGAACATTATTGACGTTTTTAAAACCAGATCAGAAACCAGATTCTGCAATCACAAAGTCAGGACTGTTTAAATATGAGTGTCGGAAATTCTCTATACAGTTTGGTAAACAAATTTCTAAGTTAAGGGAGTCAAGAAGCTCTGTGATTATAAAGGGAATACATAACACTTTGTGTCTATCCCCACATATTATATTCACTGAGGGAAGATCTTATTGTACCTTATTTGGAGACAGCCAAAGGTGCATTTATCAGATAAAGGGCAAAATGGTTAGAATTTTGAAAAATAATTCTGCATATTTTTAATTTAGAAAAGAGATGAGGAGACTCAAAAAAATATTTTATACCCTTTATATTAAAGGCAATTTGACATCTGATGAAAACAAAATCTTATAGTTTGTATCTTATATTTTTCTGTGAGTTGGAGCCATTCATTCAAACTGTAAGTGAAGACAGCCATGCTGTTTGTGAGGGTGAGATAACTGTGGAGGAATTGAACATTGTAATGACAAAGACCCCACTTAATAAGAGTCTGGGCCCTGATGGTTTGTCATTTGAATTGTATAGATTGTATTAGACAGTATTAATTTTCTCTTTAAAATGTAGTGAAGTAAAAGTGAATGTCAACAGAATTCATACTTGAGTACAAATACTCAAAAGTGTACTTAAGAACAGTAGCGGTAACAAGTATAGTTATTCGCTCACTATGTGGTATATAACTAGCCATTGGGTTCTGTCAGTGGAAGCCAAGCAAGCCACCTTTGGCAGGGATCAAGAAGGATCTTGTTCTGAAGCTCTTCCAAAAGTGATCTACTTGTCAAGTTTTATTTCCATTTACACTGTACAGCTTGGACCATTGTCAGACATATAGGTCTTTGTATGGACCATTGTCAGACTGACACATAGCTCTTTGTAAAGCAAGTACACAAATCTAACCATAATCCTTATTTTTCAGGGGTGCAATGTCATTTTTGGTTTTAAGCTGAGAGGTAGATTTCTTAACCCTCTACTGTTCTCAACAAATTTTGTTTGCATATTCCTAAAAATAATTTACTCAACATGCAATCACTCAACATGCTTTAAAATATGTCCGAGAACAATCCAATGAGGTGTGAGAGTCAGTATCTTGCATTATTTAGAGGTGGGTCATCCTTTTATGAAACAGAAACTTGGGACCCCATATTTAACATATAATTGATGACACTATGGACAAAAATAATGCATTTGTGCTTGAATGTTTCAAGAGGCTTATTTTATATGTTTTTGTAAAATTAGTGTAGTTAGAGACTTCTTAGGGTTAACATGATCAATACCTGAAAGAGTTATCAAATCTTCAACTCCGACTGACTGATGTGTTCTATAAGAGTTCTTAATGATTTTTAAACATTTAATGACTTTTTATTCTGTTATTTCTATATTTGCGGATTAAATCATTCATTTGGAAATTCAAAGGGTTTCTCATTGATGTACTCCCAGTGTTACCCTATACAGTGAGGAAAATAAGTATTTGAACACCCTGCTATTTTGCAAGTTCTCCCACTTGGAAATCATGGAGGGGTCTGAAATTGTCATCGTAGGTGCATGTCCACTGTGAGAGACATAATCTAAAAAAAAAATCCAGAAATCACAATATATGATTTTTTAACTATTTATTTGTATGATACAGCTGCAAATAAGTATTTGAACACCTGTCTATCAGCTAGAATTCTGACCCTTAAAGACCTGTTAGTCTGCCTTTAAAATGTCCACCTCCACTCCATTTATTATCCTAAATTAGATGCACCTGTTTGATTTCGTTAGCTGCATAAAGACACCTGTCCACCCCATACAATCAGTAAGAATCCAACTACTAACATGGCCAAGACCAAAGAGCTGTCCAAAGACACTAGAGACAAAATTGTACACCTCCACAAGGCTGGAAAGGGCTACAGGGAAATTGCCAAGCAGCTTGGTGAAAAAAGGTCCACTGTTGGAGCAATCATTAGAAAATGGAAGAAGCTAAACATGACTGTCAATCTCCCTCGGACTGGGGCTCCATGCAAGATCTCACCTCGTGGGGTCTCAATGATCCTAAGAAAGGTGAGAAATCAGCCCAGAACTACACGGGAGGAGCTGGTCAATGACCTGAAAAGAGCTGGGACCACCGTTTCTAAGGTTATTGTTGGTAATACACTAAGACGTCATGGTTTGAAATCATGCATGGCACGGAAGGTTCCCCTGCTTAAACCAGCACATGTCAAGGCCCGTCTTAAGTTTGCCAATGACCATTTGGATGATCCAGAGGAGTCATGGGAGAAAGTCATGTGGTCAAATGAGACCAAAATAGAACTTTTAGGTCATAATTCCACTAACCGTGTTTGGAGGAAGAAGAATGATGAGTACCATCCCAAGAACACCATCCCTACTGTGAAGCATGGGGGTGGTAGCATCATGCTTTGGGGGTGTTTTTCTGCACATGGGACAGGGCGACTGCACTGTATTAAGGAGAGGATGACCGGGGCCATGTATTGCGAGATTTTGGGGAACAACCTCCTTCCCTCAGTTAGAGCATTGAAGATGGGTCAGGCTGGGTCTTCCAACATGACAATGACCCGAAGCACACAGCCAGGATAACCAAGGAGTGGCTCTGTAAGAAGCATATCAAGGTTCTGGCGTGGCCTAGCCAGTCTCCAGACCTAAACCCAATAGAGAATCTTTGGAGGGAGCTCAAACTCCGTGTTTCTCAGCGACAGCCCAGAAACCTGACTGATCTAGAGAAGATCTGTGTGGAGGAGTGGGCCAAAATCCCTCCTGCAGTGTGTGCAAACCTGGTGAAAAACTACAGGAAACGTTTGACCTCTGTAATTGCAAACAAAGGCTACTTTACCAAATATTAACATTGATTTTCTCAGGTGTTCAAATACTTATTTGCAGCTGTATCATACATATAAATAGTTAAAAAATCATACATTGTGATTTCTGGATTTTTTTTTTTAGATTATGTCTCTCACAGTGGACATGCACCTACGATGACAATTTCAGACCCCACCATGATTTCTAAGTGGGAGAACTTGCAAAATAGCAGGGTGTTCAAATACTTATTTTCCTCACTGTATATATAAAAAATATATATTTTAAACATCTCAGTGGTCCTAAATGGCTAACTAAGCCTGCAATAAAAATCATTTACCATGCATTTTGAGTTAAATTCTGTAACCAATTTACTGTATCTTATTGGGGCAGAAAGTTGCATCTTTAAAGGACACACTAGTTAAATATACAATATGTGTAATTTGTATCTATGCATATCTACCCACCCAGTATAATTCTAATTTGTGCCCTCATAATGTGTGCCCTCAATCTGTGCATTGTCTAAAAACACCAAGCACTCACAAAGTTACAGTATGTTTTGAGTGCAGCGTGCGCTCTGTTATGTCACAGCATCCTGCCCGCTTTCAGAACTGAACGTCGTTTATCCAATGATGGGATCAGATCGCGTGTGAGGTGGCGACGGTACAGATGCAATAGTAACAGTATTTTACACTCTCTTCACTTTAGCATCGTTATCAAGAAAGAAATCATCTTATATTCGCTAGTATCTATTCGCTATTCGGCGTCCGCGCAGCTCCGTGCATGCTTTTGAAGCACACGGGCTATGCATGCCATGCAGTATACAGGTCGATCTGTAGAAATGTAATGGACCTAAATGCGCGGCAATGTGGGGAAAAGCCCGCCTGCGTGAGGATAGCAAAGAGAAACATTCAGCTGGAGCTGTGAGTCTATTTGTGCTTTTTTATATATATATATATATATATATATATATATATATATATATATATAATATATATATATATATATATATATAATCCAAGAAAGACTACCACTGCAGTTGCATGGGGCTAGTTTCTTCTCTACAAGCGAGTAAGTAGGTTCACCTGTTCCTCGCCTTAAAGTGATGCAGAGCACGTTCTCCTTTAATTTCAGAGAATGTGGACTTTTTATACTGAAATGTAGTTAGATGGGGTTATGCAGTAGAGCAGTTTCGTGGAGATAAAATACAAAAGAATGCATATATCCAATATTTTAAATAAGCACCAAACTTTGAAGTTACTAGAGGGAAAATAACATGTATTATATTGATGAATTTAAACATTAAAGTTTATACAGTTAGAGATGTCTATCGGCAGCAGTTAATCTAACTTTTAGTTAGCCACTAATATAACCTGTCAAACAAAACTGCGTATGCCATACTGATAACGCTAAATAATATAATATTTTAAAGATAATCTAATATGTATTGTAGCTGTGCGCGTGCACAATAAAAACATCAAGTATGTCATGGAAATCGACTACATCAACGCGCTACAGTCCGCAGTGAGGACAGTCTCTAATAAGCACATAACATAACAAACTGTATAACTATAATTTATGGTTCATCATCGGTTTTTTAATGCTGAAGACTGCTATATCATTTCATAAATTCAAATGTAGTCTAGGTTAATTCGTGATAACTCACATGTAGGCATTACATTTTTGAGAGAATACATAAACATATTTAGTAACACCAACAATTTCAGTAGTTCGCAAGTTAATGCAATCCTGCAATGAGGAAAATGTAAACGTGTTTCGCTCGCTTGTTACCATGTGCTCATAAAATGAGTTTAATATTTGTATAACCTAATACTGCCTAATAGTTGAAGCTATTATCTGACAGCATAAACATCTAAAATAAACAATTTTAAGGTAAAATGGGCATTACTGGGTTGGTACCCTATTATTTTAACCCTTAAGGGAACAAAAAGGTAAATTTTTATTCCCAGAGGAATGAAACAAACAAATGTACATTTAAAGGTGCACAACAGGTCCTTAGAGTACAGTTATGTAACCAAAATGAGTTTTAAAGTTTATTTAGAGGTACAGTAAAGGTCACCTTGAGGGTACCATATTTTGTGTTTAGATGACCAGTGTTTAGTTGGTTGAAGCTGTTTGTTGTTGTTTGTAGCTGTACGCTGCAGCTGCCCTTAGTCAGTTGTTCTCTCTTATTTCTGAGTGATTGCACCTGTTGATACCAAGATCCCATGAGATGTAAAGCTTTGTTTTTAACCTCAGTGTTACACAAGCATAGCTGTATAATTAAATTCTTTCTTTCTTTCTTTCTTTCTTTCTTTCTTTCAACTTCCAGTTCTCTTACTGCACTGTCCTCTTGTTTTCACCATTTCAGATATAATCAAGTCTGGCAAAAATTACACCACTGCATGCGAGTACTCTTGAGTTACATGTTATCTCAAAAGTATTCGTGAATCCTGAATAATTAGGCAGATAGTTGCTTTAGGTTAGCTATAGGTTAGCATGTTTTATGTATGGCATTAGATTATTAACTGTTGTTCAGTTTTAAAGGTGTGTGGCTGCAGTTAAAGGGCAGAAAATCTCTACTTTGAAGTTGTTAACTGTTTGTTAACAAAGATGGCACTACTTTGAATAAGGTCTTTTGTATCTGTGTGGATACATACCCTCTGAACTGAGATGATGTATTATGGCCTGAATGAAGATGCCACTGCGATAACTGATATGCAGAGCCTGTGGTTGTATGTGTGGACCATTGGTGGGACCTGGGCACATGGCCTTTTAAAAATGAGGGTGGTTGTCGCTTTCGCACATCGTGTTACCTCCTTTCTCTCACTTTCTCATTCTTGCAGATGAGAACATCACCCTTCTTTGCAAAAAGGAGAAGGTCAGACCTGGAAGCTGCTTGGTGAACCGTTTAAGATGTTACTGTAGGAAGGACTGTGGCAGGGAGTACATATTGATGAAACTGATTTGTTCAGGTAAGCGAATGGGCAGTCTTCATTTCACTTTTTAAAATGTATTCAAAGTGTTTGCTGAAGCTCTCTGAAATATCATCTTTCCAATCTATGGATTTTTCACCCATGCATATTTCCCTATTAACCTTTTACTGGTATTTCTTACTTTCCAAACACATCTCTACAAGTAACAGACCACAATTATACAAACATTTGCACAATAGATGGTTTACAGACTTGTGCTGTTGATGGCAGTTTTATCCAGAGGAATAAACAAACAAACTGAACAGTAGGCAGCTAGTTGGGGGTCGAGACAGAAACCATGGCAACGTGCCTCTAAGTTGTGATTCAACTGGGCTATCTTGAAACTGAGTTGATGAAGCAGTGTTGTTTTAAAGTGAGCAGTTTTGTCGCCTCATATTGTCTGGATGATTGAATGAGCCTAGAGTCATCACACATACAAACCATAAAGCGTGTAAATTACTACTCTGAGGGCCAGAGATCTTAGAAAGATTTTAAATGTGTTTTCACACACACATCTGACTAAGAGCGATACCATTACATGTCCTTGCTGAATAATGTAAAGACAGGTCACCTGGCAGCAAGGATAATTCTCTATAAACTAGAACAAATAATCCCAAATAAAAATTTGTATGACTAGTCCATTCAATGTAAAAAAGATGGATCCTGAATGTTAATATATGCCCAAGGGGCCCAGACTTGATAAGAACATCTTGCAGGGACAGTACTTATATTTTAAATCTCATCTTTTGTTATTGCAATAATAATATAACCACCATTGTAAAACCTAAGGCAATGTGTGTGATTACACTGACATTATAAACTTGTGAGTGGCCACTGTCCCCTTTTAAACACTTTTGAAAGGAACAGCCAGTGCCCTCAGCCATGGTGCGTTTACAACATCTGCTAATTTGGCCTGATCTTTCGCTAAATTGCTTGCAGACAGAGGAAATTGTTACACCAATGATAACACAATAGGACTTCAAAACATGACTAAGAAATGTGGCAGAGTGCGAAGAAAGGAGGAGGGATAAAAGCGCTAGCGAGTGAGTTGACATGACGCTAATGCTAATATTTTAGGGAATTAAGAGGACACAGAGCTAACGTCTAGTCTTACTTAACTGTAACCCCTGTTCCCTGAAAAAGTGGAACGAGATGCTGCGCTGATTTAGCGCTTTGGGAACATCTTTAGGAGTGACCAGCTGTGAATATTTGTGCAACCCGTCAATTAAATTGACTAGAATTTAGCCTCTGCCAGTGACATCATCAGGATGTGCCGGTACCAGGGGCTATAAATATATGCGCCACAGGTGCATCGTCAGGTATTTTGTCTGAAGAGCAGTCCTGGGGCATCCTCAGTGCAGCAATGAAGCGCAGCATCTCATTCCGCTTTTTCAGGGAACGGATTAGAGTTAAGTAACCTGAGACATTCCCTATCAAAAGCTACACTTTGATGTTGTGCTGATTTAGCGCTTTGGGAACGAGAATACCCACGCTGCTGCACTGCGGATGTCTGAACCCCTTGCGGTTGTGTAGTTGTGCTCACAAGAGCGCGAGAGGTCTCAAACATGAGCTTGTGATGTTGATTCAAGGACGTAAGAGCCCGGAGTGGCATGAACACCCAAACTATAAAATGTTATGAATGTGTGTGGAGAGGACCAGCCTGCCGCATTACAAACATGCTGCAGAGGGACACCTCTAGCCAAATCTTTAGAGGAGGCAACCCCCCTGGTTGAGTGAGCCCTGATACCTTCTGTCGAAGCTTGACCGCACGCCTCGTAGGCCAGGGCAATAGCATCCCTCATCTAATGTGACATTGTTTGCTTGGTGGCGGCCGCCCCATTGTTACGGCCCCCATGACAAACAAATAGTTGCCATGACTTACGGAACTGGCTAGTGCAGTGGACGTAAGCCTGAATGGCATGGACTGGACATAGTCTGTGAAGTCTCTCATGATCCGGAGTTGTAAACGGCGGGGAACAGATGTTTTCAAGAGTGACCGGATGTACGGCCGTGAAAGGAACCTTAGGCAGGTAGTCAGGATGAGGGTGCAATATTGCTTTAGGGCAAAATCTAAGCAGGATGGCAAGACAGACAGAGCCTGCAAATCCACAATTCTTTTTAGAGAAGTAATCGCCATAAGAAAAACCATCTTGAGAGTCAGAAGTTTATAAGACGCTGACTCTAGAGGTTCAAAGGTGGTCTCAACCAGACCCTCAAGGACTATTGTTAAGTCCCATGAAATGATCCTGATCCTAGCAGGAGGTCTCAATTGCATAGCTCCACGAACGAAGCGAGCGAGCAGAGGATGTTTCCCCAATAGTATCCCATCAATCAAGGTGTGGCAAGCCGATAGAGTGGCCACATAAACTCTGAGAGTGGTGGGGCATGTGGCCCTGGAACATTGCACTGTCTGTTGGGAGGCGAAGAGGTCCTTCCTCTCTGTAAATCTCAACCAGATCTGTTTCACTACCTCGGGTGGAGTTTCCACTCCCCCATCGGTATTTTCTGACTGGACTGTAAATCTGCTCCCACATTCAGGCATCCAGGGATATAAACGGCTCTGATTGATAGGAGCTCGCCCTGGGCCCAAAGGAGAATCTGCCATGCCAGTCTGTTCAGCTGGCGTGACCGTAGACCTTCTTGATGGTTTATGTAAAAGACTACTGCTGTTTTGTCCACACGCACCAGGACATGGCAGCCTCTCAGATACTGGAGGAAGTACTTCAGGGCCAGAAATACAGCCATCAACTCGAGACAGTTGATGTGCCAATCAAGCTGATGACCCTCCCATTCCCTTTGAGCTGGACGACCACTTAAGACCGCTCCCCAGCCCGTCAGGGAGGCGTCTATCTTTAGCAGCTTGCGACGGCTAGATGCACCTAGAGTGGACCCAAGGTAAGGAACCGGGGTATGAACCACATAGAAAGAGTATGTAGCATGCAGCGTGTAACCCTTATCTGACTTAGGGGACTGGCCCTTGGATGAAATCCCCTGGCTTTGAGCCACAACTGAAACAATCTCATGTGCAAAAGGCCCAAAGGGATCACCGAGGACGCAGATGCCATGAGACCTAGTATTCGTTGATACTGACAAATAGTGCAACCATGGTCTAGCCTGACTTTGCTCAGGTTGTTCTGAATAGTCTCGATTCTGCAATTGTGACAATTGTGCCCGCATCATGATCGAATTACATACAATCCCCAGATAGGTAGTTCTCTGAGTGGGAGAGAGAACGCTTTTCTTGACGTTGAGTCTCAAACCCAGAGAAACCAGATGAGCTAAGACGATATCCCTGTGCTGTAATGCCAGTTCTTGTGACTGTGCTAGTATCAGCCAGTCGTCTATATAATTTAATTGAAATATATAGAAACAAAATAAAACTAAAACAAAAAAATTTAAATAAAAAAATTCAAAACAAAACCCAAAAAACTATGCAATGCAGGCAGACATGTTCTGGGTAGGCAGTTTATTTCACCGGAAATGTTGAAGCGACAGCCATGAATACAGTTGGAAATACTCAGATGCCAAATGCAACAAGCAGACTTGAGGAAGGCAGCAGTTGGCCAGCGAAGTACGATGCGAGCCTCACACAAACAACTGCTTTAGAGTGGAAGTGTCCGAAACCAGAAAGGGGCCGGTCATTCGATTGTGACGTGTGTCTAGGTAGCATGTAGGTACCCTAACATGAATGCACGCTGATAAGATACCAAAACCCACCTAATACTGAGGTGGCGTGTGTAACAAGACTCTTTGACAGGGCGGGGAAAAGGAGGACACGAGGACAGGCTTCTGCACACAGGTGAGGGGTCTTTAATCGTTCAACGTAAAATGACAGGGATTCAAACATAAACTTCTGATAACAAACTAAAGCTTTCCATAAACTCAAACTAAACTCTTGGGCTGCCAACACTGGACTGGCGTCCTGACTGGTGGTGCTGTGGCTCTTTTATGCCGCTCTCCCCATGCTCACTGAAATTAGAGACAGGTGTTAGACATATTTTAGCTCAGGTGTAAGCGCCCTTACCGCTCCACTTCTCCGGACGGGCGCTTGACCACGCCCCCGCTGCCACATACCCCCACCGCCCGACTCAGGCCGGGGCGCCATCCGGCCTGCCTACCACTCCCCCCCCATTTCTGGAAAGGAAGTCGGCGACAGCCATCTGCACCCCCGGTCTGTGGATCACCTCGAACGGCGCTCCTCCCCCTCCACCACCTGCGAGAGTACGGCCCCCAGCCCCCTGTCTGAAGCATCCGTCTGTAATAAGAAAGGGAGAGAGAAGTTAGGTGAATACAAGAGTGGCCCCCCACAGAGTGCGGCTTTAATTTGTGTGAACGCCTGTTGGCACTGCTCCGACCATTGGACCGGATCTGGAGCCCCCTTTTTAGTGAGGTCAGTCAGCGGGCTGGTGACGTCCGAATAATTAGGTACAAACCTTCTGTAGTAGCCAGCCAGCCCCAGGAACTGCCTCACCCCCTTTTTGGTCTTGGGCCTAGGGCAAGTCGCAATCGCCGCGGTTTTATCAATTTGGGGACGCACCTGGCCATGGCCCAAGTGGAACCCCAGATACCGCACCTCCACACGCCCAATCGCGCACTTCTTGGGGTTTGCAGTGAGCCCCGCCCACCTCAGCGACTTCAGGACCGCCCTCAGATGTTGTATATGCCGCTGCCAGTCATTACTATAAATAATAATGTTGTCTATGTAGGCAGTGGCGTAAGCAGAGTGCGGCCGGAGGACACGGTCCATCAAATGCTGGAACGTGGCCGGGGCCCCGAACAAACCGAACGGAAGTGTCACGAATTGGTGTAATCCGAACGGCGTGGTGAAGGCCGTTTTTTCTCGGGAGATTGGTGTCAAGGGGATCTGCCAATAACCCTTTGTTAAATCCAATGTCGAATAAAAACGAGCAGTACCTAACCGATCGAGCAGTTCATCAACGCGGGGCATTGGGTACGCGTCAGATTTAGACACCGCGTTGACCTTTCTGTAATCCACACAGAACCGCACCGACCCATCACTCTTGGGAACAAGAACAACCGGGCTGGACCAGTCGCTGTGGGATTCTTCTATTACCCCCATATCAAGCATGGCATCCAATTCGTCCCGGACAATTTTCTTTCTATGCTCGGGGAGGCGATAAGGGTGGCAACGAACGACCGCCCCCGGCTCGGTCTCGATATGGTGCTGGATGAGGTTTGTGCGACCCGGCAGGGGAGAAAACACGTCCGCAAATTCCTTCTGCAACCTGGCAACCTCCGCTCGTTGGCACAGGGAGAGGTGGTCTCCACAAATGACCGGGGCATTGAGATCTAGTTTTGGACTTACCTCTGGTCCGAGCTCCGCCCTCTCTGGGACCACCGTAGCCAACGATACAGGGACCGCCTCCCTCCATAATTTAAGGAGGTTGAGGTGGTAAATTTGACGCGCATTCCCCCTATCGGTTCGCTTAACCTCATAATCGAGATCCCCCACTCGTCGTGTGACCTCGAAGGGCCCTTGCCACTTGGCGAGTAATTTGGAGCTCGATGTGGGAAGCAATACAAGAACCTTATCTCCCGGTGCAAATTCCCTCAGCCGCGTTCCCCTGTCATACAGCCGGCACTGACGTTCTTGGGCCCGGAGCAAATTCTCCTGTGTTAGTTTTCCCAAAGTGTGGAGCTTTGCTCTGAGGTCAAGAATGTATTGAATTTCATTTTTGCTATTTGTAGGTCCTTCCTCCCAGCCTTCTCATAAAACATCTAAGATGCTGCGCGGGCGTCGCCCATACAACAGCTCAAATGGAGAGAAGCCGGTTGAGGCTTGCCGGACCTCTCGTACTGCAAACAACAGGGGATCGAGCCATCTGTCCCAGTTTTTAGCATCCTCGTGCACGAACTTACGAATCATGTTTTTGAGGGTTTTGTTAAAACGTTCCACTAGGCCATCTGTCTGCGGATGATACACGCTAGTGCGAATCGATTTAATGCCCAATAGATCGTAAAGTTCGCGAAGTGTGCGTGACATAAACGTTGTGCCTTGATCGGTGAGGATTTCTTTTGGAATCCCCACCCGGGAGATTATTTTGAAGAGTGCCCCAGCAACACTACGTGCTGAGATGTTGCTTAGAGGCACTGCTTCCGGATATCGAGTTGCGTAATCCACTAGAACTAACACAAAGCGATGTCCCCGTGCTGTCCGCTCTAATGGCCCGACGAGGTCCATTCCAATTCTCTCGAAGGGGACCTCGATCAACGGAAGAGGGCGCAATGGCGCTTTTGGGGTGGCCGGTGGGTTTACCAGCTGGCATTCGCGGCACGCCGCACACCACCTGCGGACGTCACCGCTAATGCCCGGCCAATAAAAACGGGCTATTAGTCGAAGAAGTGTTTTTCTTTCCCCTAGATGACCCGCCATGGGATTATAATGAGCCGCCTGGAATAACATTTCCCGGCGGCTCCGTGGAATCAAAAGCTGTGTCATATTTTCTTTAGTTTGAGTGTCCTGCGTCACTCTATACAGTCGGTCATTTATAATTGAGAAATAGGGGTATGCAAGAGCGATGTCTGGCTGAAGGCGCTGACCATCGATCACTTTTACCTGATCGAAGGCATGCTTGAGGGTTTCGTCCCGCGACTGCTCCAAAGGGAAATCCTCGTCAGGGAATTCCCTGCGAAGTGGAGGGGCGGAAGCCTCGCCCCTCTCCTCGTCATCCCGATTTGGAGCAGCCGAGGACGGCCCCGGCTCCGCCTCCCCTGTCAAAGCATCGCACATCGCACATCTCCCCACTTTAGTGCAGGACCCATCCATACAAACCCCCCCAGCACATCTTTAAACGCTGGCCAATCGGTCCCCAAAATCAGAGGATGGGTGAGGCGGGGACTAACCGCTGCCTCCACTCTATGCTTTTTTCCCCGGAATTTCACTAACAAGGTCATCATCGGGTACTTGTGAATATCCCCATGCACACACCTCACCCTCACCCGTCTAGCTGTGCCCAAAGTCCCGGGTTGAACCAAGCGTTGATGGATGGTGGTTTGATTGCAACCGGTATCCAGCAATGCTTGGTGTGTACCCCCCTGGATTCTTACCAGAATCCGGTACGCTCCAGCCCGATCGGGGGCAGCATGTGGGGGATCGGAGACCCGAACCACTGTCCCCACTTCCATCATCGGACACTGATCACGGAAGTGGCCCGGGTCCCCGCACCTCCAACAGGCTGGCCCAGGCGCCACACCCGTACCTGCGTCGGCGGACGCCCCCACCTGAGGGGGAGAGCGGCTGAATGTGGCGGGGGGGGTGTGCGTTGCCACCGTGGGTCTCTGCCAGGCTCCTCGCCTGCGGGGGGCAGGAACGGACCCTGGAGGGAAGACAGAGCGAGAGGGGGGAGGGGGATGGGGAAGAGCAGAAAAAAACACAGGGGAAAGGGAGGGAGAGAGAGTGAGAGGGCTCGTCCGCCCTTGGGGTCACCGCCATGTGGTCCTCCGCTAGCTGGATCGCCGCCTCCAGCGACGCCAGGCGGTGACACTGGACCCACTCCGCCGTTCTCTTGGGCAATTGCTGCGTGAACTGCTCCAGCACCACCTGATCGATCAGTCCCTCGACGTCGCGGTCCCCCACTAGCAGCCACTTCCGGCAGGCATCACGGAGCCGCTGGGCAAACGCGAACGGGCGGTCGGTTTTCTCCAACTTCATGGCCCGGAACAGCTGGCGGTTCTCTTCGGGACTCCGACCAACCCGTTGCATGATCGCTCTTCTCAGATCAGCATAGGCCAGGAGGTTCGTTGCAGGCAGTTGCTGAGCCGCGAGTTGGGCTTCCCCGGACAAAAGAGGGACAAGGCAGGCTGCCCACTGATCGCGCGGCCAGCCCCAGATTTCTGCGGTCCGCTCAAAGAGGTCTAAAAACGCTTCGGGGTCGTCCGTTGCCCCCATCTTCTGTAGCGTGGGCGGGGGCAACGGGGAGCGATGGTCCGGGGTCGCGGCTGAGGCGGGAGCGACCTCCTGGCTGAGCAGGCTCCGGATGGCATGCTGGTCCTCTGCTTGAGCCCGCATGATCTCAAAGAAACGCCGATCTTGGTCCTCTCGGAGCTCAAGCAGGGACTGATGGTGGCTCTGATGTAGTGCTGCGAGGGACTGGAGGACTTCGGCCAGCTGGGAGGACTCTACGGGACGACCCTCCATATCTGAAGATCCCGGGTTTCGGCACCAGTGTAACAAGACTCTTTGACAGGGCGGGGAAAAGGAGGACACGAGGACAGGCTTCTGCACACAGGTGAGGGGTCTTTAATCGTTCAACGTAAAATGACAGGGATTCAAACATAAACTTCTGATAACAAACTAAAGCTTTCCATAAACTCAAACTAAACTCTTGGGCTGCCAACACTGGACTGGCATCCTGACTGGTGGTGCTGTGGCTCTTTTATGCCGCTCTCCCCGTGCTCACTGAAATTAGAGACAGGTGTTAGACATATTTTAGCTCAGGTGTAAGCGCCCTTACCGCTCCCCCTCTCCGGACGGGCGCTTGACCACGCCCCCGCTGCCACAGCGTGATACAATAAAACAGACAGAAGAGCTGTTCTTGAGTTAAAATATGGTGCATAAAAGGCCACCATTATACACAAAATGACAGAAATGACAAAACAGGGGGAAATAAAAGACACATTAGGTGTAGGTTGGCAATGGATATTTGTATAGATAGTGTTAGATAATTTTGTCATCGAATGTATTTAATTTATTTTCTTGATCTGCAGTCCCCGTCTCGGTACGGCTCAGCTGAGGGAAGAAAGAAATGACACAGACACCCAATGCTATCAAATCCTTCTTCAACGTTTATTGTTCAGCACTTTGTTATATGGTCCAGAAAAACCACATTCCACTGGACCCCCACCAATGAAATGGTTCATTACCTTATATGGGGGTGACATACATGTTTGAGTAGAGACAAGAAACACATTCCTATAGAACATCCTTCAAACAGGGAACAGTTGCAGCTTTGCTTTGTGATGACACAGCAAGCTACATCACCCAGAGAAGTTGTTGAGAAGCCTTAATTATTTCACAGATAGGGAATGATGCTCGGTGAAAAACACTTTAAGGGACAGTTCACCCAAAAACATAAATTCTGTCATCAATTATTCACCCTTGTATTGTACATAGGCCTGTGTGATCTTCTTTTTTCTAAGGAACATAAAAGATGTTTGGCAGAATGTTAGTCTCAGTCACCACTCCCTTTCATTATACAGAAAAAAGATGCTATGAAAGTGAATGGTGACTAAGGCTGTCTAACATTTCCTTTTATGGGTTTCTGAAGAAAGGAAGTCATATGGGTTTGGAAACACGTCAGGGAGAGTAAATTAATACATTTTTAATTTTTCATAGTTTTAGGGTGAACTATCCTTTAAACTTAACCGGCAGAAGAGTACTGCAGATATTATATATATATTTTTTTTTTTTTTCATTTGCAGTATTATCAAAATCTTTCAAAATAAATTATCATGAGGCAGCGGTATGTGGTACCTGAAGAGTTAGATAATCACTTTCTTAAAATATCGAAATGTGTCCTGCTGCACATTTTTGAACTAAGTTTGACTGCACATATTTGAACTATGTTTATAGGCCAGATTAGGGATGCTTGGCTTAAAAGCTTTCAAAAATCATTCACACAAAGTAGTGCTCACTAGTCCCTCCCCTCAATTCATCATGAAAACTGTTATAGTGCTCATCTGTCCAACACTTTAATGTCACGGTAGCCCTGTGGTTCCTATAGTTAGCTTTTTTCCTAGTCAGTGCAGCTGAGGAAAAGTGCAAGAATGAAATAATAAAGACTGATAAAAAGATATATTTTTTTCTGATTCCTTTTATGGTAATGGCGACTCTGTGCACGAGTGCCCTTGTATACTTATGTGTGCTGAAGCTAACACTGTTGTTAATTTGAAGACTCATTCAACCCACAAAACTTACTTTCAATGGTGTAACCTAATTTGTCTGTTTGATTTAGTCATGTTCAATAAAAAAATTTGACTTGAATAAAACCAGTTAATTTAGACGTTACCACATCAAGCACATATTTTGGTTACCTGTCAAAGCATTTTTACAGTGTAACAATATTAAAAACGAGGTGGTTTTTATTTGAAAGGAATCTACCACGTTCCAAGCAATTGAAAAAAATTATAAATAAATAAATTATCTCATCATGCCATCCCAGATGTGTATGACTTCTTTCATCTGCTGAACTCAAATGAAGATTTTTAAAAGAATGTTTCTGCTCTTTTGGTCCATACAAGGCCTGCCTAGTTAATCTCCACATTAAAAGTGCACTCAGTAATTCCTTCCCCATTAAAAAAGTTTTACTCTTAAAGAAATTAATTCTAATTTTGTAACACCCATTCACTTGCATTATATGAACCTAGAGAGTTGAAATATTCTTCTGAAAATTATAGTTTGTGTTCTGCAGAAGAAAGTCATACACATCTGGGATGGCGTGAGGGAGAGGAAATTATGAGAGAATTCAAATTTTTGGGTGAACTATCCCTCTAAGGTTACCACTTTTTATGGTATGGTATGAGGTTTTGGATCTAATGCAATTACATTGACACATTTTTAAGCAAGACTTTTGTGTCCAAATAATTTTTGGGGCCACTGTACATGTAAAATGTGTGTTACCCTGTCAATATTGCAGCTGTACTTTGACTTACTAAAAGGTTAGTAATGTGTAGTCAATTGACAGCTGCTCTGCCATTTCCTTCCTGTTGTGACTTTCATCAGATGCTGTCTCAGCTGGTTAGATCTTTGTATTCAAGTCAGGTCTGTGACGCTAGCTTTAGCCCACTGGATATACCCCTGTTGTGCTTGTAGAGTAGCACACCCATCATACCACATCCATCATCCATTGTGCATCATTGGCACAAACGACATCCACTATTTTTGCTACTACAGCCCACTTTTAAACACTCAACCTCCTACAGTCATTCTAGAGGGAAGCTACAAGAATCAGCAGAGGAGACAAGGAGAAAGCGAGATTCAAAGTGGTGGAAAATTATCCCTTTGTTATTGCATCAGCCCTTTTTAATCATGTGTGGTTGCTTCCCTTCCTGTCAGTAGGGTTTGCATGGTGTCGTACACAGGCTAAATGATCTGTCTTCAAACTTGGTGCCCTCTTGTATTGACTTTCATGGTTACTTTCAAGTTCATGCAAATCCCAGGTGTAGAGAGGGGCTTTGTT
The DNA here is from genome assembly GCA_032164185.1 of Moxostoma hubbsi. Classification (NCBI taxonomy): domain Eukaryota; kingdom Metazoa; phylum Chordata; class Actinopteri; order Cypriniformes; family Catostomidae; genus Moxostoma; species Moxostoma hubbsi. The sequence continues at coordinate 27,015,554 of JAVLUX010000002.1, read as the reverse complement.
TTGTTTTTTTCGAGCACATTAGCATTCTAATTACAGAGTGAGAACAGAGGCGTCTCCCGCTGCTGCTCTCATAAACGGTTCCAGTTAGATGAGCGACGGGCGGCTTTGGGTTTCGGGTTATCAGAATAAGTAATATTACTGCCCTCCCTGAGGAAGAGCACCCATGCTGACATACATCCTTGAGTTGGTTGTGCTTCACTGCTGTCTGTGCCATTGGTTAAGATTATTGTTCCATCACATCAGATGACACTGCTCTAGCATTCTGACGTCACTGGACTTCCTGTTGCTGACGGCAAACTGCACGAGAGTTTGTTTGTAGCCTGCTTGGGCTGCTTAGCATTGCTTATTTGTATTCTCTAACGTTCATCGTTATATTCATCATTATATCCTTTGTAATTTTACAGCGTTTCAGGTTTTTCTGCATTTCTACTGTTTCATCTGCGTGTATTTTACCTATTGCTGCTGACACCTAGCTAGAGTCTGTGTTTGTAGCCTGTTAGTTTTTTAGCTTCGCTTGTATATCTGTATTCAGCCTTTAATCCTTAACATCAGCGCACATTGGGTTTTCCCTTGTATTATTACATATTCCACCTGCATCCGCGTTCTATTTTTATCGTGATTTAAATTCTTTTTTTTTCAGCTCGCACTCGTTTTTTCTCTTCTGCGGTACACAAATTATTGTATCAATCTCAAAGCACCGCTTATCAAGAACAACCAACAACAACAAACAATTGTGTGAGGGATTCACATCAATCTCAAACCCTCACTGCTCAGGAACATCCAACAACAAACAATTTGTGGTAAGTTATGGCATCCGCTCATGTTATTTCTTCCTGCATTGCATGTCACATGTTTACAATAGCCTCCTCTGTCAGCAGTGAGGGATTCACATGTGATAAATGTAAGGAATTAGTCAGGCTGACGGAAAAGTTTAATGAGTTAGAGACTCGCATCAGAACGCTAGTGGAGGTTAGTGAGAAAGAGAAGCCGGTAGATACTGTTTCAGATGCGAGTAGTACAGAGAGAAACATACACACTTTGGTTCCGGCTGGAGCCCCTGCTGCAGGGCATTTGGGTGACGTCTCGGCGGCATACTCTCTCAGAAAAGAGACACCACTCTCCCGTTCCTGTTAGGGTTTCCAATCAATTCTCCCGACTCAGTGATACGCCCACTGAGAATCATGTTGAAAGAGCCCTTGTTACTGGCGATTCTATTATAAGGAACGTGGAAATAGAGACTCCAGCCACTATTGTTAATTGCATTTCGGGGGCCAGAGCATCTGACATCAGATCAAATTCACAAGTGCTGGCTAATGCTAAACATAGATTTTCAAAAATTATTATCCATGTCGGCACTAACGATGTCCAGCTTCGCCAGTCAGAGATCACTAAAGATAATGTTAAAGAGGTGTGCAAATTTGCAAAAACTATGTCAGACACTGTAATATGCTCTGGTCCCCTCCCTGCTCGTCGTGGTGACGAGGTTTATAGTAGATTAGTGTCACTGAATGGCTGGATGTCTGAGTGGTGTCTGAAGAATAAAATAGGATTTATTGACAATTGGAAGATAAAGAGAGACGGATCCCTCCAGGGAAGGTGCCGCTCTCCTCTCCTGTAATTTGGCTTATCGTCTTAATGATAGTATTTGACTAACTGGGGCCCAGGTCAGTAAGCAGACAAACTGGTTAATCCGACCATCTGCTAGCTGCCTTGAGACATCACACAGGTCACACAAACTATAACACATACAGACTGTATCACCTAGATATCTCATAGAGACTGTCTGTTCCCCGAACTACCAAACACAATACCCTCACTAAATCATTTAGAAAATGTTTTATTAAGGTCAAACTTGAACAAAACAAACAAATTAAAAATACACATCATATAAAAATAGGTTTACTAAACATTAGATCTATTTCTTCCAAAGCACTAATTGTTAATGAAATGATTACAGATCATAGATTGGATGCGCTCTGTTTGACTGAAAACTGGCTTAAACCGGATGAATATATTAGTTTAAATGAATCTACTTCTCCAGGTTATTGTTATAAACATGAGCCTCGTCTGAAGGGTCGAGGAGGAGGTGTTGCTACAATTTACAGTTACATTTTTGGTGTTACTAAGAGGACAGGATATAAATGTAAGTCTTTTGAACTAATAATGCTTAATGTGACACTAACAGATATAAATAAAAAATCTGTCGTCTTTTGTCTTTGCTACAATGTATAGATCACCCGGGCCTTATTCTGAGTTCCTTGGTGAATTTGTAAATGTTTTATCAGATCTTGTAGTTACTGTAGATAGAGCTTTAATTGTTGTTGAATTCAACATTCACATAGATAATGAAAATGATACATTGGGATTAGCATTTAATGATATTCTCAACTCTCTTGGAGTCAGACAAAATGTAACAGGACCAACTCATTGCCATAGTCATACACTAGATGTAATTCTGTCATATGGATTTGATGTTGATAATATAGAAATTCTGCAGCAGATCGATGACATCTCGGATCATTACCTCTTCTCTTGTATGCTGCAATCAGCTAATGTTACTCAAGCTACACCATGCTATCGTTCAGGTAGAACTATTCTTTCAACCACTAAAGATAGCTTCACTAATAATCTTCCAGATCTATCTCATACACTCAATAAACCCCAAAGCCCAGAAGAACTTGATGAAATAACAAAAAATATAAATAAAGTCTTCTCTAGCACCCTTGACATTTTTGCCACACTTCGATTAAAGAAATTTAAAGAAATAAGCCCTGCACCATGGTACAATGATCACACTTATGCTCTCAAGAGAGCAGCTCGGAAAATGGAGCACATGTGGAACAATACAAAATCAGAAGTATTTCGTGGTGCATGGAAGGATAGTGTCTGTAGCTACAGACAGGCACTCTATTTACACTACTAATATTTTCTATTAGTAAACTCATAGAAAATAACATTAAATAAATTGGTTAGGAATAAAGCCTCAACAGAACCAGATATTACATCACAGCACAAGAGTAATGACTTCATTAATTTTTTCCAGATAAAATTTAAATAATCAGAAATAAAATTGGAATTATGCAATCATCTGTGATAGCACCTCAGAAAACAGTGTCTAATAATTTTTCTCACGTGCAACTTCAATCCTTCTTTGTCATAGGTCATGAAGAGATAACAAAACTTATTGAAACATCAAAAGCCACAACAGGCTTGTTAGACCCTATACCAACTAAGCTCTTAAAAGAGGTATCTCCTGTAATTTCAGAACCTCTTCTTAATATTATTAACTCCTCGCTATGCTTAGGACATGTCCCAAGAAACTTTAAAATGGCAGTTATCAAACTGCTTATTAAGAAGCCACAACTTGATCCTGGAGAACTGGCTAATTATAGACTGATTTCAAATCTCCCATTTATGTCAAAAATACTAGAAAAGGTAGTATCCTCCCAAATATGTTCATTTCTACAGAGAAATAGTATATTTTTAAGAATTTCAGTCAGGATTTAGGTCTCATCACAGTACAGAGACTGCACTTATCAGAGTTACAAATGACTTGCTCTTATCATCTGATCGCGGCTGCATTTCTCTTCTAGTGCTTTTAGATCTTAGTGCTGAATTCGACACAATAGATCACGACATTCTCTTGAATAGACTAGAGAATTATGTTGGCATTTGTGGAGTTGCATTAGCACTGCACTTTCTCTATGTAAATGAGGAATTGTCAAACCAAACAAAAGTAAAATATGGAGTGCCACAGGGATCAGTTTTAGGGCCTCTGCTTTTCTCCATGTATATGCTTACCCAGGGAGATATTACCAGGAAACGTGGAATAAGTTTCCACTGCTATGCCGACGATACACAACTTTATATTTCTTCAAAACCTGATGAGATTTCACAATTCTCGAAATTAGCAGAGTGTATCAATGAAATAAAAGATTGGATGGCCAAAAATGTCCTTGTACTCAATTCTGACAAAACAGAGGTACTAATTATTGTACCAAAAAACTCTAATAAACCACTACAATATAATTTGACTCTCGATGGATGTACTGTTACATCATCTTCAACAGCGAAGAACTTAGGTGTTATATTTGATACCAATCTGTCTTTTGAAAATCTAATTACCAGTGTTTGTAGAACAGCATTCTTCCACCTAAGAAATATTGCTAAATTAAGGCACATGCTCTCTCTTGCTGATGCCGAAATACTAAGTAATGTGTTCATGACCTCAAGACTAGATTATTGTAATGCATGCTAACGAGAACCAAGAAATATGATCATATTAGCCCCATTTTATCATCGTTACATTGGCTTCCTGTTAAATTCCATATTAATTGTAAAATTCTGTTAACTACATACAAAGCTTTGAATGATCTAGCTCCACAGTACTTAAGTGACCTTCTACCATGCTATATTCCATCATGTTCATTATGATCACAAAATTCTGGCCTGTTAATAGTTCCTAGAAAATCAAAATCCACAAAAGGAGGTAGATCCTTTTCATATTTGGCTCCTAAACTATGGAATAGTCTCCCTAACATTGTTCGAGATACAGACACACTCCCTCAGTTTAAGTCTAGACTAAAGACTCATCTATTTAGCCAGGCATGCACCTAATTTAGGTTTACATTTATGCATTTGGCAGATGCTTTTATCCAAAGCGACTTACAGTGCAACATTACATTGTGCTCAAGGGCACAATGGTGGTGGCCATGGGGTTCGAACCAGTGACCTTCTGATTAGCAGCCCTGTGCTCTAGCCACTACGCCACCACCACCTCTACATTAATTTATCCTTCAACCCACAATTAGGCTGCTTTAGTTGGGTCTGCCAGAACCCAGAAACATTGATCATGATTTATAACTCTGCAATAAATTGAATGGCATCTATGCTTATATTATTTTATTTGTTTCCCTGTCTCAACCTTGGGACTCCTATCCTGAGGTCGCCAGAACCGGCTGGATCCAGCAACATTCCTGCTTCGTGTTGGAATCCACTGCTACGTGTTGCTGTGTGATGATGACTAAATGCAGCCGGTACCAGCCAAACATCACTTCAGTCAATTATGATGGACTTCAGAGGATGGACTGATGCCAACTCCAACCATAAGACATGGGATACTTCATATGCCATTGTTTGAACCTTGGATTGAGGATGGACCTCACCGAACCTCACCGAAACTACCGGCCAGGTTGAACTGCGTTTCACATCCCTGATCTCTGCCTGCATCACCTCGGTCTATTGACGGACTACGATCTTGAAATGGAATGCATAGACTAACAATTGCCAACAAAAGCCTTCATCAGCCAATTAACATGGACAATTGCATCTATGTGAACCTCTGCAGTTAATCCAGGATGGACTTCAAAGACATTGGTCATTAATTTTACAGTTCAAACAAAATCAATGTTTAAACACTGACCCTTAACACTTACTTCTTTTAATAATTTTAAACCATGACTTTAACTATACATAAGTAATATTTACATTATATTCATGATGTTAGCTAGAGGGGAACTGGCCCCTACAGTGAGTCTGGTTTCTCCCAAGGTTATTTTTCTCCATTAATCAACATCATATGGAGTTTTGTGTTCCTTGCCACAGTCGCCTTCAGCTTACTCACTGGGGTTATTAATACAATTATTATTTAATTATTTTTAAACACGATTAACAATCGTATATTATCTAATTACACAATGATGATTCATCGACATTATAGACATTACAGTTTTATCGTCTGTTAATGTCTGATCTTCTGTAAAGCTGCTTTGAAACGGTGTGTGTTGTGAAAGGCGCTATACAAATAAAACTGACTTGACTTGACATCTCTTACATCTGATTACAAGCAGCAGTCTATCAAGATAATTTACACTAAGATAATTTTAAGAAAATTGTAAATGAGGCATCTACAGCAATACAGAGTTTCACATGGTTCCCTTAGTCATGTTCATCCTGGATATATCAGAGAATTTTAGAACTGTGATTTCCAGGCCTGGACATTGATAATTTTTTTTTTCCGTAATTTCCAGACTATAAGCTGCTACTTTTTTCCCACGCTTTGAACCTCGCGGCTTAAACAATGACGCGGCTAAATAATGAATTTTTCCCGCTTTCACAAGCTTCATGCCGCCAAAAAACAGAGCAAAAAAAAACATTCTGTGATGGTGCTCAGTTTTTTGGCGGCATGAAGCTTTCATTAGACCAATGAAATTGCCGAATGGGTTAAGGTGAAAAAATTTAACTTTTTAGTTTACTGTTTAGATTAAATTGAGCGAGCTCAAACTTCCCATCATTCTGATTACGGTAGTCATTTTTTCACTTTGTCACCCTCATCATGGCAAAGACACGGAGAAATGCATATGATGCAGCTTTCAAGTTGAAGGCGATCGATCTGGCTGTTGGAAAAGGAAATAGAGCTGCTGCACGGGAGCTTGGTCTTAATGAGTCGATGATAAGACGTCATCCATCCTTTCTTGTTGACTTGCACAACAATTTATCTCGGGAATATTTCTTTTGGCATCGTTGTGCGTTTAAAAATCACCATCGGTGGATGCTTTTTTCGCGATGCCGTGCAGCTCAGAACACAGGTGAAGTGCGTTTTTTCATGCCCAGTTGTTTTCAGCGTGACGGATGATTCGCCTTTCCTGTTGACAGTCCGAGTGAGAGGCAGGTCAAACGTCAGAGAAACCTCATCCATATTTATGATGTCATGCGGGCCAATGGAATGCTCCGCTATCTTTGCATCAGTGAATTTTTCAATGTACCGGTAGGCACCTGCGGCTTATAGACATGTGCGGCTTATTTATGTTCAAAATATTTATTTTTTTTAAATTCAGTGGGTGTGGCTTATATTCAGGTGCGCATATTAGTCCGGAAATTATGGTACTGTATATAAAAGTTATTGACATTTTTTAAGTGAATATAGCTAAATTTTTCTTGCTATGCTCTCATCTTAAATATTTTATTGGCTAAATATTGCTAAATATTCAAGCCATAGGCTATTGATGTCTTATTGAGGGAGTTGTTATTTTGTGTCGTGAATTGGTCAGAATGGTTTGCAAAGTGTGAATCAAAATGATTAAACAAAAATATTTTTCCTTTTATCACAAATTACTAAAATGGCCATATTAAAATATAATTTGAGAAGGACCATGGAATTTCATTGGTCAAAAAGAGTGGGAAGTGGGAACCCTGGTTTCATACCACCTTCTTATACTCTTTCTATACCCAGCAATCTCAAATAATCTAATACAGGTGCTGGTCATATAATTAGAATATCATCAAAAAGTTGATTTATTTCAGTAATTCCATTCAAAAAGTGAAACTTGGATATTATATTCATTCATTACACACAGACTGATATATTTCAAATGTTTATTTCATTTAATTGTGATAATTAAAACTGACAACTAATGAAAATCCCAAATTCAGTATCTCCGAAAATTAGAATATTACTAAAGACCAATACAAAAAAGGATTTTTAGAAATGTTGGCCAACTGAAAAGTATGAACATGAAAAGTATGAGCATGTACAGCACTCAATACTTAGTTGGGGCTCCTTTTGCCTGAATTACTGCAGCAATGAGGTGTGGCATGGAGTCGATCAGTCTGTGGTACTGCTCAGGTGTTATGAGAGCCCAGGTTGCTCTGATAGTGGCCTTCAGCTCTTCTGCATTGTTTGGTCTGGCGTATCGCATCTTCCTCTTCACAATACCCCATAGATTTTCTATAGGGTTAAGGTCAGGCGAGTTTGCTGGCCAATTAAGAACAGGGACACCATGGTCCTTAAACCAGGTACTGGTAGCTTTGGCACTGTGTGCAGGTGCCAAGTCCTGTTGGAAAATGAAATCTGCATCTCCATAAAATTGGTCAGCAGCAGGAAGCATGAAGTGCTCTAAAACTTCCTGGTAGACGGCTGCGTTGACCTTGGACCTCAGAAAACACAATGGACCTACACCAGCAGATGACATGGCACCCCAAACCATCACTGACTGTGGAAACTTTACACTGGACTTCAAGCAACGTGGATTCAGTGCCTCTCCTCTCTTCCTCCAGACTCTGGGACCTTGATTTCCAAAGGAAATGCAAAATTTACTTTCATCAGAGAACATAACTTTGGACCACTCAGCAGCAGTCCAGTCCTTTTTGACTTTAGCCCAGGCGAGACGCTTCTGACGCTGTGTCTTGTTCAAGAGTGGCTTGACACAAGGAATGCGACAGCTGAAACCCATGTCTTGCATACGTCTGTGCGTGGTGGTTCTTGAAGCACTGACTCCAGCTGTAGTCCACTCTTTGTGAATCTCCCCCACATTTTGAATGGGTTTTGTTTCACAATCCTCTCCAGGGTGCGGTTATCCCTATTGCTTGTACACTTTTTTTCTACCACATCTTTTTCTTCCCTTCGCCTCTCTATTAATGTGCTTGGACACAGAGCTCTGTGAACAGCCAGCCTCTTTAGCAATGAACTTTTGTGTCTTGCCCTCCTTGTGCAAGATGTCAATGGTCGTCTTTTGGACAGCTGTCAAGTCAGCAGTCTTCCCCATGATTGTGTAGCCTACAGAACTAGACTGAGAGACCATTTAAAGGCCTTTGCAGGTGTTTTGAGTTAAATAGCTGATTAGAGTGTGGCACCAGGTGTCTTCAATATTAAACCTTTTCACAATATTCTAATTTTCTGAGATACTGATTTTGGGGTTTTCATTAGCTGTCCGTTATAATCATCAAAATTAAAAGGAATGAACACTTGAAATATAGCAGTCTGTGTGGAATGAATGTATACATTATACAAGTTTCACTTTTTGAATGGAATTAATGAAATAAATCAACTTTTTGATGATATTCTAATTATATGACCAGCACCTGTAAACTATAAAATCTTGCTCCCTTTCTTCTGTCTGAGATGTAATATGATATGAGACATTTTTTTTCTCTGTGGAGATTTTTCTCCTTGAAAATGTAATACTTGTGGATGATTAGACAAATGAGACTTAGAGGCTCTATATGTACATGTGGTTTGCCCATATGTCTATATTTTCCAGCTTCAGTCAGCAGGCATAATCAACCATTTTCTGCATGCATTTTGAAAAATGTATGCAAGATTGCACTTGTCATCTTCAGATGTGCTTTTGTTCATGTTTTGATTTCATGGCTTTTGTTTTGATAAGTCTAGTTGCTGTTTCATGTCATGTGATTCTCTAGTCATGTGATGTCCTGTTTTCCCTCCATGTTCATGTCTTGTTTTCATTGGTTTATTGTTTCATTAGTTTGTCATTGGTTTAGTTTAGTTGTCTTGTTATCTTGTTTAGTGTTCTGTTTGATCATTGGTTTATGTTCCCCCATGTCATGTATTTAAGCCCTTATGTTTACCATTGTCCTTTGTCTTGTATTGATGTTTGTAAGTGTAACTTTGTTGTTTTTGTTCATGCCATGTAAAGTCTAGTGTAGTTCAAGTCAATGTTTAGCTCTCGTTTATTCTTATGGTTTTTGGTTTCACGTTTATTTAAATAAACTGCACTTGGGTTCTTCACTCCATCGTCTTCGTTCTTGCCAGCATCGTTACAGCACCCTTACTGTATGCAAGCATGACTACCAATTTTACTCTTCAAAAGAAGCAACCTTGCATGAGCTACGAAGATGAGATTGAGGTGGGACTTAGCATAATGGTATGCTGTTGGATTTTTAGATTGTATTTGCTGTTAGAATAACTACTCCTTCAGAACTAAATCTATTCTCATTTCAATTCACAAAGTTGGCACGGAACTTTGGTATGCACCAATGTAAGAAATTCCAGATACCAACAGCAAATATAATTTGTATGTTGTGGTTGAAAAACTGATATGATGGACAATAATACAAGTTTATACTATAAACCAGGGCAGGTTGTACCCTCCCAGGGGGTTGGTACCCTACGAAATCTGTGCTAAATGGAAGTATACAAAGTGCTATACAAAGTCCTTTTTATATTGGCCTATTCAAACCAATGCCATTTAAGTAAAAACCTGCTAATATTTGCCAATACAAACAGGGTCACCAGTATATTGTGCATCCAAGTTAAATGTAATTGTTTAGAATTGTTCAAATAACATGAAAAATCAGTATTTATGTAATTTATACAGTTTATCAGATCAAATGGGAGTAAAAGGGGGGAAAAATACAATTACTAGGTTGCTTTTTAAATAGTAAATTTAATGTCCCCAATTTTTCGCTCTGAGTGAGCACTTACAGAATCTCTTTAAAAGGGTTATGACATACTATTTTTTTTTTTTATTTTTTTTTTTTTATTTTTTTTTTTTATATATATATCATTTTATTATTTTCCCTGAGGTCCACTTATAATGTTAGTATAGTTTTTTTCACCAACAGTCATAATTTAGTCATTTTATATATAAAAATGTTGTTGGCTTTCTATCTGCAAAGCTAGGTTTTAAGCTCTCTAGCCCTTTAAGACTTCAATGTAAATGCCCACTGTTCTAATTGGCTAACATTGTGCAGCCCTTCCAAAACAGCCATATTTGAAATGCAATCTGAAGAAAATTTAACAAACTCCTCACAACATTATAAAACTACATTTCACGGATAACACATAACGTACACCCTGAATATATTAAAATGTTTACTCAAGTAGCACCATAATCTATCAAACAGTCATGATATATGAAATATTCATGAATTAAATTGATTACTTAAAGTTTTTGCAATCCTATAGTGTTTTAACTGTCACATCTTTCAGTACAGTTCCTTTGCAAAGCAAAAAAATGAATCATATTGTGTCTGGTTCACAAGTAATCCATTCGGATCTGAGCAAAAACATACAATTTGAACTGATGTTTGAATAAACAAACATAATACAATACTCTATGATGTTTGGGTGCTTCAACAGGCCAAAACAGATGGTCTTCACAGGAGCAACATCTCACATCTTCACACGTTGCGTTTGTTTACACACACAACTGAATGTGTTTCTCCAGTCAATGGTTCAGCAGAATGGGATGCGTTTTGAAAATTTGCGATTGTACCACTCTTATAACGTGGTGCACTTTGCAGGAAAAGCATCAGAAAGATCAGTGACTTCCATGTAGTGCAAGTGTACAAAAGACAAACAATAAAATTAGCACAGATGAATGCAAAAATGGTCCAGGGCCATAGCAGCACAACAGAAAGAGAGGAAACAAACAGCAAGATGACACCGAATGGGGGCCTCCTATTTAGAGTACAAACTTGACATGGCAACTTTTAAAAGTGGCATGAGATGAAAAATGGTCAAAGACATTCATCTAGTGCAGGTTTATGTAGAAAAACTTGAATCCAGATAGGCACACGAAGTTGTCCCGTGTAAGTCTCCTTTGGATGAATCTCCCTTGACACGCCCTCTCTCTTCTTCACCTGTGACTAACTGTGTGCATCAGTCGGCGGGGCCAAGGGTGCAATTACTAAAAATAGGCATTGATGTCTTGCTGAAGAGGCAGATATATATTGGTCCTTGTGACATCACAAATTCCATGAATTCCAAACGACTAATTTCTGGAGCCTGGTTTAAATATATGTTATTTTTCAATTAAGGAGGAAGTTTTCAGTTCTAAAAATTACAGTATGTTTTTATAGTACAATGACCTCTTATATGTTAAAAATCAAGGAAAATTTTATTGTCTCCTTTAACAGCTGCAGTTCCAGTATTCAACATTACTCTACAGCAGCACAATGAAGCCAACCTGCTGTGCTTTCCAACTGTGCCTGGAAGTCCATATTAACCCATGGATCAGAATCATTGTCCCTGATTTTAGGTCATCATTATTTGGGTTTGAAGAGGGAGATGGATTCTTGTTGATTGAGTCAGGCACACACACAAGTGGTTCATGGGTGCCACTTGAACTAGATTATGCCACTAGGCCAGTCCCTGATCCCATGGGCTCAGTCTTCCAACCATGACAGTAGAGTGGGATCAAAACTGCCAAATCCTGTGGAAATGGGTTCTGCTATTTCATCCCCTGACCCATTAAAACCCTCAAGGTCTAGATAATATGGGTCTTTGACAATAATCCCCCTTTAGATTAACTTGGTATATATGGTTGTGGCAGCGGGGCGTGGTTAAGCGCCTGTCCGGAGAGAGAAAGCGGTAAAGGCTCTTGCACCTGAGCTAAATTATGTCTAACACCTGTCTCTTAATTCCAGTGCATGGGGAGAGCAGCATATAAACAGCCACACAACCGCCAGACAGAGAGAGCGAATGACATGAGTAACCAGCGACTGGCGTGTCTTGTGTACTATTATTGTGAAGCTGAAGAGTGTGTGTAGCTGCTGTTGAAGAAGTTTGTGTTACATGTTGATTTAATTGGAGAGGACTGCACAGACATAAAAAGGCAAATGAATAAAGAACCTTACTGGACTGCATTACTGCCCCCTGTCTTGTCCTTTCTACAATGGTATATATGGGGGAGACACTGAAAATATAGAATTGTATTTCTATCGGGAAGACACGCAGGCTTGAGTGAGGTTTAAGATGCCATTTATTTGATGAATGTAGAACAGAAAAGTAATGTCTCTCTTTGGCGTAGGCCCCGTCTGGCGGTCCGAGGGAGTTGTACTCAAACCATCATATCCTGCCGGAGATAGGAGGCAGGGGCGAGGAGCCTACCCCCAAAAGAGAGAGTAGAATACTACCCCCAAAAGAGATGATCCAGTTTGGTACGAACCGGGTCTTGTGTTAGGCGTTCTGGAGGAGGAGAAAGTTAAAGATGTGAGCATCTGAATTTGACATGAAATTTGTGGTATCTGTGGCATGGTTGTGGGAAGCCTTTGCAATAGGAAGCCTTTTTTGAGTGTGATTTTGGGCTTCCGTCGAGGCCCCTGGTGATGCATAATCTTAATAAGGCGAGCGGCGTGTTATGCCCCTACGTTAGGCCGGCGTTGCTGTGCAGTATCTTTGTTGAAAGGTAAACGCCATTTGATTATGAAAACCCTCCGACAAGGGAAGAGTTGTTTGGGTATCTTTGTTGAAAGGTGGACAACGTGCATAGAGCCATACGATAATGGCGATGTTGCATGCAATCCCTATGCTGAAAGACAGCATTTGATATGAAAACCCTCCGACGAGGGAGATGTTTGGGTATCTTAGCTGAAAGGTGAGCGACGTAAAGAGCCATACGATAATGGCGACGTTGCGTGCAATCATTTTGCCGAAAGACAACTTTTGATATGAAAACACTCCGACGAGTGAAAAGTTGTTTGGTATCTTTGCCAAAAGGTGAGCAACATGCTTAAAGCCATACGATAATGACGACGTTGCGTGCAATCCATTTGTTGAAAGAAAACAACATTGATATGAAAACCCTCCGACGAGGGAAGAGTTGTTTGGTATCTTTGCCAAAAGGTGAGAAACGTGCGTAAAGCCATACGATAATGGCGACGTTGCGTGCAATCCCTTTGTTGAAAGAAAACAACATTGATATGAAAACCCTCCGATGAGGGAAAAGTTGTTTGGGTATCTTTGCCAAAAGGTGAGCAACGTGCGTAAAGCCATACGATAATGGCGACGTTACGTGCAATCCCTTTGTTGAAAGCAAACATTTGATGTGAAAACCCTCCGACGAGGGAAAAGTTGTTTGGGTATCTTTGCCGAAAGGTGAGCAACGTGCGTAAAGCCATACGATAATGGCGACGTTACGTGCAATCCGTTTGTTGAAAGGAAACATTTGATATGAAAACCCTCCGACGAGGGAAAAGTTGTTTGGGTATCTTTGCCAAAAGTTGAGCAACGTGCGTAAAGCCATACGATAATGGTGACGATGCGTGCAATACATTTCGTAGAAAGATATTCCATGGGGCTCCAGCCCTCGAGCAATGGCGGCCGTTGTTTAATGGTCATCTTTGCCAAGGTGAGCAGCATGCATAAAGCCATGCGATAATGGCGATGTTGTCGTGCGATACCTTGTTGACAGATATCCCGTTGTGGTGCGAGCTTTCCATCGAGGGCGGCTGGCTTGTGCAATACCTATGCAAAGGGACCGTGCTTGAGATTATGGGAGTCCTGGCAAGGGGTGTGCTTGAATTGAATCATTGTGTAGGGAAGGATGTGCTGGGGGAGAGCCACCAACCACCACCAGATATGCATGAGAACTTATGGCTGATGGGGAGTTGAGCTTGTTTGATGATTTGGGTTAGGTTGACCATTTCAGGTACGGCTGGGGAGACCAGCGGCCGAGCATCTTCATTGTGGATCCCATTATACCTCGAAGGTTGCCGGTAGAAGCTGGTCTGTGGAACTGTGGAAGGAATGTGTCTGGCTGGGATAATGAAGTTAGAGGAAATGCTCTGCCATGTAGGACGTCTCATAAGGGACGTCACGGCTCGAGGAGGACCAGCCTTTATGATTATGGTGACGAATGCAGAATTGTCGCATAGCTACGATGCGTTTGCGTGTCTGACGAGGACCCATATGACGCTGGCCATGATGGGTGTGGAATGAATAAGGCCTCTTTTTAAACGTCTCTTGTTGATGTACCTTGCTGTGCAATCACGAAACGCGGCTGCGGTGGTTCTGGGAATGCATTTCTTTATTTCTGTACTCACCGTATATTTTACCCCATATGGGGTAAAGAGCTATTTCGTGGAGGGTAAAGGGGGATTCAGTTTTACTGGACCATATAATTAAGTGATGCGTGACCAAGCATGGAAGGATATGATGCTTGGGTCTCGGTGGAATTCCTTCTTCCCTCACTGGGCCACATCGAGACGGGGATTGCAGATCGAGGAACCTTTATTAAATATCTAACAAAGAGCGGATTGAGCGTAGGAAGCTATATTGAAAAGAAAAATAAAAAAGATATATTTATTTCTGGGCCATGATCCTAGACAGAACCCCTGAATCCTATGGAGGGAGCCGCATCCGAGAATGGGGACCTGTCGTCCGGCGATTCGCGGCAGCCATGGTCAATTGCTAGGTAGGAGAGTTTGTCTGAAGAATGAGCTAGTGTGAGGAGGCGGGAACGAAGGATTGGGCTTGAGGAATGATAAGCATGGCGAAGTTGAGGTGACCTGATAGGGACTGGAGATTGTGTTATGAGACCCAAACTGGCCAGAGAATGACGTGCAAATAGACCTTATCCTGTAGTGTTTCTTTGGGGAGGGGAGCTTGCGTGTTTAGAGAATAGAGAATAGAGCATGATGCCTAGAAATTCGGGAGACATTACAGGGTTTTTTTTTTCCTCTCTCCCTTTCCTTTCCTCTCTTCTTTCCTTCTTCCCTCCTCTCTTTCCTTCCTCGAGCTGGCGCCAATACGGTGAGAAGATTCGCCAATACGGTGGGAGTGTTGCAGCTTCATATGGGTTTTGTTCTTGGCTGTAAAAGTGAACATTAGAGTCTTCCTGTGCTCCCGGCATAGAGCCGCTGAAGATGCGGTGGACAGTTTGTTTTAGAAGGGAATGTGCCCCAAAACATACAATAATGTGTGTATGTTTGTGCAATCATTTTACACCGGACTGCTTTGTGAATGTGTCAATATAAATCAGGATCTTCAAAAATGTGATTCTCGTGCATTGATCGGTACCAACTGTTCATGTCCAAGCTTTACGTCCTGAAGATGAAAGTATCGCACTTTATATTTGTGAATGTTTGCAAGTCTCCTTTCCGAATGTGCTTGAAGTTGATTCCGCAGCTAATGCGCTAAAGTTACCATTGTCTCTGACTGCATTCACGGAGACCGGATATACATGAATATTAATAAAATATGGCTGGACTCCGGTATTTGCGCTATCAATCATATTGGTTCTGATTTGTTGTTGCTGTAGTGTCTGAAGCGGGAGCTGAAACGGCACAGCCCTCTTCCGGAAAGGGGGTGGGAGCGGTAGCTCATTGTATTTAGAGAAGCATGCACAAAATCAGCGTGTTTTTGATTCCGCCCAAAAGAGAAATAACATGGTATAGTAAATGATCCGTGGGGTATTTTGAGCTGAAACTTCACAGACGCATGCTGGCAACACCTGGGACGTATTACATCTTGGGAAGAAATAAATAAGAATAAAATGGGCATAATTGTATCCTTTAACAGTAACAAGATTATATTAATGAGCTTGACTTGGCACAGGTTTTATCCAGTGATTGACCGATCTACTTACCTGCTACTATAACGTCCCTGACCATGCACATTAAAAGGGAACGGCTCATAAAAGTTATGTAGTTGGGCTGATAAGACTGTTAGACTGAGCTTGAAGTTTGGAACATGGATAAGGCCCCGAGTGCTTGAAGATCCTCGTGGATTGAAACGTGGTCTGAGCAATGATGAGTGAATGATTAATGAAGACATGTCATACGAATTTCTGCACTTTAATGATGCCTGAAAAAAAATGTAAATATGCCATGAGATAGCAACAGTCGTGCTTGCACTGAGAACGTGGACGTACGTATTAGTGTAAGAAAACGCTGCGTTTTATGGATCGGCATTAATGCGCCCTTGGAGGCGCACGGGGAACATCTCTCGAAATGTTGTACCGAACGAAATAAGTTATCTATTTTCACCAAGGACCCTTTCACGAGGCTTTGGTGAAAGCTATATTAACCTGTTGATACGCATTCACTCGGTTTACATTTAATATTTAATTTACCGTCTATATATGTAATTAATGTTTACATTAATTTACAGATTATACATCTTTCCGGGAAGTCTAAGGGTTCAACCTTGATATCCGATCTCTGCTGCATGATAACGATCCTCCAGAAACGGCACTTTGTTTATTTGTGCCGGGAGTACGAATGAAAACATTAAATGTCAAAACGGGACTTCATGCATTTATTATGTAATCGTGATCACAAGATGAATCCAGTTCGCCGTGTTTGGGTCAATTGTCCATGACGAGGTTTCGTTCTATATGTCCAATCGCCCTTTAGTCCATAAAATGATACGTCTTGATATGTTTACATCTCGCCTGATAAGAATTACTTCAGCAAACTATGCAATCAGAGCAGCATTCATGTTGTAAAACTGTATATCATTTTATATTAGATTATTATGAACAAAACGAGCCCATACCAAAGTCTACTTTTTTTTTTTTTTTCTTAAATTGGGGCGTGGTTTTCTAACTTCAAAAATAACATGTATTAATTCTGAAACTTGAGAAATAAAGCCCAAAGTGTCTTCTTTCAAGAGATACTACAACGGTGTCCATACTCCAAAGGGTCCAGTAAATACGACCAAGTTAAGGTGTGTCATTTTCATGGTTTGTGCTCGAAAAAGGGGGGTGCACATCAACGGGTTAAACTGTGATGCAAAGCTCCTTAGGAATGCCCGCATCATGGACTCGGTCTTTCCTAGTGAGTAGGGAATAGGGATGATAAATGGTATGGAAAGCACCCATTACGTGATTTGGGCGAAGGCGACCAGCAGAACGGGGATATCTTACTGAATGGAGTAATGGGACCCCGTACGATGGCACTGACTGTGTGTGATATATGCCTGAAATTATCCCAGGCATGCAGCACGGTGAATGACAAGTGAATTAAATTTGATCAAGTTGCCCTCATGCGAAAGCGCGATTGCCTGCCGTTACTATGAGAGTGAATGCGCTGTTGATATGAAATACTGGCTTTGATATTGATGCGTCATGATGAACAGACAGCGTTGCAACTTTATAATGAACAGGCAGCATGGCAACGGAAGGCCTAGACCCATGAAAAATCTGATTGCATTTGATGGATATGAAAATGACTTGGCTTATTTCTGATGGAAACCAGCGGCTGCCTGAGCCGATGATTTTGACGGACTTGGCGTGGAGCGCGCTCCTTCCTTGCCGGGTCGTGCAATTCGATTGAGAGAGATCTCCTAAATGAATGAGATATGGGTGAAGATCCGGGTTTGCTGGTTGTTGATTCTTTACTCCCCATGGGTTTGATGTTGGCAGGAATTGAGGTGAAGTGATGACGTCGTTGGAAATGGAAGGCGTTTCCGTTTCTGTGTGCTGGTTCTCCTGTGGCCTTAAGGGGTTGAAACGTGTCTATTGGCCGTGTTCGCGCACTGAAACAGCAATGTGATAGATTGTGAGCAGACTTATAAAGCAATGGCTTACCTGCGAATGGCTAGGAATTACCCAGCTAATGGTGTGATGATGTACAGCTGCTAGTCTTCCCGCTAGAACTACGCTGCGCTCACATTTCTCCGGTAGCAACAAGATAAATCAATTCAAAATAAGGTGACTGTGGAAAACACATAAGTGTAGATAGAAACTTTGGACAATATTTCACTAAGGTATTATGAGACGATAAATTGGAAGATAAATATAAGTGGTTGATTGTATCCTACTAACTTGTAAGAAAAAAACGCTTCTGGTTCTGATGTTGCCTATGAGCTGCAATATCCTCACTTGATGCACACTGTTAGAGCTTGCACACATCAGGAACTACAGACATTTAGTCTTATGTAAAATATTTTATCATTATTTCTTCTATGGATTGTTTCTGGACATTAAATTTTACCGATGAGAAAGAACAATCAAGAAGATGACTGCATTAGTGTCACCACACAGGTATGTTATCAACAACACATGCTTTGCATGTGCAAGCTTAGAGCACACACAAAATAATGCAATAAATGTTTCTCCTTAAAGATATGTGTAACCTTATTTATGCAAATGCTACTACTGTACAAATAAAGACATAAAAGATGTTGCTGGGTCTGGCCTATGTATTTGTAAACCAGAGGTATAATGGTTGAATATTTATCTAAATGTGACACGTCACTTGTCCAGGTAGTAAGGAGGAAGCAGGAGCAGGATAAACAATTCATGTAAGGTTTTATGCACTTGTTTTTATCACTTAGTTTAACACACAAGTTTTACTTTTCATCAGGGCATACTCACACACACACACTCAGGTCAGTCTCTCTCCCTTCTGAGGTTCTGTACTGCTCTTTTATATCTCTCCAGCTCTCACTGCAACACAAAACAGCTGTTAGAGATAATTTCCCACAGGTGTCAATCCTTACCGCTCTTCCTCTCCCGGCTTCACTCTCCACAGAACATGCTCTACCACACCCCCATCTCCACACTAAAATGTTACTTGTATCTGTTTCTTAGGTTCAAAAACTGGCATGGTAAAATACTCCATTGAAAATGTGCTGTAAACTGTTTTATTATAGATTTAGTTCTGCTGTTCTCTTTCTTAGCTCACTCAATTAACCATGTTTCAAAGATACGAGAAATAAAAAGTTAAATAGGCTTCTTGTAAAATTATTGATTTTATATTTATTAATTTAATTAATTGAAATATTTTATGTATTAATTGCAAATCGTATCAATCTCTGCTCTATTTATTTTTCATAGCTTTGTTAAGCTCGTTTATACCCACTGCAAGTATTTATTCCAGGCTATAGAAACGAGACCCAGTTTTGTTTTATCTTGAATGTAACTGTCTACTTGAAAATAAATGTAATAAATGAGACTCGGTCAAATGCTTAATATCGGAGTATTCAATAAAAAATATACAGTATATATACAAGCATAAACACTGGATAAGAAAGCAAATTTGCATGCTAATTGTCCGGAGTCCTGACTGCTTAATGTAAATAAAGTACAGAATGCAAGTTCTTACAACTAGAAATAATTGTAATTTAGCATTTATACATATATATTTGTAAGTGTACAAGAGATCAAAATATTTTACTAATGAGCCAAGATGGCAACAGAGGAACACTTTCAAATGGGAGAAATAGCCGTTAGCCAGACATTTTTGACGTTACTTTAGCCTTTATCTGGCCATATGTCTATTTCTTCACTAATGTAACAATGGGAAATATATCTTCAATAATCCACTGTAAAAATGTGATCAGAATACACTCAGCTGGAAGTTTTTTTTATTATTATTTATCCTGGCTTACTACATAGCCCTACGTCTTTTCTTAGTAAGCACTTCAATGTTTGTCTATCTTCACCCGATGGTCAGATTACAGCTACTGCTTTACATTTAAATATCAAAACAACTATCCAGATTATATAGTATTTAAACTCTGTAGTTTATATCAAACTTGAAATACTACACCATACTTAAAAAGGAAATTAATCATACTCTTTCTGCCACTGTGCTGGCAGATGAACTGTGTAATTTGATCTGTTGTCTCCCCACAATATGGTGACTGCGCATGTTGTGACATTATAGGAATACTATTTATTGGGCATTTTGTCACTATATATGAAGTGAGTGTTTTACAATGCCATTACAGTACAAATTAATAGTCTATTATAGGCTAGAAAAAACAAGCATGTGTGCAATTGGACTTTTTGACATGGATACCATTAGTTACTGAGATATAGCCGTTCACAACAATTTACCTATGTAACAACTAGACCCAGTCTCCTCTACAAATAAAAAAGAGACATCTGTGATGACTAATTTGACACATAAAAATTAGTTAATGAAGCGTATTAAATATATATGCACACACACACACACGCACACAAGCCACAACATTAAAACCACCTGCCTAACATTGTGTAGGTCCCCCTCGTGTCGCCAAAACAGCGCCAACTCACATCTCAGAATAGCATTCTGAGATGATACTCTTTTCATCCCAATT